>CM065807.1:84294714-84647214 GCA_033398695.1 Orobanche coerulescens
TAACCTCAGTTGTGATTTTATGCAGCTAACAAACCTCACGTGAATAATCATATAATGTCGTTATTGAGGAGTAACACGTATATCAAATATAAACAAAACAATAGGGTACTGATACACACTTAGGTCCCCCTATGTCACATATACTCAGAGGACAATCTAGAGGGAGGTGAATAGACTGTCTAGAATCTTTACCTGAATATATTAGTTGAGTAACCTCAACTGTGATTTTATGCAGCTAACATACCCCAAAGCCCTTGTCAGGGCAATACCTGGTTGGATAACCCGCCGAGTGGTACGCGCTTCCCAAATAAAGTACTGTAGGTCACACATACTTAGAGGATAGTATAGATGGGGGGAGGGTGAATAGACTGTCTAAAATCTTTTCCCGAATATATCAGTTGAGTAACCTCAGTTGTGATTTTATGCAGCTAACAAACCTCACGTGAATAATCATATAATGTCTTTATTGAGGAGTAACACGTATATCAAATATAAACAAAACAATAGGGTACTGATACACACTTAGGTCCCTCTAGGTCACAGATACTCAGAGGACAATCTAGAGGGGGGTGAATAGACTGTCTAGAATCTTTACCTGAATATATTAGTTGAGTAACCTCAACTGTGATTTTATCCTGCTAACATACCCCAAAGCCCTTGTCAGGGCAATACCTGGTTGGATAACCCGCCGAGTGGTACGCGCTTCCCAAATAAAGTACTGTAGGTCACACATACTCAGAGGGTAGTATAGATGGGGTGAGGGTAAATAGACTGTCTAAAATCTTTTCATGCATATATTAGTTGAGTAACCTCAGCTGTGATTTTATGCAGCTAATAAACCACACCTGAATAATCATATCATGTCATTATTCAGGAATAGCACGTATATCAAAGATAAACAAAACAATAGGGTACTGACACACACTTAGGTTACTGTGGGTCACAAATACTTAGAGGACAGTCTAGAAGGGGGGTGAATAATCTGTCTAAAATCTTTTCATGAATATATCAGTTGAGTAACCTCAAATGTGATTTTATGCAGCTATCAAACCTCACCTGAATAATTATATCACGTCATTATTCAGAAATAACAAGTATATCAAATATAAATAAAACAATAGGGTACTGATACACACTTAGGTTACTGTAGACTGTCTAAAATCATTTCTTGAATATATCAGTTGAGTAACCTCAGTTGTGATTTTATGCAGCTAACAAACCTTGCATGAATAATCATATCACAACATTATTCAGGAATAACGCGTATATCAAAGCTAAACAAAACTATAGGGTACTGATACACACTACCCGAATAAAATACCCCAAATCCCTTGTCATGACAATACCTAGTTGGATAACCTGCCGAGTGGTACGCGCTTCCCAAATAAAGTACTGTAGGTCACAGATACTCAGAGGACAGTTTAGAGGGTAGGGAGTGAATAGACTGTCTAAAATCTTTACTTGAATATATTAGTTGAGTAACCTCAACTGTGATTTTATGCAGCTAACATACCCCAAAGCCCTTGTCAGGGCATACCTGGTTGGATATGTAATACCCGTAATTTTGATTTTCGGTAACTTTCCATTTTTGGCGGAAGTCCGTTTTGACAACTCGCTTGGGACCATTTCGTCACCCTGAGAAAGATTAATTCTACACTTTTTGACATCCGAGTTCGTTTCGGTGTCGTTATGTTGAGTTCCGTTCTTTTCAGCGACTTTTCCGCACTTGAGTTCGATTCCTGCGAATCTCGTTCTAAACTGCTGTTTCGAGTTGCCCGTAAGTCCGTTTAACTTTGTTAGACGTGTTGTGAACTTCGGTTTGGTTATTCGATCACGTATCGTGATTTTCGGGCGTTTTGGGCCATTTTGTAATTTACCCAAAGTTATGGGTATTTGTATCTGTATTCGTTGTCTCGACTCTTTTCTCGGTCGCGTGTGATTAATTATTACATTACGCTTTCATTTCGGGTCATTGATGTTGTCCGCAAACTTTTCGTCATGTTCGTTCCGTACGTTTTCGGAAATCGAGTCGTCGAGCCCTGGTGGTCGGGCACTGGCCGGACGTTCGTGGGTTCTGGCCGGACGATGGCCGCAGCCGGCGAGCACGGCGAGAACCGGCGTAGCGCACGCTTCTGAGCCAGGCCAGCTGCGCGCTAGCTCAGCGATGTAGCGCATGCTATCGAGTCATCTCGGCGCACGCTATCGGGCCCGGGCGAGAGGATTACGAGGTTACGGACTCGGGTAGGATCGGCGAGTGGCGCCGCCTGCCGGTCATTGCGCCGGCCGGCCGTGAGTAGCGTCTGTTGTCGGACGACTAGCGTACGTTACCGGGATGAGCTTGCTAATCCAGAGGCTACTGGATAGGTCGGCTAGTGCGCGCAGGCTTCCGGCCGTAGCGCACGCTAGCGGGAGTCGGGCGGACGAGTCATGGTCGGCAGAATTGGTCGGTGGTGCCGGGTCATGCGGGCCATGGCCGAGAGTGCTGGGCCGATACTGGCCGATAGCGCACGCTAGTCCGGAAAGGCTAGCGCACGCTAGTTCCGGCCCAGTATATAAATGACAGAGCAGCCACATTTTCATTCATTTTTCATTTCCTTTCTCTCCGGTCCGCGGCTAGATCTTTGGAGGAGATGAAGCCATGTTGTTAAACAACAAATCCATGAAGTTTCTGAGTTTATATCACCGATCAATCATCTTATAACATCCTTCGATCCAGCAAATCAAGGTTAGATCTTTAGAACCCTACTTGAGTTCGATTCCTGCGAATCTCGTTCTAAACTGTTGTTTCGAGTTTCCCGTAAGTCCGTTTAACTTTGTTAGACGTGTTGTGAACTTCGGTTTGGTTATTCGATCACGTATCGTAATTTTCGGGCGTTTTGGGCCATTTTGTAATTTACCCAAAGTTATGGGTATTCGAATCTGTATTCGTTGTCTCGACTCTTTTCTCGGTCGCGTATGATTAATTATTACATTACGCTTTCATTTCGGGTCGTTAATGTTGTCCGTGAACTTTTCGTCGTGTTCGTTCCGTACGTTTTCGGAAATCGAGTCGTCGAGCCCTGGTGGTCGGGCACTGGCCGGACGGTCGCGGGTTCTGGCCGGACGATGGTCGCATCGACCGAGCAGCACGCGAGAACCGCGTAAGCGCGCCTTCTGGCCAGGGCCGCGCTAGCTTCAGCGATGTAGCGCACGCTGTCGAGTCAGCCCAGCGTACGCTATCGGGCCTGGGCAGAGGGATTCTGAGGTTCTGGACTCGGGTAGGATCGGCAGGTAGCGCACGCTACTGCCGGTCGTTGCGCACGCTGACCGGCAGGGGTAGCGTACGCTGTCGGCCGACTAGCGTACGTTACCGGGATGAGCTTGCTAGTCCAGAGGCTACTGGACAGGTCGGCTAGCGCGCGCAGGCTTCCGGCCGTAGCGCACGCTAGCGGGAGTCGGGCGGACGAGTCATGGTCGGCAGAATTGGTCGGTGGTGCCGGGTCATGCGGGCCATGGCCGAGAGTGCTGGGCCGATACTGGCCGATAGCGCACGCTAGTCCGGGAAGGCTAGCGCACGCTAGTTCCGGCCCAGTATATAAATGACAGAGCAGCCACTTTTTCATTCATTTTTCATTTCCTTTATCTCCGGTCCGCGGCTAGATCTTTGGAGGAGATGAAGCCATGTTGTTAAACAACAAATCCATGAAGTTTCTGAGTTTATATCACCGATCAATCATCTTATAACATCCTTCGATCCAGCAAATCAAGGTTAGATCTTTAGAACCCTACTTTTGTCTGATTCATTCGGTTTTGCTGAGTAATTCATGATGAATATGATTAATCTTGTTGGTACTCTTAGTTTCCCTACGGATTCATGGTATATTTCGTGATTTTTACGAAATCGAGAGGGTTTGGTTGTGGTCCGCCCTCGTTGTCGTTGTTATACGAATATACATGAATCATAGGCGGGTTTCCGGGCGTATTCCAATTCCGTATTCGTTTAGAATCTGTTGTGATTGTATTCTTCGAATCGTTAGGTTTGGTTTCGATGGTTCCTAGCATTCGTCGGTGACTTTCCATTCCGTTCGTTGCATCGTCGATTATTCAAGGCAAGTATACATTTATGATTGTACGTTCTCGACTTTGAAACTAAGAGGTATTGATGGTATGATATGAACGAACCGTTTTTACGGCATTCATAGATATATTGATGGCATATTATGAACGAACCGTTTTTACGGCATTCATATATGTATTGTTGGCATGTAATGAACGAACCGTTTTGACGGCATTCCTACATGTAACGGCGTATGATATGAACGAACCGTTTCTACGGCATTCACATACATCATGAGATTTTAGTTATTCCGGAATACTAGTCTTGAATTGATGAATTGGCGGATTACATTTACTTTATTGTCGAGGAGTATTGTGTTTCATACTGTTATACTTGCACTAGCTATTCGACGGCTAACCCCTTTATGGGGGAAATACGTTTCATGTATTTCGGAGTTCGGGAGAGCGGACAGTGGGTACCGGGTCGGCATGAAGATGATGGGCAAGTGTGATACTGTGTCTTGTCTCCGGTTATTTTTCTTGGATTCCTCCATTCAGTGTTGTTGTACTGGAATGGATTTTTAAATACTCGAGTATTGTATTTCAGTTTCCTTGATGTTCCGGCCTGTGTTGCCGAGGTATTGATTTGTGCAGTGATGTATATGGTTTCATTGGTTATGGTTTTGAATACCATTTGTATCGTCTTTCTTTCCATTGTATGTAGACCTTCTCGGTCAAGTTTTATAGTTCCGCGTATGTTTAGCCTTGTCTGTCCCACGGCGGGGCTCACGGCGCTGTAATATACCCTGAATAACTTGGGGGTGTTACAGGATAACCCGCCGAGTGATACGTGCTTCCCAAATAAAGTACTGTAGGTCACACATACTCAGAGGATAGTATAGATGGGGGGAGGGTGAATAGAATGTCTAAAATATTTTCCTGAATAATATCAGTTGAGTAACCTCAGTTATGATTTTATGCAGCTAACAAACCTCACCTGAATAATCATATCACGTCATTATTCAGGAATAACACATATATAAAAGATAAACAAACAATAGGGTACTGGTACACACTTAGGTAACTATAGGTCACAGATACTCAGAGGACAGTCTAGGGGGTGGATAGACTGTCTATAATATTTTCTTTAATATATCAGTTGAGTAAACTCAGTTGTGATTTTATGCAGCTAACATACCCCAAAGCCCTTGTCAGGGCAATACCTGGTTAGTTAACCCGCTGAGTGATACACGCTTCACGAATAAAGTATGGTAGGTCACAGATACTCATATGACAGTCTAGAGGGGGGTATGTGATAAGCTGTCTAAAATCTTTTTTTGAATATATCAGTTGAGTAAACTTAGCCATGATTTTCTGCAACTAACAAACCTCATCTGAATAATCATATAGTCATTATTCAGGAATAACACGTATATTAAAGATAAACAAAACAATAGGGTACTGATACACACTTCGGAAACTGTAGGTTAAAGATACTCCGAGGACAGTCTAGGGGGTGAATAGACTGTCTAAAATCTTTTTCTAAGTATATCAGTTGACTAACCTCATCTGTGATTTTATGCTGCTAACATACCCCAAAGCCCTTGTCAGGGCAATACTTGATTGGATAACCCACCGAGTGATACGCACTTTCCGAATAAAGTACTATAGGTAACAAATACTCAGAGGACAATATAGAGGGGGGTGAATAAACTGTCTAAAATGATTTCCTGAATATTTCAATTGAGTAACCTCAGTTGTGATATTATGCAGCTAACAAATCACTCTGAATAATCATATCATGTCATTATTCATGAATAACACGTATATCAAAGATAAACAAAACAATAGGGTAATGATACACACTACCCTAATAACATACCCCAAAGACCTTGTCAGGGCAACACTTGGTTGGATAACCCGCCGAGTGATACGCGCTTCCTAATTAAAGCACTGTAGATCACAGATACTCAGAGGACAGTCTAGAGAGGGATGAATAGACTGTCTAAAATCTTTTCCTGAATATATCAATTGAGTAACCTCAGTTGTAATTTTATGCAGATAACAAACCTCACATGAATAATCATATCATGTCATTATTCAGGAGTAACACGTATATCAAATATAAACAAAACAATAGGGTACTGATACACACTTAGGTCCCTCTAGGTCACAGATACTCAAAGGACAATCAAAAGGGGGGTGAATAGACTGTCTAAAATCTTTACCTAAATATATCAGTTGAGTAACCTCAGCTGTGATTTTATGCAGTTAACAAACCTTACCTGGATAATCATATCACATCATTATTCAGGAATAACATATATATCAAATATAAACCAAATAATAGGGTACTGGTACACACATAGGTTACTGTAGGTCACAGATACTCAGAGGACAATCTAGGGGGTGGATACACTGTCTAAAATATTTTCCTGAATATATCAGTTGAGTAACCTCAACTGTGATTTTATGCAGCTAACATACCCCAAAGCCCTTGTCAGGGCAATACCTGGTTGGATAACCCGCCGAGTGGTACGCGCTTCCCAAATAAAGTACTGTAGGTCACACATACTCAGAGGATAGTATAGATGGGGGGAGGGTGAATAGACTGTCTAAAATCTTTTCCCGAATATATGAGTTGAGTAACCTCAGTTGTGATTTTATGCAGCTAACAAACCTCACGTGAATAATCATATAATGTTGTTATTGAGGAGTGACACGTATATCAAATATAAACAAAACAATAGGGTACTGATACACACTTAGGTCCCTCTAGGTCATAGATACTCAGAGGACAATCTAGAGGGGGGTGAATAGACTGTCTAGAATCTTTACCTGAATATATTAGTTGAGTAACCTCAACTGTGATTTTATGCAGCTAACATACCCCAAAGCCCTTGTCAGGGCAATACCTGGTTGGATAACTCGTCGAGTGGTACGCACTTCCCAAATAAAGTACTGTAGGTCACACATACTCAGAGGGTATTATAGATGGGGGGAGGGTGAATAGACTGTCTAAAATCTTTTCATGAATATATCAGTTGAGTAACCTCAGCTGTGATTTTATGCAGCTAACAAACCACACCTGAATAATCATATCATGTCATTATTCAGGAATAACATGTATATCAAAGATAAACAAAACAATAGGGTACTGACACACACTTAGGTTACTGTGGGTCACAAATACTCAGAGGACAGTCTAGAGGGGGGGTGAATAATCTGTCTAAAATCTTTTCATGAATATATCAGTTGTGTAACCTCAAATGTGATTTTATGCATCTACCAAACCTCACATGAATAATTATATCACGTCATTATTCAGAAATAACAAGTATATCAAATATAAATAAAACAATAGGGTACTGATACACACTTAGGTTAATGTAGACTGTCTAAAATCATTTCTTGAATATATCAGTTGAGTAACCTCAGTTGTGATTTTATGCAGCTAACAAACCTTGCATGAATAATCATATCACATCATTATTCAGGAATAACACGTATATCAAAGCTAAACAAAACTATAGGGTACTGATACACACTACCCGAATAACATACCCCAAATCCCTTGTCATGACAATACCTAGTTGGATAACCCGCCGAGTGGTACGCGCTTCCCAAATAAAGTACTGTAGGTCACAGATACTCAGAGGACAGTTTAGAGGGTAGGGAGTGAATAGACTGTCTAAAATCTTTTCCTGAATATATCGATTAAATAACCACAGTTGTGATTTTATGCAGCTAACAAACCTCACATGAATAATCATATCATGTCATTATTGAGGAGTAACATGTATATCAAATATAAACAAAACAATAGGGTACTGATACACACTTAGGTCCCTCTAGGTCACAGATACTCAGAGGATAATCTAGAGGGGGTGAATAGACTGTCTAAAATCTTTACCTGAATATATTAGTTGAGTAACCTCAACTGTGATTTTATGCAGCTAACATACCCCAAAGCCCTTGTCAGGGCAATACCTGCTTGGATAACCCGCCAAGCGGTACGCGCTTCCCAAATAAAGTACTGTAGGTCACACATACTCAGAGGGTAGTATAGATGGGGGGAGGGTGAATAGACTGTCTAAAATCTTTTCCTGAATATATCAGTTGAGTAACCCCAGCTGTGATTTTATGCAGCTAACAAACCACACCTGAATAATCATATCATGTCATTATTCAGGAATAACACGTATATCAAAGATAAACAAAACAATAGGGTACTGACACACACTTAGGTTACTGTGGGTCACAAATACTCAGACGACAGTCTAGAGGGGGTGAATAATCTTTCTAAATTATTTTCATGAATATATCAGTTGAGTAACCTCAAATGTGATTTTATGCAGCTACCAAACCTCACCTGAATAATTATATCACGTCATTATTCAGAAATAACAAGTATATCAAATATAAATAAAACAATAGGGTACTGATACACACTTAGGTTATTGTAGACTGTCTAAAATCTTTTCTTGAATATATCAGTTGAGTAACCTCAGTTGTGATTTTATGCAGCTAACAAACCTTGCATGAATAATCATATCACATCATTATTCAGGAATAACACATATATCAAAGCTAAACAAAACTATAGGGTACTGATACACACTACACGAATAACATACCCCAAATCCCTTGTCATGGCAATACCTGGTTGGATAACCCGCCGAGTGATATGCGCTTCCCGAATAAAGTATTGTAGGTCACAGATACTCAGAGGACAGTTTAGAGGGTAGGGAGTGAATAGACTATCTAAAATCTTTTCCAGAATATATCGATTGAATAACCACAGTTGTGATTTTATGCAGCTAACAAACCTCACATGAATAATCATATCACGTCATTATTCAGGAATAACACATATATCAAACATAAACAAAACAATAGGGTACTGATACACACTTAGGTTACTGTAGGTCACAGATACTCAGTGGGCAGTATATCGAGGGTGAATACACTGTCTGAAATCTTCTCCTTAATATAGAAGTTGAGTAACCCCAGATGTGATTTTATGCAGCTGACATACCTGACCCTTGTCGGGGCAATACAGTTGGATAACCGTCGAGTGATACGCGCTTAGGAATAAAGTACTATAGGTCACAAATACTCAGAGAATAGTCTAGATGGGGTGAATAGACTGTCTAAAATATTTTCCTGAATATATCAGTTGAGTAACCTCAACTGTGATTTTATATAGCTAATAAACCTCACCTGAATAATTATATCACGTCATTATTCAGGAATAACACGTATATCAAAGATAAACAAAACAATAGGGTAATGATACAAACTACTGGAATAACATACCTAAAATCCCTCGTGAGGACAATACCTAGTTAGATAAACTGCCGAGTGATACGCGCTTCCCGAATAAATTACTGTTGGTCACAGATACTCAGAGGACAGTCTAGAGAGGGGGGATGAATAAACTGTCTAAATTTTTTTCCTGAATATATCAGTTGAGTAACCTGAGCTGTGATTTTATGCAGCTAACAAACCTCACCTGATCATATCACGTCATTATTCAGGAATAACATGTATACCAAAGATAAGAAATAATATGTTACTGTGGGGCACAAATACTCAGAGGACAGTCTGGAGGGGGAGGGAGGTGAATAGACTTTCTAAAATCTTTTCCTGAATGTATCAGTTGAGTAACCTCAGCTGTGAATTTATGCAACTTATATACCCCAAAGCCCTTGTCAGGTCAATACCTGGTTTGATAACTCGCCGAGTGATACGTCCTTCCTGAGTAGAGTACGTAGGTCACAGATACTCCGATGACAGTCTAGGGGGTGAATAGACTGTCTAAAATCTTTTCCTGAATATGTCAGTTGGGTAACCTCAATTGTGATTTTATGCAGCTAACAAACCACACCTGAATAATCATATCATGTCATTATTCAGGAATAACACGTATATTAAAGATAAACAAAATAATAGGGTACTGACACACACTTAGGCTATTGTGGGTCACAAATACTCAAAGGACAGTCTAGAGGGGGGTGAATAATCTGTCTAAAATCTTTTCATGAATATATCAGTTGAGTAACCTCAAATGTGATTTTATGCAGCTACCAAACCTCACCTGAATAATTATATCACGTCATTATTCAGAAATAAGAAGTTTATCAAATATAAATAAAACAATATAGTACTGATACACACTTAGGTTACTGTAGACTGTCTAAAATCTTTTCTTGAATATATCAGTTGAGTAACCTCAGTTGTGATTTTATGCAGCTAACAAACCTTGCATGAATAATCATATCACGTCATTATTCAGGAATAACACGTATATCAAGGCTAAACAAAACTATAGGGTACTGATACACACTACCCGAATAACATACCCCAAATCCCTTGTCATGGCAATACCTGGTTGGATAACCCGCCGAGTGATACGCGCTTCCCGAATAATGTACTGTAGGTCACAGATACTCAGAGGACAGTTTAGAGGGTAGGGAGTGAATAGACTATCTAAAATCTTTTCCAGAATATATCGATTGAATAACCACAGTTGTGATTTTATGCAGCTAACAAACCTCACATGAATAATCATATCACGTCATTATTCAGGAATAACACATATATCAAACATAAACAAAACAATAGGGTACTGATACACACTTAGGTTACTGTAGGTCACAGATACTCAGTGGGCAGTATATCGAGGGTGAATACAGCATGCGAAATCTTCTCCTTAATATAGAAGTTGAGTAACCCCAGATGTGATTTTATGCGGTGACATACCCCATGACCCTTGTCGGGCAATACCTGGTTGGATAACCCGTCGAGTGATACGCGATTCCGAAATAAAGTACTATAGGTCACAAATACTCAGAGAATAGTCTAGATGGGGTGAATAGACTGTCTAAAATATTTTCCTGAATATATCAGTTGAGTAACCTCAACTGTGATTTTATATAGCTAATAAACCTCACCTGAATAATCATATCACGTCATTATTCAGGAATAACACGTATATCAAAGATAAACAAAACAATAGGCTAATGATACAAACTACTGGAATAACATACCTAAAATCCTCGTCAGACAATACCTAGTTAGATAAGCGCCGAGTGATACGCGCTTCCCGAATAAATTATGTTGGTCACGAGATACTCGGAGGACGAGTCTAGAGAGGGGGATGAATAAAGCTGTCTAAATTTTTTTCCTGAATATATCGGTTGAGTAACCCGAGCCGTGATTTTATGCTAACAAACCTCACTGATCATATCACGTCATTATTCGGGAATAACATGTATACCAAAGATAAGAAATAATATGTTATTATTGTGGGGCACAAATACTCGAGAGGACGATCTGGAGGAGGGAGGTGAATAGACTGTCTAAAATCTTTTCCTGAATGTATCAGTTGAGTAACCTCAGCTGTGAATTTATGCAACTTATATACCCCAAAGCCCTTGTCAGGTCAATACCTGGTTTGATAACTCGCCGAGTGATACGTCCTTCCTGAGTAGAGTACTGTAGGTCACAGATACTCCGATGACAGTCTAGGGGGTGAATAGACTGTCTAAAATCTTTTCCTGAATATGTCAGTTGGGTAACCTCAATTGTGATTTTATGCAGCTAACAAACCAAACCTGAATAATCATATCATGTCATTATTCAGGAATAACACGTATATTAAAGATAAACAAAATAATAGGGTACTGACACACACTTAGGCTATTGTGGGTCACAAATACTCAAAGGACAGTCTAGAGGGGGGTGAATAATCTGTCTAAAATCTTTTCATGAATATATCAGTTGAGTAACCTCAAATGTGATTTTATGCAGCTACCAAACCTCACCTGAATAATTATATCACGTCATTATTCAGAAATAAGAAGTTTATCAAATATAAATAAAACAATATGGTACTGATACACACTTAGGTTACTGTAGACTGTCTAAAATCTTTTCTTGAATATATCAGTTGAGTAACCTCAGTTGTGATTTTATGCAGCTAACAAACCTTGCATGAATAATCATATCACGTCATTATTCAGGAATAACACGTATATCAAAGCTAAACAAAACTATAGGGTACTGATACACACTACCCGAATAACATACCCCAAATCCCTTGTGATGGCAATACCTGGTTGGATAACCCGCCGAGTGATACGCGCTTCCCGAATAATGTACTGTAGGTCACAGATACTCAGAGGACAGTTTAGAGGGTAGGGAGTGAATAGACTATCTAAAATCTTTTCCAGAATATATCGATTGAATAACCACAGTTGTGATTTTATGCAGCTAACAAACCTCACATGAATAATCATATCACGTCATTATTCAGGAATAACACATATATCAAACATAAACAAAACAATAGAATCGATACACACTTAGGTTCTTGTAGGTCACGAGATACTCGGTGGGCGGTATATCGAGGTGAATACAGCGTTGAAATCTTCTCCTTAATATAGAAGTTGAGTAACCCCAGATGTGATTTTATGCAGCTGACATACCCCACAGCCCTTGTCAGGGCAATACCTGGTTGGATAACCCGTCGAGTGATACGCGCTTCCGGAATAAAGTACTATAGGTCACAAATACTCAGAGAATAGTCTAGATGGGGTGAATAGACTGTCTAAAATATTTTCCTGAATATATCAGTTGAGTAACCTCAACTGTGATTTTATATAGCTAATAAACCTCACCTGAATAATTATATCACGTCATTATTCAGGAATAACACGTATATCAAAGATAAACAAAACAATAGGGTAATGATACAAACTACTGGAATAACATACCTAAAATCCCTCGTGAGGACAATACCTAGTTAGATAAACTGCCGAGTGATACGCGCTTCCCGAATAAATTACTGTTGGTCACAGATACTCAGAGGACAGTCTAGAGAGGGGGGATGAATAAACTGTCTAAATTTTTTTCCTGAATATATCAGTTGAGTAACCTGAGCTATGATTTTATGCAGCTAACAAACCTCACCTGTTCATATCACGTCATTATTCAGGAATAACATGTATACCAAAGATAAGAAATAATATGTTACTGTGGGGCACAAATACTCAGAGGACGATGCGGAGGAGGGAGGTGAATAGACTTTCTAAAATCTTTTCCTGAATGTATCAGTTGAGTAACCTCAGCTGTGAATTTATGCAACTTATATACCCCAAAGCCCTTGTCAGGTCAATACCTGGTTTGATAACTCGCCGAGTGATACGTCCTTCCTGAGTAGAGTACTGTAGGTCACAGATACTCCGATGACAGTCTAGGGGGTGAATAGACTGTCTAAAATCTTTTCCTGAATATGTCAGTTGGGTAACCTCAATTGTGATTTTATGCAGCTAACAAACCACACCTGAATAATCATATCATGTCATTATTCAGGAATAACACGTATATTAAAGATAAACAAAATAATAGGGTACTGACACACACTTAGGCTATTGTGGGTCACAAATACTCAAAGGACAGTCTAGAGGGGGGTGAATAATCTGTCTAAAATCTTTTCATGAATATATCAGTTGAGTAACCTCAAATGTGATTTTATGCAGCTACCAAACCTCACCTGAATAATTATATCACGTCATTATTCAGAAATAAGAAGTTTATCAAATATAAATAAAACAATATAGTACTGATACACACTTAGGTTACTGTAGACTGTCTAAAATCTTTTCTTGAATATATCAGTTGAGTAACCTCAGTTGTGATTTTATGCAGCTAACAAACATTGCATGAATAATCATATCACGTCATTATTCAGGAATAACACGTATATCAAGGCTAAACAAAACTATAGGGTACTGATACACACTACCCGAATAACATACCCCAAATCCCTTGTCATGGCAATACCTGGTTGGATAACCCGCCGAGTGATACGCGCTTCCCGAATAATGTACTGTAGGTCACAGATACTCAGAGGACAGTTTAGAGGGTAGGGAGTGAATAGACTATCTAAAATCTTTTCCAGAATATATCGATTGAATAACCACAGTTGTGATTTTATGCAGCTAACAAACCTCACATGAATAATCATATCACGTCATTATTCAGGAATAACACATATATCAAACATAAACAAAACAATAGGGTAATCGATACACACTTAGGTTCTTGTAGGTCACAGATACTCGGTGGGCGTATATCGAGGGTGAATACAGCTGCGAAATCTTCTCCTTAATATAGAAGTTGAGTAACCCCGGATGTGATTTTATGCGGTGACATACCCTGACCCTTGTCGGGGCAATACAGTTGGATAACCCGTCGAGTGATACGCGATTAGGAATAAAGTACTATAGGTCACAAATACTCAGAGAATAGTCTAGATGGGGTGAATAGGTGCCTAAAATATTTTCTGAATATATCAGTTGAGTAACCTCAACTGTGATTTTATATAGCTAATAAACCTCACCTGAATAATCATATCACGTCATTATTCAGGAATAACACGTATATCAAAGATAAACAAAACAATAGGCTAATGATACAAACTACTGGAATAACATACCTAAAATCCCTCGTCAGGACAATACCTAGTTAGATAAACTGCCGAGTGATACGCGCTTCCCGAATAAATTACTGTTGGTCACAGATTCTCAGAGGACAGTCTAGAGAGGGGGGATGAATAAACTGTCTAAATTTTTTTCCTGAATATATCAGTTGAGTAACCTGAGCTGTGATTTTATGCAGCTAACAAACCTCACCTGATCATATCACGTCATTATTCAGGAATAACATGTATACCAAAGATAAGAAATAATATGTTACTGTGGGGCACAAATACTCAGAGGACACCTGGAGGAGGGAGGTGAATAGACTGTCTAAAATCTTTTCTGAATGTATCGGTTGAGTAACCTCACTGTGAATTTATGCAACTTATATACCCCAAAGCCCTTGTCAGGTCAATACGGTTTGATAACTCGCCGAGTGATACGTCCTTCCCGAGTAGAGTACGTAGGTCACAGATACTCCGATGACATCTAGGGGTGAATAGACTGTCTAAAATCTTTTCCTGAATATGTCGGTTGGGTAACCTCAATTGTGATTTTATGCGGCTAACAAACCACACTGAATAATCATATCATGTCATTATTCAGGAATAACACGTATATTAAAGATAAACAAAATAATAGAATGCCGACACACACTTAGGCTATTGTGGGTCACAAATACTCAAAGGAGTCTAGAGGGGGTGAATAACTGCCTAAAATCTTTTCATGAATATATCGGTTGAGTAACCTCAAATGTGATTTTATGCGACTACCAAACCTCACACGAATAATTATATCACGTCATTATTCAGAAATAAGAAGTTTATCAAATATAAATAAAACAATATGGTACTGATACACACTTAGGTTACTGTAGACTGTCTAAAATCTTTTCTTGAATATATCAGTTGAGTAACCTCAGTTGTGATTTTATGCAGCTAACAAACCTTGCATGAATAATCATATCACGTCATTATTCAGGAATAACACGTATATCAAAGCTAAACAAAACTATAGGGTACTGATACACACTACCCGAATAACATACCCCAAATCCCTTGTCATGGCAATACCTGGTTGGATAACCCGCCGAGTGATACGCGCTTCCCGAATAATGTACTGTAGGTCACAGATACTCAGAGGACAGTTTAGAGGGTAGGGAGTGAATAGACTATCTAAAATCTTTTCCAGAATATATCGATTGAATAACCACAGTTGTGATTTTATGCAGCTAACAAACCTCACATGAATAATCATATCACGTCATTATTCAGGAATAACACATATATCAAACATAAACAAAACAATAGGGTACTGATACACACTTAGGTTACTGTAGGTCACAGATACTCAGTGGGCAGTATATCGAGGGTGAATACAGCATGCGAAATCTTCTCCTTAATATAGAAGTTGAGTAACCCCAGATGTGATTTTATGCAGCTGACATACCCCACAGCCCTTGTCAGGGCAATACCTGGTTGGATAACCCGTTGAGTGATACGCGCTTCCGGAATAAAGTACTATAGGTCACAAATACTCACAGAATAGTCTAGATGGGGTGAATAGACTGTCTAAAATATTTTCCTGAATATATCAGTTGAGTAACCTCAACTGTGATTTTATATAGCTAATAAACCTCACCTGAATAATTATATCACGTCATTATTCAGGAATAACACGTATATCAAAGATAAACAAAACAATAGGGTAATGATACAAACTACTGGAATAACATACCTAAAATCCCTCGTGAGGACAATACCTAGTTAGATAAACTGCCGAGTGATACGCGCTTCCCGAATAAATTCTTGTTGGTCACGAGATACTCGGAGGACAGTCTAGAGAGGGGGATGAATAAACTGTCTAAATTTTTTCTGAATATATCGGTTGAGTAACTGTTTGTGATTTTATGCGGCTAACAAACCTCACTCGATCATATCACGTCATTATTCGGGAATAACATGTATACCAAAGATAAGAAATAATATGTTCTTGTGGGGCACAAATACTCGAGAGGACGATCACGGAGGAGGGAGGGAGGTGAATAGACTTTCTAAAATCTTTTCTGAATGTATCGGTTGAGTAACCTCATTTGTGAATTTATGCAACTTATATACCCCAAAGCCCTTGTCAGGTCAATACCGGTTTGATAACTCGCCGAGTGATACGTCCTTCTGAGTAGAGTACTGTAGGTCACATATACTCCGATGACAGTCTAGGGGTGAATAGACTCTAAAATCTTTTCTGAATATGTCGGTTGGGTAACCTCAATTGTGATTTTATGCGGCTAACAAACCACACACGAATAATCATATCATGTCATTATTCGGGAATAACACGTATATTAAAGATAAACAAAATAATAGAATGCGACACACACTTAGGCTATTGTGGGTCACAAATACTCAAAGGACAGTCTAGAGGGGGTGAATAATGTCTAAAATCTTTTCATGAATATATCGGTTGAGTAACCTCAAATGTGATTTTATCGACTACCAAACCTCACGAATAATTATATCACGTCATTATTCGAAATAAGAAGTTTATCAAATATAAATAAAATAATATGGTCTTGATACACACTTAGGTTCTTGTATTGTCTAAAATCTTTTCTTGAATATATCAGTTGAGTAACCTCAGTTGTGATTTTATGCAGCTAACAAACCTTGCATGAATAATCATATCACGTCATTATTCAGGAATAACACGTATATCAAGGCTAAACAAAACTATAGGGTACTGATACACACTACCCGAATAACATACCCCAAATCCCTTGTCATGGCAATACCTGGTTGGATAACCCGCCGAGTGATACGCGCTTCCCGAATAATGTACTGTAGGTCACAGATACTCAGAGGACAGTTTAGAGGGTAGGGAGTGAATAGACTATCTAAAATCTTTTCCAGAATATATCGATTGAATAACCACAGTTGTGATTTTATGCAGCTAACAAACCTCACATGAATAATCATATCACGTCATTATTCAGGAATAACACATATATCAAACATAAACAAAACAATAGAGTGCGATACACACTTAGGTTCTTGTAGGTCACGAGATACTCGGTGGGCGGTATATCGAGGGTGAATACAGCATGCAGAAATCTTCTCCTTAATATAGAAGTTGAGTAACCCCAGATGTGATTTTATGCAGCTGACATACCCCACAGCCCTTGTCAGGGCAATACCTGGTTGGATAACCCGTCGAGTGATACGCGATTCCGAAATAAAGTACTATAGGTCACAAATACTCAGAGAATAGTCTAGATGGGGTGAATAGACTGTCTAAAATATTTTCCTGAATATATCAGTTGAGTAACCTCAACTGTGATTTTATATAGCTAATAAACCTCACCTGAATAATCATATCACGTCATTATTCAGGAATAACACGTATATCAAAGATAAACAAAACAATAGGCTAATGATACAAACTACTGGAATAACATACCTAAAATCCCTCGTCAGGACAATACCTAGTTAGATAAACTGCCGAGTGATACGCGCTTCCCGAATAAATTACTGTTGGTCACAGATACTCAGAGGACAGTCTAGAGAGGGGGGATGAATAAACTGTCTAAATTTTTTTCCTGAATATATCAGTTGAGTAACCTGAGCTGTGATTTTATGCAGCTAACAAACCTCACCTGATCATATCACGTCATTATTCAGGAATAACATGTATACCAAAGATAAGAAATAATATGTTACTGTGGGGCACAAATACTCAGAGGACGATCACGGAGGAGGGAGGTGAATAGACTGTCTAAAATCTTTTCCTGAATGTATCAGTTGAGTAACCTCAGCTGTGAATTTATGCAACTTATATACCCCAAAGCCCTTGTCAGGTCAATACCTGGTTTGATAACTCGCCGAGTGATACGTCCTTCCTGAGTAGAGTACTGTAGGTCACAGATACTCCGATGACAGTCTAGGGGGTGAATAGACATCTAAAATCTTTTCCTGAATATGTCAGTTGGGTAACCTCAATTGTGATTTTATGCAGCTAACAAACCAAACCTGAATAATCATATCATGTCATTATTCAGGAATAACACGTATATTAAAGATAAACAAAATAATAGGGTACTGACACACACTTAGGCTATTGTGGGTCACAAATACTCAAAGGACAGTCTAGAGGGGGGTGAATAATCTGTCTAAAATCTTTTCATGAATATATCAGTTGAGTAACCTCAAATGTGATTTTATGCAGCTACCAAACCTCACCTGAATAATTATATCACGTCATTATTCAGAAATAAGAAGTTTATCAAATATAAATAAAATAATATGAATCGATACACACTTAGGTTCTGTAGACCTCTAAAATCTTTTCTTGAATATATCAGTTGAGTAACCTCAGTTGTGATTTTATGCAGCTAACAAACCTTGCATGAATAATCATATCACGTCATTATTCAGGAATAACACGTATATCAAAGCTAAACAAAACTATAGGGTACTGATACACACTACCCGAATAACATACCCCAAATCCCTTGTGATGGCAATACCTGGTTGGATAACCCGCCGAGTGATACGCGCTTCCCGAATAATGTACTGTAGGTCACAGATACTCAGAGGACAGTTTAGAGGGTAGGGAGTGAATAGACTATCTAAAATCTTTTCCGAATATATCGATTGAATAACCACGGTTGTGATTTTATGCGACTAACAAACCTCACATGAATAATCATATCACGTCATTATTCGGGAATAACACATATATCAAACATAAACAAAACAATAGAATGCGATACACACTTAGGTTCTTGTAGGTCACGAGATACTCGGTGGGCGGTATATCGAGGGTGAATACAGCATGCGAAATCTTCTCCTTAATATAGAAGTTGAGTAACCCCAGATGTGATTTTATGCAGCTGACATACCCCACAGCCCTTGTCAGGGCAATACCTGGTTGGATAACCCGTCGAGTGATACGCGCTTCCGGAATAAAGTACTATAGGTCACAAATACTCAGAGAATAGTCTAGATGGGGTGAATAGACTGTCTAAAATATTTTCCTGAATATATCAGTTGAGTAACCTCAACTGTGATTTTATATAGCTAATAAACCTCACCTGAATAATTATATCACGTCATTATTCAGGAATAACACGTATATCAAAGATAAACAAAACAATAGGGTAATGATACAAACTACTGGAATAACATACCTAAAATCCCTCGTGAGGACAATACCTAGTTAGATAAACTGCCGAGTGATACGCGCTTCCCGAATAAATTACTGTTGGTCACAGATACTCAGAGGACAGTCTAGAGAGGGGGGATGAATAAACTGTCTAAATTTTTTTCCTGAATATATCAGTTGAGTAACCTGAGCTATGATTTTATGCAGCTAACAAACCTCACCTGTTCATATCACGTCATTATTCAGGAATAACATGTATACCAAAGATAAGAAATAATATGTTACTGTGGGGCACAAATACTCAGAGGACAGCCCGGCGGGGGCGGGGGGTGAATAGACTGTCTAAAATCTTTTCCTGAATGTATCAGTTGAGTAACCTCAGCTGTGAATTTATGCAACTTATATACCCCAAAGCCCTTGTCAGGTCAATACGGTTTGATAACTCGCCGAGTGATACGTCCTTCCCGAGTAGAGTCTCGTAGTCCAGATACTCCGATGTGATCTAGGGTGAATAGACTCTAAAATCTTTTCTGAATATGTCGGTTAGGTAACCTCAATTGTGATTTTATGCGGCTAACAAACCACACGAATAATCATATCATGTCATTATTCGGGAATAACACGTATATTAAAGATAAACAAAATAATAGAATGCGACACACACTTAGGCTATTGTGGGTCACAAATACTCAAAGGACGATCTAGAGGGGGTGAATAATGTCTAAAATCTTTTGATGAATATATCGGTTGAGTAACCTCAAATGTGATTTTATGCGACTACCAAACCTCACCTGAATAATTATATCACGTCATTATTCAGAAATAAGAAGTTTATCAAATATAAATAAAACAATATAGTACTGATACACACTTAGGTTACTGTAGACTGTCTAAAATCTTTTCTTGAATATATCAGTTGAGTAACCTCAGTTGTGATTTTATGCAGCTAACAAACATTGCATGAATAATCATATCACGTCATTATTCAGGAATAACACGTATATCAAGGCTAAACAAAACTATAGGGTACTGATACACACTACCCGAATAACATACCCCAAATCCCTTGTCATGGCAATACCTGGTTGGATAACCCGCCGAGTGATACGCGCTTCCCGAATAATGTCGTAGGTCAGATACTCGGAGGACAGTTTAGAGGGTAGGGAGTGAATAGACTATCTAAAATCTTTTCCAGAATATATCGATTGAATAACCACAGTTGTGATTTTATGCAGCTAACAAACCTCACATGAATAATCATATCACGTCATTATTCAGGAATAACACATATATCAAACATAAACAAAACAATAGGGTACTGATACACACTTAGGTTACTGTAGGTCACAGATACTCAGTGGGCAGTATATCGAGGGTGAATACACTGTCTGAAATCTTCTCCTTAATATAGAAGTTGAGTAACCCCAGATGTGATTTTATGCAGCTGACATACCCCACAGCCCTTGTCAGGGCAATACCTGGTTGGATAACCCGTCGAGTGATACGCGATTCCGGAATAAAGTACTATAGGTCACAAATACTCAGAGAATAGTCTAGATGGGGTGAATAGACTGTCTAAAATATTTTCCTGAATATATCAGTTGAGTAACCTCAACTGTGATTTTATATAGCTAATAAACCTCACCTGAATAATCATATCACGTCATTATTCAGGAATAACACGTATATCAAAGATAAACAAAACAATAGGCTAATGATACAAACTACTGGAATAACATACCTAAAATCCCTCGTCAGGACAATACCTAGTTAGATAAACTGCCGAGTGATACGCGCTTCCCGAATAAATTACTGTTGGTCACAGATTCTCAGAGGACAGTCTAGAGAGGGGGATGAATAAAGCTGTCTAAATTTTTTCTGAATATATCGGTTGAGTAACTTTGTTTGTGATTTTATGCGGCTAACAAACCTCACACGATCATATCACGTCATTATTCAGGAATAACATGTATACCAAAGATAAGAAATAATATGTTCTTGTGGGGCACAAATACTCAGAGGACGGTCACGGAGGAGGGGGGTGATTAGACTGTCTAAAATCTTTTCCTGAATGTATCAGTTGAGTAACCTCAGCTGTGAATTTATGCAACTTATATACCCCAAAGCCCTTGTCAGGTCAATACCTGGTTTGATAACTCGCCGAGTGATACGTCCTTCCTGAGTAGAGTACTGTAGGTCACAGATACTCCGATGTGATCTAGGGGTGAATAGACTGTCTAAAATCTTTTCTGAATATGTCGGTTGGGTAACCTCAATTGTGATTTTATGCGGCTAACAAACCACACCGAATAATCATATCATGTCATTATTCAGAATAACACGTATATTAAAGATAAACAAAATAATAGAATGCGACACACACTTAGGCTATTGTGGGTCACAAATACTCAAAGGACAGTCTAGAGGGGGTGAATAATCATCTAAAATCTTTTCATGAATATATCGGTTGAGTAACCTCAAATGTGATTTTATGCACTACCAAACCTCACACGAATAATTATATCACGTCATTATTCGAAATAAGAAGTTTATCAAATATAAATAAAACAATATGGTGCGATACACACTTAGGTTACTGTAGACTGTCTAAAATCTTTTCTTGAATATATCGGTTGAGTAACCTCGATTGTGATTTTATGCGGCTAACAAACCTTGCATGAATAATCATATCACGTCATTATTCAGGAATAACACGTATATCAAAGCTAAACAAAACTATAGAATGTGATACACACTACCCGAATAACATACCCCAAATCCCTTGTCATGGCAATACTGGTTGGATAACCCGCCGAGTGATACGCGCTTCCCGAATAATGTCGTAGGTCACGAGATACTCGGAGGACAGTTTAGAGGGTAGGGAGTGAATAGACTATCTAAAATCTTTTCGAGAATATATCGATTGAATAACCACGGTTGTGATTTTATGCGGCTAACAAACCTCACATGAATAATCATATCACGTCATTATTCGGGAATAACACATATATCAAACATAAACAAAACAATAGGGTGCTGATACACACTTAGGTTACTGTAGGTCACAGATACTCGGTGGGCGGTATATCGAGGGTGAATACAGCATGCAAATCTTCTCCTTAATATAGAAGTTGAGTAACCCCAGATGTGATTTTATGCAGCTGACATACCCCACAGCCCTTGTCAGGGCAATACCTGGTTGGATAACCCGTTGAGTGATACGCGCTTCCGGAATAAAGTACTATAGGTCACAAATACTCACAGAATAGTCTAGATGGGGTGAATAGACTGTCTAAAATATTTTCCTGAATATATCAGTTGAGTAACCTCAACTGTGATTTTATATAGCTAATAAACCTCACCTGAATAATTATATCACGTCATTATTCAGGAATAACACGTATATCAAAGATAAACAAAACAATAGGGTAATGATACAAACTACTGGAATAACATACCTAAAATCCCTCGTGAGGACAATACCTAGTTAGATAAACTGCCGAGTGATACGCGCTTCCCGAATAAATTACTGTTGGTCACAGATACTCAGAGGACAGTCTAGAGAGGGGGGATGAATAAACTGTCTAAATTTTTTTCCTGAATATATCAGTTGAGTAACCTGAGCTGTGATTTTATGCAGCTAACAAACCTCACCTGATCATATCACGTCATTATTCAGGAATAACATGTATACCAAAGATAAGAAATAATATGTTACTGTGGGGCACAAATACTCAGAGGACAGTCTGGAGGGGGAGGGAGGTGAATAGACTTTCTAAAATCTTTTCCTGAATGTATCAGTTGAGTAACCTCAGCTGTGAATTTATGCAACTTATATACCCCAAAGCCCTTGTCAGGTCAATACCTGGTTTGATAACTCGCCGAGTGATACGTCCTTCCTGAGTAGAGTACTGTAGGTCACAGATACTCCGATGACAGTCTAGGGGGTGAATAGACTGTCTAAAATCTTTTCCTGAATATGTCAGTTGGGTAACCTCAATTGTGATTTTATGCAGCTAACAAACCACACCTGAATAATCATATCATGTCATTATTCAGGAATAACACGTATATTAAAGATAAACAAAATAATAGGGTACTGACACACACTTAGGCTATTGTGGGTCACAAATACTCAAAGGACGATCAGAGGGGGTGAATAATCTGTCTAAAATCTTTTCATGAATATATCAGTTGAGTAACCTCAAATGTGATTTTATGCAGCTACCAAACCTCACCTGAATAATTATATCACGTCATTATTCAGAAATAAGAAGTTTATCAAATATAAATAAAATAATATGGTACTGATACACACTTAGGTTACTGTAGACTGTCTAAAATCTTTTCTTGAATATATCAGTTGAGTAACCTCAGTTGTGATTTTATGCAGCTAACAAACCTTGCATGAATAATCATATCACGTCATTATTCAGGAATAACACGTATATCAAAGCTAAACAAAACTATAGGGTACTGATACACACTACCCGAATAACATACCCCAAATCCCTTGTCATGGCAATACCTGGTTGGATAACCCGCCGAGTGATACGCGCTTCCCGAATAATGTACTGTAGGTCACAGATACTCAGAGGACAGTTTAGAGGGTAGGGAGTGAATAGACTATCTAAAATCTTTTCCAGAATATATCGATTGAATAACCACAGTTGTGATTTTATGCAGCTAACAAACCTCACATGAATAATCATATCACGTCATTATTCAGGAATAACACATATATCAAACATAAACAAAACAATAGGGTACTGATACACACTTAGGTTACTGTAGGTCACAGATACTCAGTGGGCAGTATATCGAGGGTGAATACACTGTCTGAAATCTTCTCCTTAATATAGAAGTTGAGTAACCCCAGATGTGATTTTATGCAGCTGACATACCCCACAGCCCTTGTCAGGGCAATACCTGGTTGGATAACCCGTCGAGTGATACGCGCTTCCGGAATAAAGTACTATAGGTCACAAATACTCAGAGAATAGTCTAGATGGGGTGAATAGACTGTCTAAAATATTTTCCTGAATATATCAGTTGAGTAACCTCAACTGTGATTTTATATAGCTAATAAACCTCACCTGAATAATCATATCACGTCATTATTCAGGAATAACACGTATATCAAAGATAAACAAAACAATAGGCTAATGATACAAACTACTGGAATAACATACCTAAAATCCCTCGTCAGGACAATACCTAGTTAGATAAACTGCCGAGTGATACGCGCTTCCCGAATAAATTACTGTTGGTCACAGATACTCAGAGGACAGTCTAGAGAGGGGGGATGAATAAACTGTCTAAATTTTTTTCCTGAATATATCAGTTGAGTAACCTAAGATGTGATTTTATGCAGCTAACAAACCTCACCTGATCATATCAAGTCATTATTCAGGAATAACATGTATACCAAAGATAAGAAATAATATGTTACTGTGGGGCACAAATACTCAGAGGACAGTCTGGAGGGGGAGGGAGGTGAATAGACTGTCTAAAATCTTTTCCTGAATGTATCAGTTGAGTAACCTCAGCTGTGAATTTATGCAACTTATATACCCCAAAGCCCTTGTCAGGTCAATACCTGGTTTGATAACTCGCCGAGTGATACGTCCTTCCTGAGTAGAGTACTGTAGGTCACAGATACTCCGATGACAGTCTAGGGGGTGAATAGACTGTCTAAAATCTTTTCCTGAATATGTCAGTTGGGTAACCTCAATTGTGATTTTATGCAGCTAACAAACCACACCTGAATAATCATATCATGTCATTATTCAGGAATAACACGTATATTAAATATAAACAAAATAATAGGGTACTGACACACACTTAGGCTATTGTGGGTCACAAATACTCAAAGGACAGTCTAGAGGGGGGTGAATAATCTGTCTAAAATCTTTTCATGAATATATCAGTTGAGTAACCTCAAATGTGATTTTATGCAGCTACCAAACCTCACCTGAATAATTATATCACGTCATTATTCAGAAATAAGAAGTTTATCAAATATAAATAAAACAATATGGTACTGATACACACTTAGGTTACTGTAGACTGTCTAAAATCTTTTCTTGAATATATCAGTTGAGTAACCTCAGTTGTGATTTTATGCAGCTAACAAACCTTGCATGAATAATCATATCACGTCATTATTCAGGAATAACACGTATATCAAAGCTAAACAAAACTATAGGGTACTGATACACACTACCCGAATAACATACCCCAAATCCCTTGTCATGGCAATACCTGGTTGGATAACCCGCCGAGTGATACGCGCTTCCCGAATAATAGACTGTAGGTCACAGATACTCAGAGGACAGTTTAGAGGGTAGAGAGTGAATAGACTGTCTAAAATCTTTTCCTGAATATATCAGTTGAATAACCACAGTTGTTATTTTATGCAGCTAACAAACGTCACATGAATAATCATATCACGTCATTATTCAGGAATAACACAATATCAAAGATAAACAAAACAATAGGGTATTGATACACACTTAGGTTACTGTCGGTCACAGATACTCAGAGGACAGTATATCGGGGGTGAATAGACTGTCTGAAATCTTCTCCTGAATATATAAGTTGAGTAACCCCCAGCTGTGAATACATACCCCACAGACCTTGTCAGGGCAATACCTGGTTGGATAACCCGTCGAGTGATACGCGCTTCCGGAATAAAGTACTATAGGTCACAAATACTCATAGGATAGTCTAGAAGGGGTGAATAGACTGTCTAAAATATTTTCCTGAATATATTAGTTGAGTTCCCTCAACTGTGATTTTATATCGCTACTAAACCTCACCTGAATAATCATATCACGTCATTAGTCAGTAATAACACGTATATCAAAGATAAACAAAACAATAGGGTAATGATACAAACTACCCGAATAACATACCCAAAAGCCCTCGCCAGGACAATACCTGGTTGGATAAACCGCCGAGTGATACGCGCTTCCTAATTAAAGCACTATAGGTCACAGATACTCAGAGGACAGTCTAGAGAGGGAGGATGAATAGACTGTCTAAAATCTTTTCCTGAATATATCTATTGAGTAACCTCAGTTGTGATTTTATGCAGCTAACAAACCTCACATGAATAATCATATCATGTCATTATTCAGGAGTAACACGTATATCAAATATAAACAAAACAATAGGGTACTGATACACACTAAGGTCCCTCTAGGTCACAGATACTCAGAGGACAATCTAAAGGGGGGGTGAATAGACTGTCTAAAATCTATACCTCAATATATTAGTTGAGTAACCTCAGCTATGATTTTATGCAGCTAACATACCCCAAATCCCTTGTCAGGGCAATACCTGGTTGGATAACCCGCCGAGTGGTACGCGCTTCCCAAATAAAGTACTGTAGGTCATACATACTCATAGGATAGTATAGATCGGGGGAGGGTGAATAGACTGTCTAAAATCTTTTCATGAATATATCAGTTGAGTAACCTCAGTTGTGATTTTATGCAGCTAACAAACCTCACATGAATAATCATATCATGTCATTATTGAGGAGTAACACGTATATCAAATATAAACAAAACAATAGGGTACTGATACACACTTAGGTCCCTCTAGGTCACAGATACTCAGAGGACAATCTAAAGGGGGGTGAATAGACTGTCTAAAATCTTTACCTGAATATATTAGTTGAGTAACCTCAACCGTGATTTTATGCAGCTAACATACCCCAAATCCCTTGTTAGGGCAATACCTGGTTGGATAACCCGCCGAGTGGTACGCGCTTCCCAAATAAAGTACTGTAGGTCACACATACTCAGAGGATAGTATAGATCGAGGGAGGGTGAATAGGCTGTCTAAAATCTTTTCATGAATATATCAGTTGAGTAACCTCAGTTGTGTTTTATGTAGCTAACAAACCTCACATGAATAATCATATCATGTCATTATTGAGGAGTAACACGTATATCAAATATAAACAAAATAATAGGGTACTGATACACACTTAGGTCCCTCTAGGTCACAGATACTCAGAGGACAATCTAGAGGGGGGTGAATAGACTGTCTAAATTCTTTTCCTGAATATGTCAGTTGGGTAACCTCAATTGTGATTTTATGCAGCTAACAAACCACACCTGAATAATCATATCATGTCATTATTCAGGAATAACACGTATATTAAAGATAAACAAAACAATAGGGTACTGACACACACTTAGGCTATTGTGGGTCACAAATACTCAAAGGACAGTCTAGAGGGGGGTGAATAATCTGTTTAAAATCTTTTCATGAATATATCAGTTGAGTAACCTCAAATGTGATTTTATGCAGCTACCAAACCTCACCTGAATAATTATATCACGTCATTATTCAGAAATAAGAAGTTTATCAAATATAAATAAAACAATATGGTACTGATACACACTTAGGTTACTGTAGACTGTCTAAAATCTTTTCTTGAATATATCAGTTGAGTAACCTCAGTTGTGATTTTATGCAGCTAACAAACCTTGCATGAATAATCATATCACGTCATTATTCAGGAATAACACGTATATCAAAGCTAAACAAAACTATAGGGTACTGATACACACTACCCGAATAACATACCCCAAATCCCTTGTCATGGCAATACCTGGTTGGATAACCCGCCGAATGATACGCGCTTCCCGAATAAAGTACTGTAGGTCACAGATACTTAGAGGACAGTTTAGAGGGTAGAAAGTGAATAGGCTGTCTAAAATCTTCTCCTGAATATATCAGTTGAATAACCACAGTTGTTATTTTATGCAGCTAACAAACCTCACATGAATAATCATATCACGTCATTATTTAGGAATAACACATATATCAAAGATAAACAAAACAATAGGGTATTGATACACGCTTAGGTTACTGTCGGTGACAGATACTCAGAGGACAGTATATCCGGGGTGAATAGACTGTCTGAAATCTTCTCCTGAATATATAAGTTGAGTAACCCCAGCTGTGATTTTATGCAGCTAACATACCCCACAGACCTTGTAAGGGCAATACCTGGTTGGATAACCCATCGAGTGATACGCGTTTTCGGAATAAAGTACTATAGGCCACAAATACTTATAGGATAGTCTAGAAGGGGTGAATAGACTGTCAAAAATATTTTCCTGAATATATCAGTTGAGTTCCCTCAACTGTGATTTTATATAGCTACTAAACCTCACCTGTATAATCATATCATGTCATTAGTCAGTAATAACACGTATATCAAAGATAAACAAAACAATAGGGTAATGATACAAACTACCCGAATAACATACCCAAAAGCCCTCGTCAGGACAATACCTGGTTGGATAAACCGCCGAGTGATACGCGCTTCCTAATTAAAGCACTATAGGTCACAGATACTCAGAGGACAGTCTAGAGAGGGAGGATGAATAAACTGTCTAAAATCTTTTCCTGAATATAACAATTGAGTAACCTCAGTTGTGATTTTATGCAGCTAACAAACCTCACATGAATAATCATATCATGTCATTATTCAGGAGTAACACGTATATCAAATATAAACAAAACAATAGGGTACTGATACACACTTAGGTCCCTCTAGGTCACAGATACTCAGAGGACAATCTAAAGGGGGGGAGGGGGTGAATAGACTGTCTAAAATCTTTACCTGAATATATTAGTTGAGTAACCTCAGCTATGATTTTATGCAGCTAACATACCCCAAATCCATTGTCAGGGCAATACCTGGTTGGATAACCCGCCGAGTGGCACGCGCTTCCCAAATAAAGTACTGTAGGTCATACATACTCAGAGGATAGTATAGATCGGGGGAGGGTGAATAGACTGTCTAAAATCTTTTCATGAATATATCAGTTGAGTAACCTCAGTTATGTTTTATGTAGCTAACAAACCTCACATGAATAATCATATCATGTCATTATTGAGGAGTAACACGTATATCAAATATAAACAAAACAATAGGGTACTGATACACACTTAGGTCCCTCTAGGTCACAGATACTCAGAGGACAATCTAGAGGGGGGTGAATAGACTGTCTAAAATCTTTACCTGAATATATTAGTTGAGTAACCTCAACTGTGATTTTATGCAGCTAACATACCCCAAAGCCCTTGTCAGGGCAATACCTGGTTGGATAACCCGCTGAGTGGTACGCGCTTCCCAAATAAAGTATTGTAGGTCACACATACTCAGAGGGTAGTATAGATGGGGGGAGGGTGAATAGACTGTCTAAAATCTTTTCCTGAATATATCAGTTGAGTAACCTCAGCTGTGATTTTATGCAGCTAACAAACCACACCTGAATAATCATATCATGTCATTATTCAGGAATAACACGTATATCAAAGATAAACAAAACAATAGGGTACTGACACACACTTAGGTTACTGTGGGTCACAAATACTCAGAGGACAGTTTAGAGGGGGGTGAATAATCTATCCAAAATCTTTTCATGAATATATCAGTTGAGTAACCTCAAATGTGATTTTATGAAGCTACCAAACCTCACCTAAATAATTATATCACGTCATTATTCAGAAATAACAAGTATATCAAATATAAATAAAACAATAGGGTACTGATACACACTTAGGTTACTGTAGACTGTCTAAAATCTTTTGTTGAATATATCAGTTGAGTAACCTCAGTTGTGATTTTATGCAGCTAACAAACCTTGCATGAATAATCATATCACATCATTATTCAGGAATAACACGTATATCAAAGCTAAACAAAACTATAGGGTACTGATAAACACTATCGGAATAACATACCCCAAATCCCTTGTCATGGCAATACCTGGTTGGATAACCCACTGAGTGATACGCGCTTCCCGAATAAAGTATTGTAGGTCACAAATACTCAGAGGACAGTTTAGAGGGTAGGGAGTGAATAGACTGTCTAAAATCTTTTCCCGAATATATCGATTGAATAACCACAGTTGTGATTTTATGCAGCTAACAAACCTCACATGAATAATCATATCACGTCATTATTCAGGAATAACACATATATCAAAGATAAACAAAACAATAGGGTACTGATACACACTTAGGTTACTGTAGGTCACAGATACTCAGAGGACAGTATATCGAGGGTGAATAGACTATCTGAAATATTCTCCTTAATATAGAAGTTGAGTAACCCCAGCTGTGATTTTATGCAGCTAACATACCCCACAGCCCTTGTTAGGGCAATACCTGGTTGGATAACCCGTCGAGTGATACGCGCTTCCAGAATAAAGTACTATAGGTCACAAATACTCAGAGGATAGTCTAGAGGGGGTGAATAGACTGTCTAAAATCTTTTCCTGAATATATCAGTTGAGTAACCTCAACTGTTATTTTATATAGCTAACAAGCCTCACCTGAATAATTATATCACGTCATTATTCAGGAATAACACATATATCAAAGATAAACAAAACAACAGGGTAATGATACAAACTACCCGAATAACATACCCAAAAGCCTTCGTCAGGACAATACCTAGTTGGATAAACTGCCGAGTGATACGCGCTTCCCGAATAAATTACTGTAGGTCACAGATACTCAGGGGACAGTCTAGAGAGGGGGGATGAATAGACTGTCTAAATTTTTTTTCCTAAATATATCAGTTGAGTAACCTGAGCTGTGATTTTATGCAGCTAACAAACCTCAGCTGATCATATCATGGCATTATTCAGGAATAACACCTATATCAAAGATAAGAAATAATAGGTTACTGTAGGTCACAAATACTCATAGGACAGTCTGGAGGGGGAGGGGGGGTGAATAGACTGTCTAAAATCTTTTCATGAATGTATCAGTTGAGTAACCTCAGTTGTGAATTTATGCAACTTATATACCCCAAAGCCCTTCTCAGGTCAATACCTGGTTTGATAACCCGCCGAGTGATACGTCCTTCCTGAGTAGAGTACTGTAGGTCACAGATACTCCGAGGACAGTCTAGGGGGGTGAATAGACTGTCTAAAATCTTTTCCTGAATATGTCAGTTGAGTAACCTCAATTGTGATTTTATGCAGCTAACAAACCACACCTGAATAATCATATGATGTCATTATTAAGGAATAACACGTATATTAAAGATAAACAAAACAATAGGTGCTGACACACACTTAGGTTATTGTGGGTCACAAATACTTAGAGGACAGTCTAGAGGGGGGGTGAATAATCTGTCAAAAATCTTTTCATGAATATATCAGTTGAGTAACCTCAAATGTGGTTTTATGCAGCTACCAAACCTCACCTCAATAATTATATCACGTCATTATTTAGAAATAACAAGTATATCAAATATAAATAAAACAATAGGGTATTGATACACACTTTGGTTACTGTAGACTGTCTAAAATCTTTTCTTGAATATATTAGTTGAGTAACCACAGTTGTGATTTTATGCAGCTAACAAACCTTGCATGAATAATCATATCACGACATTATTCAGGAATAACATGTATATCAAAGCTAAACAAAACTATAGGGTACTGATACACACTATCCGAATAACATACCCCAAATCCCTTGTCATGGCTATACCGGGTTGGATAACCTGCCGAGTGATACGTGCTTCCCGAATAAAGTACTGTAGGTCACAGATACTCAGAGGACAGTTTAGAGGGTAGGGAGTGAATAGACTATCTATAATCTTTTCCTGAATATATCAGTTGAATAACCACAGTTGTGATTTTATGCACCTAACAAACCTCACATGAATAATCATATCACGTCATTATTCAGGAATAACACATATATCAATGATAAACAAAACAATAGGGTATTGATACACACTTAGGTTACTGTCGGTCACAGATACTCAGAGGACAGTATATCGGGGGTGAATAGACTGTCTGAAATCTTCTCCTAAATATATAAGTTGAGTAACCCCAGCTGTGATTTTATGCAGCTAACATACCCCACAGCCCTTGTCAGGGCAATATCTGGTTGGATAACCCGTCGAGTGATACGCGCTTCCTGTAATATCCAGATTTATTACGGTGTATTTCATCTGTATTCAAACCCTGTATTATTCGGATTTGTGGTTTTGATTATTGGAGTATGATATTTCTTGCATTGATATCATTGTACATAAGTATAGAAACATGCAAAATTTCTCATGCAAACTCGTGATAGCGCACGCTAAGAATGTAGCTTAACGCGCGCTATCGGGCTACTATTAGCGCACGCTATGCAGGTAGGAGTTGGGTGCGCTAAGAACTCAATTATTGAGCGGGACGGCTAGCACATGCGCCAGCCGCGACATTGTAACACCCCAATTCACAACAGGGACATTACACGTCGTAGAACCCTCGTGAGGTCTACCAGGCTAACACATGACATAAAAACCACAATGTAATCCCGAATGATGCACTCAAAAGTAAATAAGGCCGTGGCCTCGGCCAAAACATTTATAACGTAATACACGAACAGAGGTTAAGTACCAATTCATTTCCCACGCAGGGGATTTAAACCAGGTTTCAAAACAGACAGTCTAACTTCAATACTCGACAATGAAATGACAAAAACATAAAAATGCAGACTCGAGCCACATCATCAAGCCAGCCCATCCTTCACGTGCGTGTCCCGTGCCTGCCCCTCAGCCCTCCCGGTACCTGAAATGCATAAGACGCATTTCCCCCATTTAAGGGGTTAGCATTCGAATGGCTAGTGCAAGTACACAATTACACAACATTATATACAAAAACGATTTTACACAATCATCTCAAACATCAGTCATTTGCCACATATATATTCCGGAATACTACATTGGCAATCCAAATCAGTTTCCAATCATCACGATATCACAAAATCACAACTGGTATCCCGTGGCCGTACCCCTTAGTATCGACCCCCAGACATCCCGTCGAACACTCCGGGTGGGATACCACTTCCGCGGCCGTACCCCTTAGTATCGACCCCCAGACATCCCGTCGGACACTCCGGGTGGAAGTTCAATCACACACGCACCCAAGTCCACTTCCGCGGCCGTACCCCTTAGTATCGACCCCCAGACATCCCGTCGGACACTCCGGGTGGAAGGAACACAACTCACGCACCCAAAAATCACCATTCATCATTCATTTCGAAAATCACAATATACATAACGAAATGTAATACATGTACTTGCCTTGAACACGATGAAACAAGGGAAACAACGAAGGAATAGGTTTTGGTCCGAACAATCCTCCCAAATCCGTTCCTAACACAATAACGGTATACACAAGTCTCAATAATGCGGAAAGGTAAGAATTAATCCTAATTCGTTGGGACAATTCATCGGACACCAAGAGTGCATAAGGAAATGAAATCGGTCAATGGTATAACAACGGGATTTGATCCCAATCAAAAACAAGAAAACCATGGGTCGCGTGAATACTATCAAAATCTAATAACAACATCGGTTAATTCGAATTAAAACACAAGATCCCCACCAAACCCTCCCCCAAAATCATACTAAGGTTAAAGGAGTTCTTACCTCTGAAGAATCAAGCACTCAAATCCAAAAACCACGTGTTAGATCCGCAATCCGAGCCACCCGATCGAAAAGAGATGAAGAAATCTACAAAATTAAGTGATAGATGGAGGAACTCTCCCTCTCAAGACTCTCTCTCTCTCGCACGGTTTAAGAAAGGGAAGGAAATGAGCGATTTCGCTGAATACTAACGCAGATATAGCGCTGACCGCGTTGTGTGCCGCGGCTCAGCTAAACTGTGTCGCGGCATAGAGCAAAAAAATTATGCCCAGGGGTCGGCTGACCGCTCGTTGTGCCGCGGCTCATTCGAAGTGTGCCGCGGCTCAGACTCGGCATGTTCCGCGGCACTGCCGGACTGTGCCGCGGCACGCGGTACAGTCGGTTTTGGCCGGCAAGTGCCACACGGGTGTGCCGCGGCCCGGACAAGTGTGCCGCGGCACTGACTCGGCTGTGTGCCGCGGCGCACAATCCTTGTGCCGCGGCACACGGTACAGTTTGTTTAGGCAACAACTGGGTGATGTATGTGCCGTGGCGCACAATCCTTGTGCCGCGGCCCACACCCCCCCTCGGGTCCCAAAATGACGAAAATTGATCCGGAAGGAGAATAAAAGCAATAGGGATCGATATTTGGGCAACAATAACACGAAATGGAAGTACGGAACCCAAAAACGATCTAAGGTACACAACCAAAGTCGAACAAGGGACAAATTCCCTAAACTTCTAGGAAATTACAAAAATGGCCCAAACATAGGAAAAATCATGACACAACGTCGGATTAACAATCCGAAACTCACAACATGCTCTACACAAGCATACGAACTCATGGAAGTAAGAAAACGACGAAATCGAACGAGTTTAACGAGAATCGAATACACATGAGACAGAAAATAACACGAGATGAAATTACGTAAAAACATTATCAAGACCCGTCTAAACGGAAAAACTCCAAGAACAAAATAGGTTCAGAATTACAAAACAGTGCCCGGCGAGTTGTCCGAAACGAATATGCACCAAAAATAGAAATTACCAAGGATAGAAAACGCGGATATTACATTATCTCCCCCTAAAAATAAGTTTCGTCCCGAAACTTACAACACGAATAACTCGGGGTATCTCGACCTCATACTCTCCTCCGTTTCCCACGTGGCTTCTTCGGATCCATGCCTCGACCACTGTACTTTGACCAAAGGAATGGTTTTGTGCCTGAGTTGCTTAACTCGACGCTCTAAGATCTGAATCGGCCTCTCCTCGAAGGTAATGTCGGGCCCCAACTCGATCTCTCCAAAATCAATAATATGGCTAGGGTCCGCTACGTACTTCCTAAGCTGGGAAACATGAAATACGTTATGCACGTGGCTCAGGGACGGCGGCAAGCCTAACCGATACGCGAGTTCTCCAACTCTATCTAAAATCTCAAACGGCCCGATAAATCTCGGACTAAGTTTACCCTTCCGACCGAAGCGGTAAACTCCCCGTGTCGGCGACACCTTAAGCAAGACGTGATCTTCCACCTCAAACTCCAACAGTCGGCGACGTGTATCGGCATAAGACTTCTGCCGACTCTGGGCCGTCAACAATCTATCACGAATCAGGGCAACCTTCTCTCTCGTCTCAACTATCATGTCGGGCTCGGTACCAGTCAGTTCGGACGTATCGTTCCAACACAACGGCGATCTACACCTTCTCCCATATAATGCCTCAAATGGTGCCATTTTAATCGAGGCGTGCCAACTATTGTTGTACGTGAACTCGATTAACGGTAAGTGCGATTCCCAATCATCCTCCCAATCTAAGGCACAGGCTCGTAACATATCCTCTAGCGTCTGTATCGTCCGCTCAGACTGTCCGTCTGTCTGAGGGTGGTAGGATGTACTAAGTCTCAACTCGGTTCCCAAAGCTCTATGAACGGCCTGCCAAAAATGTGATATGAACCGGCCATCACGATCCGAAACAATGCTCTTAGGGGTCCCATGCAATCTCACTATTTCCGCAACAAACACTCGTGCAAGCCTCTACGGCCCCCAAGTGTCCTTAATACTTAGAAAATGAGCTGATTTGGTTAGTCGATCAACAACGAGCCAAATCATGTTCATTCCCGTCCGAGTCTTAGGCATACCGGAAATGAAATCCATAGTAATATCCTCCCATTTCCACTCCGGGATAGGAAGTGGTCGTAATAGCCCCGCGGGTCGCTGATGCTCGATCTTAACCTGCTGACAGGTCAAACACTTCGCCACAAACTCGCTAACATCCATCTTCAAATTACTCCACCAGTAGTTACTCCTCACGTCCTTGTACATTTTACTCGTACCAGGATGTATGGAGTAGGGCGTGGTATGAGCTTCGCTCAAGATCTTCTGTCTCAGCTCAATATCACATGGTACACAAAGTCTGCCGCGAAACCTCAAAACTCCATCATCGTGAACCACAAATCCAGGGGCTTTCCCTTTCCTCACATCCTCCTTCAGCTGGACCAAAAACGGATCGTCATACTGCTTCGCCTTGATATCATCAGTCAAGGACGAAGTGATCTCTAATGCACATAACTGGCCCTGAACTCTCTGAACCCAAACCTCAATATTCTGACGGATGAAATCTCGCTGGATCTTACTCTGCGGTGTAAGCACTTCTAACATCTTCAAAGCCATCGGTTTTCGGCTCAACGTATCAGCCACTATGTTGGCCTTACCCGTGGTAAAGTATCTCGAGGTCGTAATCTTTAATTAGCTCTAACCACCTACGCTGCCTCATGTTCAACTCTTTCTGGCTGAAGATGTACTTCAAACTCTTGTGATCCGTAAAAATCTTACATGATGACCCATAGAGGTAGTGCCTCCAGATTTTTAAGGCGAAAACGACCGCAGCTAACTCCAAATCGTGCGTGGGATAATTTACTTCATAAGGTTTCAATTGGCGGGACGCATAAGCAATCACTCTGTCTCTCTGCATCAAAACACATCCTAGACCAAGGCCGAAGCATCACTATACACTACGAAGTCCTCGTCCCCCTGAGGCAATGCTAAAACGGGTGCGGTAGTCAGACATCTCTTTAACTCGTCAAAGCTGTCCTGCCTGTCTGAAGTCCACTCGAACTTCTGAGTTTTCTGGAGCAACTGAGTGAGTGGTCTAGCGATCTTAGAAAATCCCTCAACGAATCTGCGGTAATAGCCGGCAAGACCAAGAAAACTCCTCACCTCCTTCACATTCTTAGGCGGCTCCCAAGCCATCACTGCCTCTATCTTCTGCGGATCTACCCGAACTCCCTCTGCTGAAATCACATGCCCGAGGAATGTCACTTCCTCGAGCCAAAACTCACACTTAGAGAACTTCGCGTACAACTGCTCTGCCCTCAAAGTGTCTAATACGATCCGGAGATGCATGGCGTGCTCCTCCCGATTCCGTGAATAGATAAGAATATCGTCGATAAAAACGACTACGAATTTGTCCAGATACTCAATAAAAACTTTGTTCATCAACTGCATGAACACTGCTGGGGCATTGGTTAGCCCAAAAGGCATAACCACAAACTCGTAATGGCCATATCTCGTCCGAAAGGCAGCTTTCGGAATATCGACGTCCCGAATTCTCAACTGGTAGTAGCCCGATCACAAATCAATCTTTGAAAAGACTGTCGCCCCCTGAAGCTGATCAAACAAATCGTCAATCCTGGGCAAAGGGTATTTATTTTTGATGGTTAGCTTGTTTAATTCTCGATAATCGATGCATAAACGAAGCGACCCATCTTTCTTCTTAACGAAAAGTACGGGCGCACCCCAAGGCGATGCGCTCGGTCGAATATACCCTTTATCTAACAATTCTCCCAACTGGTTCTTCAACTCTAACATCTCCGACGGTGCCATACGGTACGGTGCTCGAGAAATAGGGGATGCATTCGGCTCAAGATCGATAGGAAACTCCACCTCTCGCTGCGGTGGTAACCCCGGCAAGTCGTCTGGAAAGACATCGGGATACTCACTAACAACTGGAATTGACGACATGTCAACTCCACCATCTTCCGCCTTCAGAGCATAACACCGGTAGCCGACACAACCCTGATTCAGAAGTCTCATCGCCTTCAAGGCGCTAATCACGCTCCCCGATCTACCCGGCTTACAGCCAACGAGAGTATGCTCAGTGCCATCCTCGGCCACGATCGATATAGTACGAGTCCGATAGTTCATGATAGCACCGTGACGCTCTAACCAATCGTCCCCGAGGATTAAATCCTCACCCTTGAGGTCGATAACAATGAGGTTCGAGGGCCAATCTCGGCTCCCGATCCTCACGGGGCAATCCCTAACTTCACGGTCCCCAACCATACGATCCCCGCTAGGCGTACCCACCACAAACGGTTCACACTCAAACAAGCAGTTAAAGCTAATACGATTCACACAATCCGATGCAATAAAGGAATGGGTAGCACCCGAATCAAAAAGCACGGAAACTGGATGAGTAAGGATCTGAGTGGTACCTGACGCCACCGGAATGTCCGCCTTCTCTGTGCGCCTCTTCCGTGCAATGGGGTGGATGAACTCGAGCTCGAGGCGCGCGCGATCCATTGCCCCGACCTCTACCGCGACCCGAACCCTGCGGAACCTGAGTAGCTGGAGTATTATGATCCCTCTGATCGGTAGTGGTAGTCGGAACTCTAGCGGCCCTGGTGGCTCTCTCACAATGAGTCGCCCGATGCTTTGTCTGCCCGCAAGTGAAGCAAGTAACTGGAGGAAAAGGGCAATCTTTCATCAAATGCTCATATTGGTTGCAGTTAAAACAAACCCTGCCACCAGAAGCAACGGTCTGAATTGAACGGTTACCCTGAGATCCACCGGCCTGATGGAACGGCCTCTTCCCCGGCATGGGAGCAGAACGAGACCTCGAAAACTGACCACCCTTCCCGGTCGAGAATCCACTGGTAGTCTTCTGCTTCTTAGCTTCCGAAACCGACTCTGATTCCGGAACCGCCATCTCGATCGCTAGGGCGCGATCCTGGTATTCTTTCAAAGTGGCACACATGAGCGGTGCCATACTCTGCCTAATATGCGGTTTCATTCGCATATTGAAGTAACGGATTTTATCAGCCTCCGTTCTTACTTGATCTCTTACGAACCCCAACTGCTGATTGTAAGAAATGATGGCCTGAGAAATAGGCACATCTTGAGGTGTAGCAGTGAAGAATTCCACAATTCTGCGCTCCTTGACTGGCGGCGGACAATACTCTGCTTCCATAGCAGCCTTGAATTCCTCCCAAGTAGCTCGACGGTCTCTGGGCACAACGGCCTCCCACCATTCCGCAGCTTCCTTATCCAGGAGGTACGGGGCAATATGTACCCTCCTGTCTTCAGGACAAGCTACGGCATCGAAGGTCCTGGACAACTGAAAGAGCCAATTCTCCCAACCGAGGGAGTCAGAGGATCCGGAGAAACGAGGAGGGTGCATCTTAGTCACCGTCTGAAGCCACTTACTAGCCTCCTCTTAGGTGTGGGGCGGATTTTGGCGTCCACCCCGAGCTATCTCGAGTAAGTTGGGCTACCAATCCTGAAGTACGGCAGAGCTCTGCCGCATTATTACCCGACGGCACTGAGTGAGAGGCTGAGTCCGCAGAGGACTGAGAAAGTGATCCCTCCTCATTATCAGCACCCCGACCACGGCCTCGGCCGTGTCCCCTAGCCGGTCTACCACGGCCTCTCAACATACTGAAGGAAAAATAAGAAAAGGACAAGATCAGAAAGATTCACAATCCACAAAGTTGGTAACACAAGTCACGATTCTGAACAGCGCAAGAAAACGAATTACAGAGATATAAGAGTTCGAGGAGACTTACAGCCACGGGTCGCACGAAAAGACGGTAGCATGATGATATTAGGCTCAACGACTGACTCTAATGACGCAACTGACAGACCCAAAATTCACCGACAGCCTAGGTATTCAAAACCAAAGCTCCGATACCATAAATGTAACACCCCAATTCACAACAGGGACATTACACGCCGTAGAACCCTCGTGAGGTCTACCAGGCTAACACATGACATAAAAACCACAATGTAATCCCGAATGATGCACTCAAAAGTAAATAAGGCCATGGCCTCGGCCAAAACATTTATAATGTAATACACGAACAGAGGTTAAGTACCAATTCATTTCCCACGCAGGGGATTTAAACCAAGTTTCAAAACAGACAGTCTAACTTCAATACTCGACAATGAAATGACAAAAACATAAAAATGCAGACTCGAGCCACATCATCAAGCTAGCCCATCCTTCACGTGCGTGTCCCGTGCCTGCCCCTCAGCCCTCCCGGTACCTGAAATGCATAAGACGCATTTCCCCCATTTAAGGGGTTAGCATTCGAATGGCTAGTGCAAGTACACAATTACACAACATTATATACAAAAACGGTTTAACACAATCATCTCAAACATCAGTCATTTGCCACATATATATTCCGGAATACTACATTGGCAATCAAAATCAGTTTCCAATCATCACGATATCACAAAATCACAACTGGTATCCCGTGGCCATACCCCTTAGTATCGACCCCCAGACATCCCGTCGAACACTCCGGGTGGGATACCACTTCCGCGGCCGTACCCCTTAGTATCGACCCCCAGACATCCCGTCGGATACTCCGGGTGGAAGTTCAATCACACACGCACTCAAGTCCACTTCCGCGGCCGTACCCCTTAGTATCGACCCCCAGACATCCCGTCGGACACTCCGGGTGGAAGGAACACAACTCACGCACCCAAAAATCACCATTCATCATTCATTTCGAAAATCACAATATACATAACGAAATGTAATACATGTACTTGCCTTGAACACGATGAAACAAGGGAAACAATGAAGGAATAGGTTTTGGTCCGAACAATCCTCCCAAATCCGTTCCTAACACAATAACGGTATACACAAGTCTCAATAATGCGGAAAGGTAAGAATTAATCCTAATTCTACCCGTTGGGACAATTCATCGGACACCAAGAGTGCATAAGGAAATGAAATCGGTCAATGGTATAACAACGGGATTTCATCCCAATCAAAAACAAGAAAACCATGGGTCGCGTGAATACTATCAAAATCTAATAACAACATCGGTTAATTCGAATTAAAACACAAGATCACCACCAAACCCTCCCCCAAAATCATACTAAGGTTAAAAGAGTTCTTACCTCTGAAGAATCAAGCACTCAAATCCAAAAACCACGTGTTAGATCCGCAATCCGAGCCACCCGATCTAAAAGAGATGAAGAAATCTACACAATTAAGTGATAGATGGAGGAACTCTCCCTCTCAAGACTCTCTCTCTCGCACGGTTGAAGAAGGGGAAGGAAATGAGCGATTTCGCGGAATACTAATGCAGATATAGCGCTGACCGCGTTGTGTGCCGCGGCTCAGCTAAACTGTGCCGCGGCACAGAGCAAAAAAATTATGCCCAGGGGTCGGCTGACCGCTCGTTGTGCCGCGGCTTATTCGAAGTGTGCCGCGGCTCAGACTCGGCATGTGCCGTGGCAATGCCGGACTGTGCCGCGGCACGCGGTACAGTCGGTTTTGGCCGGCAAGTGCCCTACGGGTGTGCCGCGGCCCGGACAAGTGTGCCGCGGCACTGACTCGGCTGTGTGCCGCGTCGCACAATCTTTGTGCCGCGGCACACGGTACAGTTTGTTTAGGCAACAACTGGGTGATGTATGTGCCGCGGCCCACACCCCCCCTCGGGTCCCAAAATGACGAAAATTGATCCGGAAGGAGAATAAAAGCAACAGGGATCGATATTTGGGCAACAATAACACAAAATGGAAGTACGGAACCCAAAAACGATCTGAGGTACACAACCAAAGTCGAACAAGGGACAAATTCCCTAAACTTCTAGGAAATTACAAAAACAGCCCAAACATACGAAAAATCATGACACAACGTCGGATTAACAATTTGAAACTCACAACATGCTCTACACAAGCATACGAACTCATGGAAGTAAGAAAACGACGAAATCGAATGAGTTTAACGAGAATCGAATACACATGAGACAGAATATAACACGAGATGAAATTACGTAAAAACATTATCAAGACCCGTCTAAACGGAAAAACTCCAAGAACAAAATAGGTTCAGAATTACAAAACAGTGCCCGGCGAGTTGTCCGAAACGAATATGCACCAAAAATAGAAATTACCAAGGATAGAAAAATGCGGATATTAGGGTCCGGATAAGATTCCCGCGGACGAACCTGGACAGTTTTGAAGTCAACTCTTATTGGCGTGCGCTAAGGAAAGCTTAGTAGCATGCGCTAACTTGTTAAAATGCAGAATATTATAAATGGGACAACAACCCATTTTGGCTTACATTTTACTCGTCCATTCTGCATTCTTGAGAGGCCAGAGAGCTGTAATAATCCTTCTACACACTTAGAACACATCTTGTTGGTGTTTGTATATTGGTTATCACTTGGGAGTAATCATTGAAGTGGAAAAGCACCTTGGAGTGGCATACAACCAACCGGAGTCGGATTCTACCTTACGGTTCAGTGATTTTCATCATATTAAGGTATGTTCAACCTATCTCCAGACTTAGAGTTGGATTCTAAAGAATTGGATGATCATAGTAACGAGATATTGATTTTCATAAGTGAATTATCCAAAGTACATTATGTTTGGAATATTGAGATGATTAAGCCTTAAGTACCTTGATTATGATCATCATGATTCGAATCTTATTACATTGAACAAGTAAAGGAAGCTTCTATCATTGGTAATCCGAATCTAGTAGATGACTTCATAGCAATCATGGACTTGACTTTAACATCATTATTGTTAGATAAATCTAAAGGATTGATCATGGAGGGATTTATCTAGTATAGATGGAATGTTAGACAACTTCAGCATGATAATATTGATTGATATAAAGGTGTTTATATCAACCGTTAAGCCTTTCGAATTGTCGTATGAAGATTTGTAGTCGAAATGGAATATGGTTTTATAATGGTATACATATCCCTGAATCCGAAGTTGTTATTATCCGTAAAATCATTCATAAGAGTATGAACATGATATTCATGGATGTAACATGAATTATCACGGAAGATTTCATTATTTTGATCATGAGGAGAACAGTTTACTGCCCAGCAGTAAACTGCCATGCATAGATAGCGCACGCTAAGCTATGAAGATTAACGTGCGCTATCGAGCACGAGTTAGCGTACGCTACGTTTGGTACGTAACGTACGCTAGGCCATCAGACGAATCAGTCGACTGATCAGTGAAGTACTGACCATACAAAGTTAGCGTACGCTAGGCTTTGTTGTTTGCGTGCGCTATCGAGTAGACTTAACGCACGCTACACAGAGTACTTAACGTGCGCTAAGCAGTTCAGGCAGAGAACTTTTGGCCATAAATCGAATTGTTAAACATTCGTACGACGTGAGATAAATCCTATATCATTTCTTTTGTTAAGGTTTGATCTTGTTACGTGATTGATTGGGGAGGACGACCTTCGAGTGTTCGTTTTCGTGGAAGTATTGTTCTTGTATTCAAATCGAGGCAAGTACTTTATTTGTTTTATGTATTGATGTTATACATATTGTCATGCATGTATGTCGTTGTTGTATGTCCACCTCGTGTTGGTCCGACGGGATCATCAGGGGATCTATGCTAGCGTGCGCTGGATCATCGGACGGGTTTTTCCACCACGGGTTGGTCTGATGGAATCATCGTGGGTTCTAGGCAGTGAACGCTGGATCGACGGAATTACCATGTGTATGTTATGATATCATGTTGTGATTATCAGTTGTGTATGTCATTTATGAGTTCTCGTAGGAGAAGACTCGTTGGTATTTTTGTCGTTTACGTTATTATTCTTCGTGAGATATGAATAATATGTTGTGGTACTTGTACTAGCATCGTTGTGCTAACCCCTTCGGGGGTGAACATTTTGTTTATGTTCAGGATCCAGGAGAGCGGGAAAACAACCACTGGAGCTGCATGACGACGAGGGTGCAGAGTGATGTTTTGGCCGGGTTCATGTATCTGTTGTTTATTGGTTATTTCAATAAGTACTCGAGTACGAAGTCATTTACGTTGAATTTGAAGTTGGTGATGTATTATTAAGTTCCTGTTGAACAATTGTACTTTCAGTATTTGGTCAGAACTGTTGTATCTTAATTCCGATATTTCCATTCGTAGTGTTTCTTAATGTCTGTTCAATTCTTCAGCCTTGTAAATCCTTATGTAAAGGATCTACGGCGTTGTAATATTCCTGAATATATCGGGGGTGCTACAGAATATGGTATCGGAGCTTAGATTATGGATATCTTGGCCGTTGGGTTAAAATAGGGGTCATTTATGTCTTTTGAGGTAACCGGCCGTGAATGACATCATTGCACTGCCTACGTCTTCATGCGAACGATGGTTGTAAGTTCCTAAACTCTATCTCGTTCTTTACATGTTGTGTCTCTTTATACTCGAATATTAGAACGATGTTGTTTCCTGTATATTGAGTATTTATGCTTACAGTATGTTGAGAGGCGGACGTGGACGTGGTCGCGGTCGTGGACGCGGACGAAGAAATGCTGAAAAGGAAGCGTCGCCTTCTAATCAGGCCAGTCATAGCTCAGGCGATCCGCAACAATCTATTAATAACGAACCAGATCCTGCTGGACCAGAGATCCTTCGTCAAGTGGTGAACCAGATGACTCAGTTCGCCCAAGTCGTGGACCGAATGCAAGTGGCGGTGGGACTACAGCAGGGAGAGAGACAGCAAGGGATCCCAGACATGGGAAATCGAGGTGACCGGTGGCTGCAAGAGGTGGCGAAGATGCAACCACTCAAATTCGATGGTATTTCTGAGACTCCCACCTGGGACCATTGGTTGAAGGAACTGGAGAAAATATTTGCCGGAATTAACTGCCCAGATGACCGGAGAGCCTCTATCGCGCAATACTTTCTGATAGGGGAAGCGTCCGAATGGTGGGAAGCCATCCGGCCTATAGACCATGATGCCGATTGGACAGAGTTTAGATTTATGATGGAAGCTCAGTATTGCCCTCGCCCTGTGAGGGAAGCCAAAATTCGGGAGTTTTTCTCCGCTCAGCCTTCTGATGTGCCAGTATCCCAGACAATTAAGACGTTTAACCAGCAGCTGGCATTTGTTTGACATCTGGTCAGAACAGATGCAGAAATGATGTTCCATTTCGATATGAGGATGAAACCAGAAATCCAGAGGTACATGTCCGGATTTGAATGTACCACACTCCGTCAATACCAGGATAAGGCGTTGGCGTATGTGATCAAGGAAGCAGCTATGGAGAAATTTTTGGAATCCAAGAAATAGAAAGTCTCTGGTACTTTTACAGAGCACAAGAACAGCGGGCCCCGTAAGGCCCAGTCATCCTTTCACTCTTTCAAGAAACCTCCGCACCCAGTTAGGAGCGGAAAGAACTTGGGAGCGACATCAACTATTACTGATGTTACCAGGAAATGCTTTAACTGCGCCCAGACGGGGCACTATCGACGGAATTGCCCCCTTCCTGCCGTGACTTGTTTTGATTGTGGACGAGAGGGACACCGGGCAGTGTTTTGTTAAGAGGCTTCAAAGTCTTTTAGAGCCCGTACACCATCCAGTCCAGAAAGAAGCCAGTATCCAACAGACGCAGCAAAGTGTTCAGATGCCTCAGAATTTTGGCCGCGGACGAGGCAGAGGACAATGGGACCGAAAGGGGACATCGAGTGCTGGATCTGCTCCCCCACGTCTGTACGAGATGAGAAGGACAGACGATCGAGATCTCTTTGCCGCATCGTGCTTGTCCAGATCCTTTCCCAGCCAGTTAGCGTTTTATTCGATACAGGAGCTACACATTCTTTTATATCCTTGTCTTGTGTAAATCGTTTGAATATTTCCGGTTTTCATACTTGTGAACCTTATGTTGTTGGTTTACCGAGTGGAGAGAGGATTGTCGGAAACTTAGAAACTAGAAATTTCCCTGTATCATTTGGAGACAGAGAGTGGCTCTCAAATCTGATAGTGATAGAAATGCAAGGAGACGACCTGATACTCGGAGACGATTGGCTTAATCGATATGGAGAAATTGTAAACTGCCGAAGGAGGAATATCTCGCTGATCGCTGACGATGGTTCCGAAATATTGTTCGAGGGGTGGAAACCGGGAAGCTCAGGAAAATTGATCAAGGCGATGAAAGCTGTCAAATTGTTGAAACAGGGCTGTATCGGGTACTAGTGTTATGCAATGAATAAAGAAGACGAAATTGTGGAACTTTCATCCATTCCTGTTGTGAATGAATTTCCAGATGTATTTCCTGACGAGTTACCTGGACTACCTCCACGAAGGGATGTAGAATTTACCATTGGTGGAACCGGAGCTACACCAATTTCTAAGGCGCGTATCGTATGGCACCTCTTGAGATGTACGAATCGAAGAAGCGGTGGAGGAGTTCTTGGATAAGGGCTATATTGACCAAGCGTTTCACCACAGGAGCGCCGATTCTTTTTGTCCAAAAGAAGGATGGATCGCTCCGACTGTGTATTGACTATCGAGAGCTGAACAAGATGATGATTAAGAACAAGTATCCGTTGCCACGGATTGATGATCTGTTTGACCAGTTGCAAGGGGCAACAGTATTTTCTAAAATCGATCTGAGATCAGGGTATCATCAGCTGAGGATTAAAGAATCTGATGTTCTGAAATCAACGTTCAGAACTCGCTACGGACATTATGAGTTTGTAGTGATGCCGTTTGGTCTCACTAACGCACCTGCTGTATTTATGCAATTGATGAACAGAGTGTTCATTGAATTTTTGGATAAATTTGTGGTCGTGTTCATTGATGACATTCTGGTGTATTCTAAGACCCGGAAGAACATGCGCAACATTTGCGGATTGTATTGGAACTTTTGAGAAGCGAGCAATTGTACGCCAAACTTTCTAAGTGTGAATTCTGGCTAAAAGAAGTAATGTTCCTCGGCCATGTGGTGTCAGCTGAAGGAGTCCGAGTAGATCCTCAGAAGATCGAAGCAATTATGGATTGGAAGCCTCCAAAGAACGTGAAAGAAGTCCGAAGCTTCTTAGGACTTGCTGGATATTATCGTCGATTCGTGGAAGGGTTTTCTAAAATCTCCCGCCCACTTACTCGACTCCTGCAGAAAACTCAAAAGTTTGAGTGGAATGAGTTGTGTCAGATTAGCTTTGATGAATTGAAGAAGAGATTGACGACGGCACCGATTCTATCACTTCCACAGGGAACTGGAGGATTTATAGTTTACAGTGATGCTTCGAACCAAGGACTTGGGTGCGTATTGATGCAGAATGATAAGGTGATCGCTTATGCGTCGCGACAGCTGAAACCTTATGAAGTGAATTACCCAACACATGATTTGGAGCTAGCAGCAGTAGTTTTTGCTTTGAAGATCTGGAGGCATTATCTGTACGGGACTCACTGTCAGATCTTTACGGATCATAAGAGTCTCAAGTACATATTCAGTCAGAAAGAGTTGAACATGCGGCAAAGAAGATGGTTAGAGCTGATCAAGGACTATGACTTGGAGATTTTGTATCATCCAGGCAAAGCAAATGTAGTGGCCGATGCACTTAGCCGCAAGCCTGTTTCTATTCAGATGCTGGAGACGCTGACCTCCCAACTTAGCCTTCAACGAGAGATGATTCGAGAAGGAATTGAAGTGTGGTTACAAAGAGTCCAAGGACAACTGTGCGTGATGGAGATAACTTCATCATTAACCGAAGGAATCAAATCTAGACAGGCAGATGATCCTCTGATGATTCGGTTACGTGATGAAGTGATCAAAGGAAAGGCCCCCGGATTCATAATTCATGATGATGGAGTTTTGAGATTTCAGAACCGACTCTGCGTTCCCGATGATGATGTTCTGAAACAGACGATTATGAAGGAAGCTCACAGTTCGCCCTATTCTATCCACCCGGGCACCAGTAAAATGTATAAGGACTTGAAGCAGAATTTCTGGTGGGGCAACATGAAGAAAGATGTAGCGGACTATGTTTCGAAATGCTTGACTTGTCAGAAGGTTAAGATCGAGCATCAACGGCCTGCCGGAATGTTGAAGCCACTCCCGATTCCTGAATGGAAGTGGGAGGACATATCGATGGACTTTATCACTAATATGCCGAGAACCAGGACAGGAATGAACATGATTTGGGTGATAGTTGATCGTTTAACCAAATCCGCTCATTTCCTAGGTATTAAGGATACATGGGGACCAGAAAGGTTAGCATGGGTATTTATTTCGGAGATAGTTCGATTGCATGGTACGCCGAAGACCATTGTTTCTGATCGAGACGGTCGTTTTGTGTCTCACTTCTGGAAAGCAGTTCATAAGGCCTTGGGGACCGAATTGAACTTCAAGATGACTTATCACCCGCAGACAATCCGAGAGGACTATACAAACGGTGGAAGACATGCTAAGGGCTTGTGCCTTAGATTGGTCAAACGATTGGGAAGTTCATCTACCGTTGATTGAATTTACCTACAACAATAGTTGGCATGCTTCCATTAAGATGGCACCGTTTGAGGCATTATACGGGAGGAGATGTAGATCGCCACTATGTTGGGACGATTCGTCAGACTTGATTGGAACATAACCAGAGTTGATCGTGCAGACTCGAGAGAAGATAGCCTTGATTCGTGAAAGGCTGTTGACCGCCCAGAGTCGCCAGAAATCTTACGCAGACGTACGCCGTCGCCCATTGGAGTTCAGTACTGGAGATCACGTACTTTTGAAGGTTTCTCCTACTTGGGGAATCTTTCGTTTCGGAAGGAAAGGAAAGCTGAGTCCGAGATATATCGGACCATTTGAGATCCTCGATAGAGTTGGGGAGTTGGCATACAGATTGGCATTGCCGCCGTCATTGTGCCATGTTCATAACGTGTTCCACGTATCCCAGTTACGGAGGTATATACCAGATCCCAGTTATATCATTGATTTCGGTGAGATCGAAGTCGCGCATGATGGGACGTTTGATGAAAGACCGGTCAAGATACTCGAGAGTCGAGTTAAGCAGCTGAGGAACAAACCAATCATTTTGGTCAAAGTTCAATGGTCACGTCACGGAATGGAAGAAGCCACCTGGGAAACGGAAGCTGATATGAAGTCTAGATATCCCGAGTTATTTTCGTCTTGAGTTTCGGGACGAAACTCCTTTTTAGTACGAGAGTATGTAATATTGGGATTTATTACGGTGTATTTCATCTGTATTCAAACCCTGTATTATTCGGATTTGTGGTTTTGATTATTGGAGTATGATATTTCTTGCATTGATATCATTGTACATAAGTATAGAAACATGCAAAATTTCTCATGCAAACTCGTGATACCGCACGCTAAGAATGAAGCTTAACGCGCGCTATCGGGCTACTATTAGCGCACGCTATGCAGGTAGGAGTTGCGCGCTAAGAACTCAATTATTGAGCGGGACGGCTAGCACATGCGTCAGCCGGGACATGGATCCGGATAAGATTCCCGCGGACGAACCTGGACAGTTTTGAAGTCAACTCTTATTAGCGCGCGCTAAGGAAAGCTTAGTAGCGTGCGCTAACTTGTTAAAATACAGAATATTATAAATGGGACAACAACCCGTTTTGGCTTACATTTTACTCGTCCATTCTGCATTCTTGAGAGGCCAGAGAGCTGTAATAATCCTTCTACACACTTAGAACACATCTTGTTGGTGTTTGTATATTGGTTATCACTTGGGAGTAATCATTGAAGTGGAAAAGCACCTTGGAGTGGCATACAACCAACCGGAGTCGCATTCTACCTTACGGTTCAGTGATTTTCATCATATTAAGGTATGTTCAACCTATCTCCAGACTTAGAGTTGGATTCTAAAGAATTGGATGATCATAGTAACGAGATATTGATTTTCATAAGTGAATTATCCAAAGTACATCATGTTTGGAATATTGAGATGATTAAGCCTTAAGTACCTTGATTATGATCATCATGATTCGAATCTTATTACATTGAACAAGTAAAGGAAGCTTCTATCATTGGTAATCCGAATCTAGTAGATGACTTCATTGCAATCATGGACTTGACTTTAACATCATTATTGTTAGATAAATCTAAAGGATTGATTATGGAGGGATTTATCTAGTATAGATGGAATGTTAAACAACTTCAGCATGATAATATTGATTGATATAAAGGTGTTGATATAAACCGTTAAGCCTTTCGAATTGTCGTATGAAGATTTGTAGTCGAAATCGAATATGGTTTTATAATGGTATACATATCCCTGAATCCGAAGTTGTTATTATCCGTAAAATCATTCATAAGAGTATGAACATGATATTCATGGAGGTAACATGAATTATCACGGAAGATTTCATTGTTTTGATCATGAGGAGAACAGTTTACTGCCCAGCAGTAAACTGCCATGCATAGATAGCGCACGCTAAGCTATGAAGATTAACGTGCGCTATCGAGCACGAGTTAGCGTATGCTACGTTTGGTACGTAACGTACGCTAGGCCATCAGACGAGTCAGTCGACTGATCAGTGAAGTACTGACCATACATAGTTAGCGTACGCTAGGCTTTGTTGTTTGCGTGCGCTATCGAGCAGACTTAACGCACGCTACACAGAGTACTTAGCGTGCGCTAAGCAGTTCAGGCAGATTACATTTTATGAACTTTTGGCCATAAATCGAATTGTTAAACATTCGTACGACGTGAGATAAATCCTATATCATTTCTTTTGTTAAGGTTTGATCTTGTAACGTGATTGATTGAGGAGGACGACCTTCGAGTGTTCGTTTTCGCGGAAGTATTGTTCTTGTCTTCAAATCGAGGCAAGTACTTTATTTGTTTTATGTATTGATGTTATACATATTGTCATGCATGTATGTCGTTGTTGTATGTCCACCTCGTGTTGGTCCGACGGGATCATCGGGGGATCTATGCTAGCGTGCGCTGGATCATCGGACGGGTTTTTCCACCACGGGTTGGTCTGACGGGATCATCGTGGGTTCTAGGCAGTGAGCGCTGGATCGACGGAATTACCATGTGTATGTTATGATATTATGTTGTGATTATCAGTTGTGTATGTCATTTATGAGTTCTCGTAGGAGAAGACTCGTTGGTATTTTTGTCGTTTACGTTATTATTCTTCGTGAGATATGAATAATATGTTGTGGTACTTGTACTAGCATCGTTGTGCTAACCCCTTCGGGGGTGAACATTTTGTTTATGTTCAGGATCCAGGAGAGCGGAAAAACAACCACTAGAGCTGCATGACGACGAGGGTGCAGAGTGATGTTTTGGCCGGGTTCATTTGTCTGTTGTTTATTGGTTATTTCAATAAGTACTCGAGTACGAAGTCATTTACGTTGAATTTGAAGTTGGTGATGTATTATTAAGTTCCTGTTGAACAATTGTACTTTCAGTATTTGGTCAGAATGTTGTATCTTAATTCCGATATTTCCAATCATAGTATTTCTTAATGTGTGTTCAATTCTTCAGCCTTGTAAATCCTTATGTAAAGGATCTACGGCGCTGTAATATTCCTGAATATATCGGGGGTGTTACACTTCTGGAATAAAGTACTATAGGTCACAAATACTCAGAGGATAGTCTAGAGGGGGTGAATAGACTGTCTAAAATATTTTCCTGAATATATCAGTTGAGTTCCCTCAACTGTGATTTTATATAGCTACTAAACCTCACCTAAATAATCATATCACGTCATTATTCAGTATTAACATGTATATCAAAGATAAACAAAACAATAGGGTAATGATACAAACTACCCGAATAACAAACCCAAAAGCCCTCGTCAGGACAATACCTGGTTGGATAAACCGCCGAGTGATACGTGGTTCCCGAATAAATTACTGTAGGTCACAGATACTCAGAGGACAGTCTAGAGAGGGGGGATGAATAGACTGTCAAAAAATTTTTCCTGAATATATCATTTGAGTAACCTTAGTTGTGATTTTATGCAGCTAACAAACCTCACATGAATAATCATATCGTGTCATTATTCAGGAGTAACACGTATATCAAATATAAACAAAACAATAGGGTACTGATACACACTTAGGTCCCTCTAGGTCACAGATACTCAGAGTACACTCTAAAGGGGGGTGAATAGACTGTCTAAAATCTTTACCTGAATATATTAGTTGAGTAACCTCAACTGTGATTTTATGCAGCTAACATACCCCAAAGCCCTTGTCAGGGCAATACCTGGTTGGATAACCTGCCGAGTGGTATGCGCTTCCCAAATAAAGTACTGTAGGTCACACATACTCAGAGGATAGTATAGATCGAGGGAGGGTGAATAGACTGTCAAAAATCTTTTCCTGAATATATCAGTTGAGTAACCTTAGTTGTGATTTTATGCAGCTAACAAACCTCACATGAATAATCATATCATGTCATTATTGAGGAGTAACACGTATATCAAATATAAACAAAACAATAGGGTACTGATACACACCTAGGTCCCTCTAGGTCACAGATACTCAGAGGACAATCTAGAGGGGAGTGAATAGACTGTCTAAAATCTTTACCTGAATATATTAGTTGAGTAACCTCAACTGTGATTTTATGCAGCTAACATACCCCAAATCCCTTGTCAGGGCAATACCTGTTTGGATAACCCGCCGAGTGGTACGCGCTTCCCAAATAAAGTACTATAGGTCACACATACTCATAGGGTAGTATAGATGGGGGGAGGGTGAATAGACTGTCTAAAATATTTTTCTGGATATATCAGTTGAGTAACCTCAGCTGTGATTTTATGCAGCTAACAAACCACACCTGAATAATCATATCATGTCATTATTCAGGAATAACACGTATATCAAAGATAAACAAAACAATGGGGTACTGACACACACTTAGGTTACTGTGGGTCACAAATACTCAGAGGACAGTCTAGAGGGGAGGGTGAATAATCTGTCTAAAATATTTTCATGAATATATCAGTTGAGTAAACTCAAATGTGATTTTATGCAGCTACCAAACCTCACCTGAATAATTATATCACATCATTATTCAGAAATAACAAGTATATCAAATATAAATAAAACAATAGGGTACTGATACACACTTAGGTTACTGTAGACTGTCTAAAATCTTTTCTTGAATATATCAGTTGAGTAACCTCAGTTGTGATTTTATGCAGCTAACAAACCTTGCATGAATAATCATATCACATCATTATTCAGGAATAACACATATATCAAAGCGAAACAAAACTATATGGTACTGATACACACTACCCGAATAACATACCCCAAATCCCTTGTCATGGCAATACCTGGTTGGATAACCCGCCGAGTGATACGCGCTTCCCTAATAAAGTACTGTAGGTCACAGATACTCAGAGGACAGTTTAGAGGGTAGGGAGTGAATAGACTGTCTAAAATCTTTTCCTGAATATATCGATTGAATAACCACAGTTGTGATTTTATGCAGCTAACAAACCTCACATGAATAATCATATCACGTCATTATTCAGGAATAACACATATATCAAAGATAAACAAAACAATAGGGTACTGATACACACTTAGGTTACTGTAGGTCACAGATACCCAGAGGACAGTATATCGAGGGTGAATAGACTGTCTGAAATCTTCTCCTTAATATAGAAGCTGAGTAACCCCAGCTGTGATTTTATGCAGCTAACATACCCCATAGCCCTTATCAGGGCAATACCTGGTTGGATAACCCGTCGAGTGATACGCGCTTCCGGAATAAAGTACTATAGGTCGCAAATACTCAGAGAATAGTCTAGAGGGGGTGAATAGACTGTCTAAAATATTTTCCTGAATATATCAGTTGAGTAACCTCAAATGTGATTTTATATAGCTAATAAACCTCACCTGAATAATCATATCACGTCATTATTCACGAATAACACGTATATCAAAGATAAACAAAACAATAGGGTAATGATACAAACTACACAAATAACATACCCAAAAGCCCTCGTCAGGATAATACCTGGTTGGATAAACTGCCGAGTGATACGCGCTTCCTGAATAAATTACTGTAGGTCACAGATACTCAGAGGACAGTCTAGAGGGGGGGATGAATAGTCTGTCTAATTTTGTTTCCTGAATATATCAGTTGAGTAAACTGATCTGTGATTTTATGCAGCTAACAAACCTCACCTGATCATATCACGTCATTATTCAGGAATAACACGTATACCAAAGATAAGAAATAATAGGTTACTGTGGGGCACAAATACTCATAGGACAGTCTGGAGGGGGAGGGGGGTGAATAGACTGTCTAAAATCTTTTCCTGAATGTATCAGTTGAGTAACCTCAGCTGTGAATTTATGCAACTTATATACCCCAAAGCCCTTGTCAGGTCAATACCTGGTTTGATAACTCGCCGAGTGATACGTCCTTCCTGAGTAGAGTACTGTAGGTCACAGATACTCCGATGACAGTCTAGGGGGGGTGAATAGACTGTCTAAAATCTTCTCCTGAATATGTCAGTTGAGTAACCTCAATTGTGATTTTATGCAGCTAACAAACCACACCTGAATAATCATATCATGTCATTATTAAGGAATAACACGTATATTAGAGATAAACAAAACGATAGGATGCTGACACACACTTAGGTTATTGTGGGTCACAAATACTCAGAGGACAATCTAGAGGGGGTGAATAATCTGTCTAAAATCTTTTCATGAATATATCAGTTGAGTAACCTCAAATGTGATTTTATGCAGCTACCAAACCTCACCTCAATAATTATATCACGTCATTATTCAGAAATAACAAGTATATCAAATATAAATAAAACAATAGGGTAGTGATACACACTTAGGTTACTGTAGACTGATAAGTGTCAGTTTTGTACACTTATCCATGGTTTGTATCGATAAAATTCACCCATAATTGAGCTAGTCTACTCGTTTTTGCTTTTAATTTATTAGTTTTAATAATTTTATTTTTATCGGATGATGATCGGATTAAATAACTGAATTACTCAAGAAACAACATGTTTAATAAATATTCTCTTTATTGAATTTTGATATATTCATGTTGTAGGTCTTTCCGAGACGAATTCGGCAGTCTTTCCGGATTCAAAATCAGAGTTATATATCAAAAGTTATCATCCGAAGAAGATCTGGGGCAAAAACGCAAAGTCTGAGAAATTCTGGGCTGAAAACGTAACTTTCAAAGCAACCAGTGAATAAATTTACGAAGCCAAGTTACGGTCGTAACATTCAGGAGTTACGGCCGTAAGTCACCCTTGTTACGGCCGTAACTCCTAAATGTTACGGCCGTAACTCTTGACAGATTGCTATGATTTGTCTAATTTTTTATACTTTTTGTGTATTATTGAGAGGATGGCTGGCATTGATCCGGTCTGATGTAATAATGCTGGAGTTTTGGAGCTATTAGATGACTTTAGGTGTATAAATAGACCCCTTAGATCCTTCATCATTAATCATTCATCTTATAATTTTCCATTTTTTGTAAACTTTTCTTTTTGTGTGAAGAACACACTTGTGTTCTTGAGTGATCTTTGTAATGTAACACCCCCAGATTTAACCGGAAATATTACAGCGCCGTGGGCCCCGAGATGGAACCCACAAGGCTAAAAGAATTTCTTTACAAAACATTTACAAATGCCCAAGAGGCCAACAACGGTACTATCTTTAAAAATGCACAAAGGTTTATAAAATCCATTTATCAGAAACCGTCGTAAAAACTCATTTGAAATCACAAGGCCAAACGGCCGACACTCAAAAGTTTAGAAAAAGATTTCCACAGTAATCTCAGTTACCAGATACCAAAAGAACATTTCAAAATACTCACGCAGCGGAAAAAGATCAACCATAAAGATACTCTAGCAGCGGAAAACAAGAACCAATCAGAAACTCAATGCACAAAACATGTCCTAGCCAGTATCCTCCGGGAAGCTCATCTCTTCACGACCACTACAAGCTCGATACTCCGAGAACCTAAAAAGAAATCCCACGACGGGGTCAGCCATAATATCCAACAATGATAACCGTCACATCACATTAATAATTACATACCAATGAGAATACAACATAAGAATACGACCAACGTAATCTTGCCGCCATAACTTTACTTACTCAAGTAATTCTCATCAGAATAACCATTATCACATTTCACATCCTGTACTCAATTAACCAATAAACTCGAACATAATATCTGTATTGTACCTCAAACAATACTCAAGATCCTCAAACTATCATAACCAACACACGATACGGAAATCTACCATTTCTGACCAATACGATCCATCGAATAATATCATCAAATCCCAAGACGATAACCGATTGTCCACCAAAGACAAGACCAAAGAAAATATGGAACATACCTCGAGATATGATGTGCCACGATAATCATATCAGTCTAATCCGAGATCAGAACAATGCAATACGGACAAGGTCCTAACACAAGACCTATAAATGCATACTCATATGACAACGTCAATATGCTCAAAAACAATAACAACTATGTATACTCAATGGAAATCCCATGATCCAGCGCCCTCAGCATAGATCCCAAGATGATCCTACAAGATCAACACGAGGTGGATAACCAACAATATACATATGCACAACAATAACACAATACTGGGTAATCCAACGATCCAGCGCCCTCAACATAGATCCCCGTGATGATCCCGTCGGACCAACGCATGGTGGAAAACCTGTCCAGCGATCCAGCGCCCTCAGCATAGATCCCATGATGATCCCGTCGAACCAACGCATGGTGGACATTCGATCCAGCGCCCTCAGCATAGATCCTCATAATCCCATCGGATTATTTACACAACATGAACAACACAATATGCATACACATATGCAAATCAACACGTTCATCAACATGAACAACATAACATGCACGACAACATGACAATTTACTAGGACGACTCCATGTTCAACAACATGAAAGAAAATGTAAGAGACCAAAATAAATAACATTAAACCATAACAGTATGGAATACTTGCCCCGAGTCCTTCGGGAGCAACCTCGATGTCCAATCATCACCGACGATTATCCTCAATGCTCGGCAATCCAAACGTACAATGAACTATAGATACTCATATCCTCGTCTTTACCATAATGTAACCTTGATACTCGAACATACCAATAACTGAGATAAAGCATATACATTATGATTTATCTCCCAGAATCGAAAGAACGATATGCGATCCGAATACCCAGAGTTCACAATAATAATCATAGTTATATGCATTATAAACGAAATGAAACTGAAACCATTCATTAAATATTATAAATGAGCAAGTAATAACTTGCCTCGATACCGATACCATGAAGCTGCTGCCGAACACATTGCCTTTGTCTACGAGCTCCTCAGCCCCGATCAAAAGCAATACAATGGACATACTCGAACACGACCGCAATATCCGGTTATAATCACCGATCAATAATCTCAACCTATCGAAGAAATCAAATAACACATATCCGACAACAATGAACAACTGACAAAACTAACCAATCGAACTCAACGGTTCAACACAACCTCGAATAAACACAGTCAGAACCAACCAAGTCAAACCATCACGAATTCATAATCAAAACACAAAAATACTGCACTGTCTGCCTACTTAGCGCACGTTAAACGCATAACGTAGCGTGCGCTAAGTTGTCCCGTTAGCGTGTGCTAGCCAGTAAGCTTAGCGTGCGCTAATGCTGTTCAGTGGCATGCATTCCAAACATCGACTCACCTCTTGCGACTACGAATCCATATGAAGGAAGACATAAATCTCCATATCTCTTGAAGATAAACGACCCCATAATTATCACAATGATCATGTCAATGTCCATATATCAATAATAACATCAACAGTCAAACCGACTCGATAACAAGGATCATATCATACTCAATTTGGAATTCAACCTAGTATCATGATTCGTCTCATCTAAATCGACCAATATAATTACCAAGATTCAGAAATCCATCTTAGATCGGGTTAAATGAATCAACATTCTTATAGTATGAAGAATCTTAACTAACATCCGAAACTCTTATCAAAATTCCATTGAATCTCATATAACATCATCATATGATTATCCAACATGCTCCTTACATGAAATCATCCAAGAAAAACGAACCATTAACAAAGGAATACGAAGATTACGTGGTTTAGACGAACCAAAAAGAAGAACACTAGAACTCCATTCCAAGAATCATGAATAAATTGAAGAACAAGGCTTGAATCCATGCTATCCATCTTTATCTTGTTAAAGATCATCATCTCTCAGTGTTTGGGACCTCAAACCTCTTTCTAAAAACTCTCTCTCTCGGTTGCAAGGAAGGAATGGACGAAATGCTTCTCAGCACCCTTCTGTCCCTTTTTATAAAGTATATTACTAGCGTGCGCTAAATCTTATGTTTAGCGTGCGCAAGAGCCTTAGCGTGCGCTAACTAACTTTGTTAGCGTGCGCTATCGCAGTCCAGGGGCTACTGTCTGGCTTCGTACATGAGCTTACGTACGTAATGCCCATGCATTAGCGTACGTAACTTACACTGTCTAGCGTATGCAAGTCCTTACATTTAGCGTGCGCTAATACCAGTTGACTTGCTACAGTCTACACCTACCACGAAGATGCTCGTGAGCCCACATGCTGAAAGCAACCAATAAAGCCAAGACTCCCTGTTGACCGATATACAGTTAGCGTGCGCTAATCAACATGCATTAGCGTGCGCTAATCAACATGCATTAGCGTGCGCTAACACTACATTACAACATCCGTTGACTTATCAGAACGTGCGCCGAAAGTGGCCTGGTCCACGCGTAGATTCCTTCCAATCGGAGTGCATTAGCGTGCGTTATCTTATATCCGTAGCGTGCGCTAAACCTGCACGATAGCGTGCGCTACTCATGATTATTAGCGTGCGCTAATAATGTTACACTTAGCCATTTTCAGATGTCCTCATCCAACATCTCGACATATCAAATACGAACATACGGTATATCAAATATACATTACTCAACACATTATATCCTCAAATACAATTGTCGACCAAATACGACAATTATACCAATACTGACATCTCAGTCCTTCATTTATTTTATCCATACTGTACAGATTTCACGCTGTACAACATAACTCGGATAAAATAACATTAAACAATAGTAGTAGAAATTCCGGATATTACATTCTACACCACTTAAAATAAGTTTCGTCCTCGAAACTTGCAATCCGTCATAAGACAAACAAACATACCGTTCAACCCAAAATATCCCAAAATCATCACGACAGCGATCAATCATCATCATTACCGAATATAAAAAAGAGCATACTTACAAATACGCATGTCGACGATCTTCTGAGATACTAGAAAGCGATCTCACTGTACAGTCTCAATACGCTTACGATCACAATTCCCTGAGTCTCAACAAAATATATCATCTTCGGATGAAACAATCTGCCCGAATCAAATCCTGTCTGCCTGATTACATAATCAAGTCCCAATTCCGATAAGACGAATAATACACAATACATCTGCAAAAGAACTGCCCAAAACAACGACACGAATCCCGAAACATCAACACAAAATCCGAACGCTCAGATGATCACCAACAATGATCAACCAATAAATCAACCGAATTTATCATCAACATGATAAATTCCAATATAACCAACCAGAGGTCAAAACACAATCGAGAATATCATCAACATGATAAACTCCAATATGACCAACCAGAGGTCAACGATAATCGAGAATACCCTCAAACGGTAAGCTCCAACACGATCAATACAGAACCACAGAAACAGATATACGAAAAAGCAAAATTCTCAAAACGACACACCAATCACATACAGTGATTCTCAACGAAACACAACCGACTGGTTGTAATACCACCAGTATTACATGCTTTTTCACTTTGGGTGCTCACGTCTATTTCTCCTGTTTGATAAATAAATGTACTCCATTGCAATAAAACATATTTTGTATAATATGGTTGTACGGTATCGCATCTATTATTCGTGTATTGTGATGTTATGATGATTGAAGAACTTTCAGTGACATACCTCGATGTCGTTAGGTAATTATCGGTGCGAATATGACGGTGGCCAACGTCTTGTTCCCCGAGAGATTTCCAGACGACATGGAGAGGAAGTCGTGTCATAAGAAATTAATGTGATGATAATTTGGCAAACAAAACTGTCCTTTACGTACGTTATACTCCGACTCATTACGTACGCTATATCTGAGCCATTACGTACGTTAAATATCGGCCCTTACGTACGTAACATCGGTCTTCGGTCTTCGGACAGGAATCTTCGTCCGTGAAATGCAGCGTCCGACCAACTTTGGGCGTGATTGCGACAGGCAAGTCAATGAGGTGTTACGTACGTTAACCCGCTTTCGTTACGTACGTAACAATGTGAGTGAATCGTTCCAGCGAGTTCCTTACGTACGTTAAGTATTTTGCCATAACGTACGTAAAGCCTCTTACGTACGTAAACCGTAAGGCATAACGTACGAAAGGGCAATCTGAGTTTATAAAAGAACAATTTGCCTTTCATTTCTTCCGTCCCAAAAATCATTCCTCTTCCTTGTACACTACTCTCCACCATCATTGAACCAATTCTAACCTCCCAATTCAAGTGCTATCCTATTAGAGTACGATAATCAAGCTTCGGGGAAGGTCTTGAAGGTGTTATCCTCTCGTTCTCCTTCGTCCACCGTCGTTCTTCATCATCTTTTGTCAGTAAAGGTAAGTTTATCCAACCTTGAACTCATTTCAGTATTGTTTAGTAAGATTTAGTAAACCTAGGATGCCTTGGGTAGCTTAGAACCCTCCGTAATAATCGAACCGGTATATAGCTATCGCAATTGTTAATCGATATCCATCAAAGCTTGAAATTGGGATGAATAATGGTAGAACTCATAATCATATTGCTAATCACCAACTTCTGGAATCATCTTGAAGGATTTCATGTATAACCGTATTATCATGTTGAATAAAACCGTTAATGAATCCTTGATGAAGTTACCAACAATTTCTAGCCAAATAGATACCGAAACATGTTAAGATGATGGATTAATCGTTCTAGACTTGCATATTAAGACAACGATGAAATCTTGATGATTGTTGGTTATCATTAACTAGGAATGTTGTGTTAGAACACTATTGTTTAGCGGAAGGATAACTTATAAAGAATGTTGCCGAACCTAAAGAAATTAATGGCACGCATTATGGATAAAAATGGAGAAATTCGATTCCGACATCATAAGCAACTAGGATAGGGTTCTAACAGGCGGGAGGGGGAGGAACGTCGTTGATCATTATTATTATCATAAGATGTTAATCGACAAACATGTAATAGGTCGGATTTCCAAGTGCGATCGTTCAAGCCGTTGCCTTGTCAAGTAATAACTCGCGTCGGATTTGAGGCAAGTGAATCTTGCTCAGACTTTACGTCTTATAATTTTAGACATAGTAAATTTTACTATTGTGGAATGGTTCTCTTACGATTATCTTGTCCGGAGTATTCCCGAGTAGATACTACCGTGACCCTTGGCCGCGGCCTTGGGAGTTTTCTTGTTGGACCGTGTTGCGGGATAAAACCTGAATGGTACCCACGTCCGGAGTAGTCCTGTGTAGATACTTTCGTTACCCTTGGTTGCGAACTTGGGAGTTTATGTGCTGATAAGAGGAATAACATGGAACATTCGGTGACAACTTTATTCCTTGAAATTAATAGATTTTACCTTTGAGTTTGGTTTGGATTGTTTTTGATCTAGGTTACTGGCACGACATGTCGTGCCAGGTAAATTTGTTGAATTTGTGCAGGACACCCCCGAAGGTTACGGCCAGGCATGAGCTGTGTTGGAAGAAGGCCTGTTAATTTCTTAAATAATTTGAACATTCCACGTTGTGTAATAACCGTATGTACGGACACTATTTGTTTTTAGTGCTTTGGGTTGTACGGAGACTTTCTTAATTACTTCCGTATATTACCACTGTTAAATAAAATATTTTAGAAAATATTTTCAAAAACTTGCCTTGTGGGTCCCTCATGGGATCTACGGACCGTTATGCGACCGGTTCATTTTGGGGGCGTTACAGAAAATGGTATCGGAGCCTAAACACTCACGTGGAAAGTTTTACCAAAAATATTTTGAAAACGTTTTGCCTTCAAAATCCAACACTTCTGACGACCGTAACTCCTCGAGGGATGTCGAGGTAAAATACACGTAAATTCTTAAGGATCAAGTATGATGTTTGGATTCAGTAAGAACTCAGAGAATGTTTGCATTAAACTAACCTGTTAGATTGAACGAACAACACCAATGGCACGTCGAGGAGCTAGAATAAGCATAAATGACGCACAAGGTTCCGCTATGAACCAGCAGGAAGACAGAAACACCGGAGAAACTAATCCGGCTGGAAATCAACCACCACCTGTTAATCAGAACGAACAGGAAGCGGAAAACCATATCAACGGGGGATTTGATCCAGCCTTCGTTCAGACTCTCGCCCAGGCCATTGCCATGGGAATCGCTCAGGTCAACCGGGCAGAACAAGTACCAGTCATTAACATAGAAGAGAACACCGGAATGGACCGTTGGCTGGGAGAAATGCTGAAGGCCAGACCGCCATTATTCGACGGGTCAGGGGATAAGCACGTGGACAATTGGATCTTGGAAATAGAGGCGCCGAGGTGATCGGGCGCCAGAAACCGAAAAGTGCCACTCGGGATCAACCAGCTCCGTGACACCGCAGCCCGATGGTGGAGGACCTATAAGCCAGAGGACAGAATAGTCGGATGGCCCGAGTTTTCCAAACTATTGAGAGACGAGTACTGTCCCCGATCAGTTCAAACTGCACGAGCGCGGAGTTTCTTCAGCGCAGGCCCTCAGAATTTGCCAGTACAAGAAATCATTCGGGCATACAGGACCGAGCTAAGCTATGTTGCACAGATGGTTCCATCCGAAGACCAGCGAATTTGTCACCTTGCTCAACGGTTGCCGGAGGATGTTCAACGCTACGCTGTGGGGTTTCATTGCACCACGTTGAGGGCATATGAGGACGTAGTCACAACATACGCCGGTACGGTTGTCAGTTCGGATGCCGGGCACAACCAAAAGAAGCAGAAGACCGCAAATCAGTCCGGGAGAACCACCAGAGTGAATTTGGGAATTGGGTTCCCCTCCAAATCAGCAGCTTCGTCCCAACAGAAAGGAACATCTGACGGGCCTTCTCGCCGTAGCTGTTTCAATTGTGGCATAGCAGGGCATACCATGAGTCAGTGTCGTAAAGCATCGACAAAGTGCTTTTCATGCGGAAGGGGTGGGCACATGTCTCGCTACTGTTCTCGGATTAAACCTACACCAAACCCAGTTCCTCAAAGTCAACAAGGCTCGGTACAGACATCCAGAGCGTCTGCCATGTCCGACTACTGATCTCCACCTCACCAATCTCCTCTACACGGTGCCGGAAGAGGACGTGGTCGCGGGGGAGGTACTGCACCCTCCTCGGGGACACTGCGGTCCCGCATGTTCGAACTAAGGGCTACTGACGACCAGACCACTCCTGCTGTCTCAGGTACACTCCTTATTAAATCTCAGCCTGTTCATGTACTGTTTGATACTGGAGCAACCCACTCGTTTATATCCGTAGAATGTGTTAACCGTTTGCATCTCCCCTGTGTACCATGTGAGTCCTTTACTGTTAAACTACCCGAGGGCAGCAGGGTGGAGGGTAATTTGGAAGTTCGAAACTGTCCGATTCGTATCAATAATCTGGGCTGGACAGCCAATCTCATGGTCTTTCCAATCCAAAACGAATATGTGATTTTAGGTATGGACTGGATGACGATGCACAAGACGGTATTGGATACCTATCACCTGGCCGTTTCTATTACGACCCATGACGGTCCCACTCACATAATTAGAGGCCGAGAGCACTTCAGCACAAAAGGGTCCCTCAGTCTCCTTTCAGCAGTAGCACCTCGTGATGATCTAGGAGCGTATTACTGGTGCTATATTCTTCAGGAGGGCACGTCACAATCGTCAGTTGCTAATATTCCTATAGTGAACGAATTTCCGGATATATTCCCCGACGAACTACCTGGATTGCCACCACAAAGGGAGGTCGATCTATCAATCGAACTTGAGCCAGGAACGACGCCTATCTCCAAGGCACCATACAGGATGGCACCAGCCGAAATGAAGGAACTAAAGTCACAACTCGAAGAATTGCTAAAGAAGGGGCTCATTCGTCCAAGTACTTCGCCATGGGGTGCGCCAGTTCTTTTTGTGAAGAAAAAGGACCGCTCTCTGCGCCTGTGTATCGATTACAGGGAACTTAATAAGGTCACTATTAAGAACCGTTACCCACTTCCAAGGATTGATGATTTACTAGACCAACTGCAAGGGGCGACTGTGTTTTCAAAGATCGACTTACGTTCGGGATATCACCAATTGAGAATTCGAGAGGAGGATATTCCTAAGACCGCATTTCGATCGAGATATGGGCACTACGAGTACATGGTGGTGTCGTTTGGCCTGACTAATGCTCCAGCTGTTTTTATGGAATTGATGAACAGGGTTACGTGAGTTTCTCGATAAGTGTGTGGTGGTTTTCATTGACGATATTTTAATTTATTCCGGCCGATGGGAGCATGAGGAACACTTAAGGCGGTGTTTAGCGTTTTAAGGCAACATCAATCGTATGCTAAACTTTCTAAATGCGAGTTGGATGCCGAGGTAACATTTTTGGGGCATGTGATTTGGCGGAGGCGTTAAAGTAGACCCCCAGAAGATCGAGACAGTTATGAATTGGGAACCACCTAGAAATGTCAAAGAGGTGAGAAGTTTCCTGGGGTTGGCGGGATATTATCGACGGTTCGTCGAGGACTTCTCCTGTGTCGCTCAGCCATTAACAAATCTGCTTAGGAAGAACACCAAGTTTGTCTGGACAACAGATTGTCAGGAGAGTTTCGACAGGCTAAAAAGGAAGCTTACTACTGCCCCAGTGTTGGTACTACCGCAGGGTACGGAAGGATTCGTAATATGCACCGATGCGTCTAAGCACGGGCTGGGATGCGTGTTCATGCAAAATGACAGGGTTATCGCTTACGCCTCTCGTCAACTTAAACCTTATGAGGTGAACTACCCGACACATGACTTGGAACTAGCTGCAGTGGTCCACGCTCTTAAGATTTGGAGACATTACCTATATGGGGTTACCTGTAAGATCTTTACGGACCACAAGAGTTTAAAGTACATTTTCACGCAGAAATATGAGACAGAGGCGTTGGATGGAGTTAATCAAGGATTACGATGTATATATTCTATATCACCCTGGGAAGGCCAACGTCGTAGCAGACGCATTGAGTCGGAAAACTGCGCAGGAGGTGACACTATCTGGTTTGACAGTACAGCTGGAGTTGCAGCAAGATCTCCAGAAATATGACATTGAAGTGTGGATACAACACCGCCAGGGACAGTTGTGCTCGATTGATATTCGCTCGTCCCTACTGGACGAGATACGCCTAGCACAGATGGAGGATCCAGAACTTCGTGCGATCGGCGCAAAGGCCGAAGGGGGAGTTATTTTAGACTACAGGATCCAAGGGGGCTTAGTTAGATTCAAGAACAGGATTTGCATTCCACCTAAAGACGAGCTTAAGCAAACTATACTCAAGGAAGCTCATTCTACTCCCTATTCGATACATCCCGGGGCGAGCAAAATGTACAAAGACCTGCGAAAGAGTTTCTGGTGGAAGAATATGAAGCAAGAGGTAGCAAGGTTTGTCGCTCGATGTATGATATGTCAACAGGTGAAGATTGAATACCGTAGACCGGCCGGAATCATGCAGCCCTTACCCATTCCGGAATGGAAATGGGAGAGCATATCAATGGACTTTGTCACCAAGTTACCAGTGACGGTGGGGGGAAAGGACACGATATGGGTTATTGTAGACCGACTGAAAGAGTCGGCACACTTCATCCCAATTCAGGAGGCCATCGGAACAGAACAGCTGGCTACCATCTTTATTCGGGAAATCGTGAGGTTACATGGCGTTCCCTCGGGGATTATTTCGGATAGAGACACTAGATATGTGTCCCGCTTCTGGAAGGCTGTCCACCAGGCCATGGGTACTCAACTGCATTTCAGCACTGGCTATCATCCTCAAACGGATGGACAAACAGAACGCACCATACAGACCCTGGAAGATATGTTGAGAGCATGTGTACTCGATTGGGGCAAGGACTGGGCTAAACACCTCTGCTTAGCGGAATTTTCGTACAACAACAGCTGGCATGCCAGCATAGGCATGGCCCCCTTTGAGGCCTTGTATGGTAGAAAGTGCAAGTCTCCCCTATGTTGGGACGATGCATCCGATGTCATCGCCACCGAGTTGGATCTAATCCAGGAATCTATTAAGAAGATATCCATTGTTCGAAAACACATGTTGGCAGCGCAGAGTCGCCAAAAGTCTTACGCTATGGACCGGCAGCGACCGTTGGAATTTATGGTTGGGGATCATGTTTGGGTTAAAGTATCGCCAATGCGGGGCATTCGACGCTTCGGACAGAAGGGCAAGCTAAGCCCGAGATTTATTGGCCCGTTCGAAATACTGGACCGAGTCGCTAGAATCGCTTATCGGCTAGCATTACCACCATCGTTAGACGGAGTGCATAATGACTTCTACGTCTCCCAGCTGAGAAAGTACGTGTACGATCCTAGCCACAAGATCAACTTCGAGGAAGTAGAGATTTCCAATGATGCTACCTTTAGGGAAGTTCCAACAGCGATTTTGGATCGACGCGTAAAGACACTAAGAAACAAGAACATACCCCTTGTTAAAGTTCAGTGGTCGCACCACGGTACGGAAGAAGCGACTTGGGAGACCGAGGCAAGCATGAGAGAGAATCATCCCGAGTTATTTTCTTAGTTTCGGGACGAAACTATTTTTAAGGGGGGTGGTATGTAATACCACCAGTATTACATGCTTTTTCACTTTGGGCGCTCACGTCTATTTCTCCTGTTTGATAAATAAATGTACTCCATTGCAATAAAACATATTTTGTATAATATGGTTGTACGGTATCGCATCTATTATTCGTGTATTGTGATGTTATGATGATTGTGAACTTTGTTGACATACCTCGATGTCGTTAGGTAATTATCGGTGCGAATATGACGGTGGCCAACGTCTTGTTCCCCGAGAGATTTCCAGACGACATGGAGAGGAAGTCGTGTCATAAGAAATTAATGTGATGATAATTTGGCAACCAAAACTGTCCTTTACGTACGTTATACTCTGACTCATTACGCACGCTATATCTGAGCCATTACGTACGTTAAATATCGGCCCTTACGTACGTAACATCGGTCTTCGGTCTTCGGACAGGAATCTTCGTCCGGTAGTACGCGTGCCGACCAACTTTCAGCGTGATTGCGACAGGCAAGTCAACGAGGTGTTACGTACGTTAACCCGCTTTCATTACGTACGTAACAATGTGAGTGAATTGTTCCAGCGAGTTCCTTACGTACGTTAAGTATTTTGCCATAACGTACGTAAAGCCTCTTACGTACGTAAACCGTAAGGCATAACGTACGTAAGGGCAATCTGAGTTTATAAAAGAACACTTTGCCTTTCATTTATTCCGTCCCAAAAATCATTCCTCTTCCTTGTACACTACTCTCCACCATCATTGAACCAATTCTAACCTCCCAATTCAAGTGCTATCCTATTAGAGTACGATAATCAAGCTTCGGGGAAGGTCTTGAAGGTGTTATCCTCTCGTTCTCCTTCGTCCACCGTCGTTCTTCATCATCTTTTGTCAGTAAAGGTAAATTTATCCAACCTTGAACTCATTTCAGTATTGTTTAGTAAGATTTAGTAAACCTAGGATGCCTTGGGTAGCTTAGAACCCTCCGTAATAATCGAACCGGTATATAGCTATCGCAATTGTTAATCGATATCCATCAAAGCTTGAAATTGGGATGAATAATGGTAGAACTCATAATCATATTGCTAATCACCAACTTCTCGGAATCATCTTGAAGGATTTCATGTATAACCGTATTATCATGTTGAATAAAACCGTTAATGAATCCTTGATGAAGTTACCAACAATTTCTAGCCAAATAGATACCGAAACATGTTAAGATGATGGATTAATCGTTCTAGACTTGCATATTAAGACAACGATGAAATCTTGATGATTGTTGGTTATCATTAACTAGGAATGTTGTGTTAGAACACTATTGTTTAGCGGAAGGATAACTTATAAAGAATGTTGCCGAACCTAAAGAAATTAATGCCACGCATTATGGATAAAAATGGAGAAATTCGATTCCGACATCATAAGCAACTAGGATAGGGTTCTAACAGGCGGGAGGGGGAGGAACATCGTTGATCATTATTATTATCATAAGATGTTAATCGACAAACATGTAATAGGTCGGATTTCCAAGTGCGATCGTTCAAGCCGTTGCCTTGTCAAGTAATAACTTGCGTCGGATTTGAGGCAAGTGAATCTTGCTCAGACTTTACGTCTTATAATTTTAGAAATAGTAAATGTTACTATTGTGGAATGGTGCTCTTACGATTATCTTGTCCGGAGTATTCCCGAGTAGATACTACTGTGACCCTTGGCCGTGGCCTTGGGAGTTTTCTTGTTAGACCGTGTTGCGGGATAAAACCTGAATGGTACCCACGTCCGGAGTAGTCCTGTGTAGATACTTCCGTGACCCTTGGTTGCGACCCTGGGAGTTTATGTGCTAATAAGAGGAATAACATGGAACATTCGGTGACAACTTTATTCCTTGAAATTATTAGATTTTACCTTTGAGTTTGGTTTGGATTGTTTCTGACCTAGGTTACTGGCACGACATGTCGTGCTAGGTAAATTTGTTGAATTTGTGCAGGACACCCCCGAAGGTTACGGCCAGGCATGAGCTGTGTTGGAAGAAGGCCTGTTAATTTCTTAAATAATTTGAACATTCCACGTTGTGTAATAACCGTATGTACGGACACTATTTGTTTTTGGTGCTTTGGGTTGTACGAAGACTTTCTTAATTACTTCCGTATATTACCATTGTTAAATAAAATATTTTAGAAAATATTTTCAAAAACTTGCCTTGTGGGTCCCTCATGGGATCTACGCACTGTGGCGACCCGGTTCATTTTGGGGGCGTTACACTGGTGAACATACCCCTCGGCATACGAACAACCAATCACAAACCGACGAACATATCCAATCATATAGGGAGTGGGAACGACCACTCAATATCCAAAACAACCAGCATGGGGTCGCCATTCCCAAATCCACACTTACAACGAAATCCTTCAAATTCACTATGGTAAAAATCACACTACTACCATACCAATGGGATCACATAGCACATATGTCCCGGTTTTACAAAGTCCAAAGTTCCAAAATTACATCCTGTGAATGAATCTACAACACGCAGCATATTTCTCTTATCCGATAAATCAATCGATCATCCTTGCATAACCAAACGACCAAACCAAAGTTCGGATCCTTATTCATCGTTCCACATTGATATATTATCCAGTTCGTGAGTCACACTCACAACTTCACCATGATATGTAATATACACTAAATGCGTATGGTTATCAATCACATTTTCAAAACCAGTTTGAAATCATATAGTCTTGTCAAAAGACAAATTTTCGAAAATTCTTTCAAGAGTTTGAAAACTCAAAACATAAATTTTCGTAAGACCACGAAATCAATTTTAAAAATTAAATCGGCTCGCTGGTGCCGAGTTCTCGATCAAAATTCTTTTCGAATAGACACGATTAAATAAAATGGAATTTATGCAAATGCTTGTCCATATCCATACTCCTGTATACCACTTCGGCTCGTCACCAATATCCACTGATATTCCATCGGAAAACCACACGATAGAGTTCCAAAATCTCAAATATATAGACTCTGATAAAAACTCCTCTCTACATACTACTCGCAACGTCAATCCTTACTCCATCCTGGATCACCTCAAATATGATATGACAAAACATTGAAACAAATCAACAAATCAAACACAATGAAAGACTTCCCGAGAAGTTCCATTTGAACAAGTGAACCAAAAACCTCAAAAGGTAGGAACAAAATAAATAAACGATTGATAAAGAGTTTTACAAATATCGGGAGTTTTAGAAAATAGAAAAGTCTTTTGAACATTAGGGTCTCAGCCCGTATCTCGTTCCGCATTACAAGAAGTTTAAAAAGTAGAAAACCCCTTTTCGGACTCCAAGTCCTGGTTTATAAAACTATTTCAAAATCGATTGGGTCTCGGCCCAAAATCATTTTCCGTAAAACATCCGTAAAACATTCATTTTGAAAGGTATCATTTTCAAATGATCAAAAGCAGTTCATATATCTCAAAATGAATTAACATGCTACATGTTCTTCTCAACCATGCACAATATTTCTCCCCAAATGCATAATTCCGTTCCAAAATCTAACCAACATACTGATTTCCAAAATCATAGTTTCTCAAGATCATCAATCCTGTCCCACTCTGACATCTCATACTGTAACGCATGATATCTGCTGAATCTCAAAACATATCAACTTAGAACGGCAATAAATCTCAATGAAATTCAAAAATCCAAATACTTACAGATCGTGAAGCCGACGATTCCCCGTGATACTGGCACATGTCTCGACTCTAGAAAATACTCGACATGAATATTTTCAAAACACACGTTTGCCAAATCAGTTCGACTCAAGAACATAATACATCTCATTCCAGAGAATCTCGTTAACATCATTTGGAAAAGTTAGAACAAGCCCAGTACGATACTGGCAAATCCGATAACGCACAAGCCTGAGTGAACAACAAAGACTAACCGCTCTAACATTTGTCAATCGACAACTCGAATGGCGCAACAAAAACACGACCCAACTCGACCCAAATGCCTAGGTTTTCTCAACCTAAGCTCCGATACCATATTCTGTAACACCCCCAGATTTAACCGGAAATATTACAGCACCGTGGGCCCCGAGACGGAACCCACAAGGCTAAAAGAATTTCTTTACAAAACATTTACAAATGCCCAAGAGGCCAACAATGGTACTATCTTTAAAAATGCACAAAGGTTTATAAAATCCATTTATCAGAAACCGTCGTAAAAACTCATTTGAAATCACAAGGCCAAACGGCCGACACTCAAAAGTTTAGAAAACGATTTCCACAGTAATCTCAGTTACCAGATACCAAAAGAACATTTCAAAATACTCACGCAACGGAAAAAGACCAACCATAAAGATACTCTAGCAGCGGAAAACAAGAACCAATCAGAAACTCAATGCACAAAACATGTCCTAGCCAGTATCCTCTGGGAAGCTCATCTCTTCACCAACGCTACAAGCTCGATACTCCGAGAACCTAAAAAGAAATCCCACGACGGGGTCAGCCATAATATCCAACAATGATAACCGTCACATCACATTAATAATTACATACCAATGAGAATACAACATAAGAATACGACCAACGTAATCTTGCCGCCATAACTTTACTTACTCAAGTAATTCTCATCAGAATAACCATTATCACATTTCACATCCTGTACTCAATTAACCAATAAACTCGAACATAATATCTGTATTCTACCTCAAACAATACTCAAGATCGTCAAACTATCATAACCAACTCATGATACGGAAATCTACCATTTCTGACCAATACGATCCATCGAATAATATCATCAAATCCCAAGACGATAACCGATTGTCCACCAAAGACAAGACCAAAGAAAATATGCAACATACCTCGAGATATGATGTGCCACGATAATCATATCAGTCTAATCCGAGATCAGAACAATGCAATACGGACAAGGTCCTAACACAAGACCTACAAATGCATACTCATATGACAACGTCAATATGCTCAAAAACAATAACAACTATGTATACTCAATGGAAATCCCATGATCCAGCGCCCTCAGCATAGATCCCAAGATGATCCTACAAGATCAACACGAGGCAGATAACCAACAATATACATATGCACAACGATAACACAATACTGGGTAATCCAACGATCCAGCGCCCTCAGCATAGATCCCCATGATGATCCCGTCGGACCAACGCATGGTGGAAAACCTATCCAGTGATCCAGCGCCCTCAGCTTAGATCCCATGATGATCCCGTCGAACCAATGCATGGTGGGCATTCGATCCAGCGCCCTCAGCATAGATCCTCATAATCTCATCGGATTATTTACACAACATGAACAACACAATATGCATACACATATGCAAATCAACACGTTCATCAACATGAACAACATAACATGCACGACAACATGACAATTTACTAGGACGACTCCATGTTCAACAACATGCAAGAAAATGTAAGAGACCAAAATAAATAACATTAAACCATAATCAATATGGAATACTTGCCCTGAGTCCTTCGGGAGCAACCTCGATGTCCAATCATCACCGACGATTATCCTCAATGCTCGGCGATCCAAACGTACAATGAACTATAGATACTCATATCCTCGTCTTTACCATAATGTAACCTTGATACTCGAACATACTAATAACTGAGATAAAGCATATACATTATGATTTATCTCCCAGAATCGAAAGAACGATATGCGATCCGAATACCCAGAGTTCACAATAATAATCATCGCTATATGCATTATAAACGAAATAAAACTGAAACCATTCATTAAATATTATAACTGAGCAAGTAATAACTTGCCTCGATACCGATACCACGAAGCTGCTGCCGAACACATTGCCTTTGTCTTCGAGCTCCTCAGCCCCGATCAAAAGCAATACAATGGACATACTCGAACACGACCGCAATATTCGGTTATAATCACCGATCAATAATCTCAACCTATCGAAGAAATCAAATAACACATATCCGATAACAATCAACAACTGACAAAACTAACCAATCGAACTCAACGGTTCAACACAACCTCAAATTAACACAGTCAGAACCAACCAAGTCAAACCATCACAAATTCATAATCAAAACACAAAAATACTGCACTGTCTGCCTACTTAGCGCACGTTAAACGCATAACGTAGTGTGCGCTAAGTTGTCCCGTTAGCGTGCGCTAGCGAGTAAGCTTAGCGTGCGCTAATGCTGTTCAGTGGCATGCATTCCAAACATCGGCTCACCTCTTGCGCCTACGAATCCGTATGAAGGGAGACATAAATCTCCATATCTCTTGAAGATAAACGACCCCATAATTATCACAATGATCATGTCAATGTCCATATATCAATAATAACATCAACAGTCAAACCGACTCGATAACAAGGATCATATCATACTCAATCTGGAATTCAACCTAGTATCATGATTCATCTCATCTAAATCGACGAATATAATTACCAAGATTCAGAAATCCATCTTAGATCGGGTTAAATGAATCAACATTCTTATAGTATGAAGAATCTTAACTAACATCCGAAACTCTTATCAAAATTTCATTGAATCTCATATAACATCATCATATGATTATCCAACATGCTCCTTACATGAAATCATCCAAGAAAAACGAACCATTAACAAAGGAATACGAAGATTACCTGGTTTAGACGAACCAAAAAGAAGAACACTAGAACTCCATTCCAAGAATCATGAATAACTTGAACAACAAGGCTTGAATACATGCTCTCCATCTTAATCGTGTTAAAGATCATCATCTCTCAGTGTTTGGGACCTCAAACCTCTTTCTAAAAACTCTCTCTCTCGGTTGCAAGGAAGGAATGGACGAAATGCTTCTCAGCACCCTTCTGTCCCTTTTTATAAAGTATATTACTAGCGTGCGCTAAACCTTATGTTTAGCGTGCGCAACAGCCTTAGCGTGCGCTAACTAAATTTGTTAGCGTGCGCTATCGCAGTCCAGAGGCTACTGTCTGGCTTCGTACATGAGCTTACATACGTAATGCCCATGCATTAGCGTACGTAACTTACACTGTCTAGCGTACACAAGTCCTTACATTTAGCGTGCGCTAATACTAGTTGACTTGCTACAGTCTACACCTACCACGAAGATGCTCGTGACCCCACATGCTGAAAGCAACCAATAAAGCCAAGATTCCCTGTTGACTAATATACAGTTAACGTGCGCTAATCAACATGCATTAGCATGCGCTAACACTACATTATAACATCCGTTGACTTATCAGAACGTGCGCCGAAAGTGGCCTGGTCCACGCGTAGATTCCTTCCGATCGGACTGCATTAGCGTGCGTTATCTTATATCCGTAGCGTGCGCTAAACCTGAACGATAGCGTGCGCTACTCATGATTATTAACGTGCGCTAATAATGTTACACTTAGCCATTTTCAGCTGTCCTCGTCCAACATCTCGACATATCAAATACGAACATACGGTATATCAAATATACATTACTCAACACATTATATCCTCAAATACAATTGTCGACCAAATACGACAATTATACCAATACTGACATCTCAGTCCTTCATTTATTTTATCCATACTGTACAGATTTCACACTGTACAACATAACTCGGATAAAATAACATTAAACAATAGTAGTAGAAATTCCGGATATTACATGTAAGTGTGGTATAACATATGTTGTTCAGAGAGTTTATTGTTTCTATCTCCTTTATCTACTAAGGGAGTTAGGATCAATTCTTTCTCTTGATTCAACTAATAATGACCACACAAGCTTGTAATATGTGTAATAAACCCTTCATGGGCTAAGTAATCTTTAGTTGGATTATAAACAAGGTTAGTCATGTTATTTATCTTTGTATAAAGATCTATTGTGAATTACTTATTATTGTGAGTGATTTTCATTGTTTTAACAATCTTTATTTATTTGGCCAATAAATGACGATATTTATGGTCTTCATATGTTTCGAAAGAAAATATGTTTGAATCGATCAAATGATCTTCACTCTAAGTTGTTCTAGGGGATAGAAATATACCTCTAGTCCTTAGATGATTCTTTGAGTTATTTTCATAAATCCTAATGCTATGTATTGAAGCCAATCAACATAGAAATATAGTGGATTGATTCAATATGTAAGGGGTGTTTTATAGTTCGAAAGAGAAACTGTCTTTTTAAGGAAAATCGAATCTACACAACATAATAAGTAAATTCATTTTATGATCTCCTATACATCTTTTATAACTAACGACAAACTATGTTTGTAATCCCAACTATTTCATTTTACCGTTAATCAATCTATTATTATTGCTATCTTTTTATTTCCTTATAATATTAGAACTATTATTGCATTTTCTTTGCAAATATTAAACCAAACTTTTTAATTGTGTGTTTCACTTATCATAGTATCTATAAAAATAGACTAGTAGTGTATAATTCAAATTATAACCAAACTTCCTTGTGGGATCGAGAAACCGGACTCAAAAAGTTCACTTTACTACTTGATACGATATCGTGCACTTGCGATAATTACACTAAAAACGTGTCAAGTTTTTGGCGCCGTTGCCGGGGAAGTATAAGTTATATTTGAAATCTTACATTGTAAACTATTTTTATAGGTACAAATTTCTCGACGTTGTAACTTAGTACTCAATTCTGTTTGTCCGGTCAAGTGGCGGATAACGGTACTCCGTGACTCTTAAAGTCGGATTTTTCAGTTTCCCACAACAACTGATATTTGTAGATATTTTCTTCAATTATTTTCATTGTCTTTTTTTTTATTTATTTTTTTTATCATGGAAGAAACGTTGTATAAAATTGAAAAAAGATTCCCCTTTCTAAGCAAAAATGCAATTTTAAATATTTACAAGACAAGGCTTGAAAGGATGAGGTTGCTTATGAATAAAAGCATACCTTTTGATATTAGGTTAATAATTGAAGCCAAAGTAAGAATAGCAGGTGAATTGACCGAAACACCTACTAGATTTTTACCAGGGCATGGAAAAAGTTCATATGCCAAGAAACGACGAGCAAAGATGCTAGTCGTTTGCTATAAATGTGTTAGATGGAACTGTAATTTAAAATGTCGATCTTTAGGAATTCCATCTACAAACAGAGAAGATAAAATTAAGTTCATTAATGATGGTCTGAATAAAGAGAATTTAGATAATATCGAAATTTCTCTTGATACGCATCCTAGTGGACTTGTATATTATGGAATTCGATGTTTGTGGAATAAATTCCAACCAATATGAACAACGTCTTGGGAATCTGACGTTAAAAAACCCTGTTTGCCAATTTGTAAGAAAATTGGATGGGAAGCTTCTCCCCAACTCATAGAAGGCGTTTAGGCCGTTTCTGAACGTAAAATCAGATGAAGAGGTGAGCCACAATCACAACTACTGTACATACGCGTAAGTATCTTTTATTTTTGTCGTGTGGTGAGATTTTCTGAATAAAAAATGTGATACGCGATAAATGCTTTCATTATTCTATTGGAGATGAGTTTAGATCTGTGAATATGCAAGATCGCATAACTCACATGATAAATAATTCTGGCGCCTTTATCACCCTTCCCGGTGGTTTTGGCACCCTTGAGGAACTTTTTCATGTGGTTACCAGAGCCCAGCTAAATGTTCATCAAAAACCAATAGGTGTGCTTAATGTCAATGGTTTCTTTGATGGTTTACTGTCTTTCATTGACTACTCTGCTGAAAAGGGCTTTATTTCTATAACACCCGAGATTTCTGATATGTATTTGGAACTTGTAATCATTGTACTTGATCTGAGTATTATTCTCTGTATTTCATAATCTGATGTTGTCGAGCGTATGATTTCATGTTTGTGATTTAAAAATTGTAATTCTGCGCATGTAGCGCACGCTATCGGCTATGTGTAGCGCACGCTAACATGGATTCATAGCGCACGCTACAAAGGAATATTAGCGCACGCTATGCGTGGTCAATTTGATTGGGACGTGCGGTAGGTGAGATCTGGCTGGGGACCCCTGTCGGATTGTGTCGGGATGAACCTGGACGGCTTTCGGGAAAAGCCAAGTCAACGCCTTAGCGCACGCTACAAGCATGTGCATAGCGCGCGCTAAGCGTTGAGTACAGTTAAATCAGTGAGCCGTTGGCGCACGCTACGAGCAGGGACTAGCGCGCGCTAATAACCATTTCTTATAAATAGGACAGCATCCTATTCGTGATTTCAGTTCTTTCTTCTCCCATACCCGAATTCTTACACTTAGAACATAACTTCCTTCATCCTAAACACTTCATATCAACATCCTAGCTCGTGATTGAAGATCGTATATCATTGGAGATTGGTGTTCAAGCCTTCGGTGTTGGATTGCTTCGATTTCCTCCGTGTTCTTCACTACTTTGAGGTAGGAGATTCTTCACCGATATTAGTAATGTTCTTAAGGACGTTTGATCATGTTTTGATAGCCATTTATTTCATTTATAATCGGTCATCACATGTTAGAAGGATACTTTTAACGTATCGGCACTATATATCGTATGAACCCTTGAACCTTTTTAGTAATTGGACTCCTAGCATTTTCAAACCGATTTGTGATCAGTAGATGGAGATTTTAAAGTTCTTATGCGTTTATATAGAAGGATCGTACGTTTTGAGACTTATATCGGATTGAACTCAGAATATACCTTGAAGATCTAAGATGAACTATGGTGTTGTGATGATTATACGTATCTTTGCATCGCATGGTCATTTAGTACGTATAGAACTTTCACAAACCATATTAGCATGATATGCTCGAGGATGACTGGTTTTATCACCATAGAATTTATGAGTTCATCACCATTCAATCCAATTTTCTGTCTGTAGTAATCTGCCATGCAAGGTTAGCGCACGCTAACATATGTTAGTTAACGTGCGCTACTGGGGTTAAGATAACGCACGATACGTACGTAACGTACATTATGAGATCAGCCGAGTCAAACTGTCAGTCCGTGGCTAGCGTACGCTAGGCTTATACGATAGCATACGCTAACAGGCAAGCTTAGCGCACGTTACGTAGAGTACGTAGCGCACGCTAAGCAGCCCAGGCAGATTGTTTATTTTGAGCTTTTGGGCCGTAGACCGAATTGCTAGGCCATTGTTCGACTTGAGATGATTTGTATATCATTCTTTTTGATAAGGTTCGAGCTTGCTACGTTGATCGAAGGAGGCGGCCTTCGAGTGTGTTGAGATCATTGAAGTATTTCGTTCTTGCCATCTTCGAGGCAAGTATCGTAATATATTAATATTGGTATTTTTAGCATGCGTGTGATTTTCCATGTTGTTGAACATAAGATTTATTTCGTTGAATTGTCATGATATTCATTATCTAGTGTTTGTATGTTCATGTTGATGGACATAATGATTTGGCATATGTGGGTGCATGAGTTGTGTTTGTGTACGTTGTACGATCTATGCTGAGGGCGCTGGATCAGATGTCCACCTCGTGTTGGTCCGACGGGATCATCTTGGGATCTAGGCTGAGGGCGCTGGATCATTGGACGGGTTATTTCCACCTCGTGTTGGTCCGACGGGATCATCTTGGGATCTATGGTGAGGGCGCTGGATCATTGGAATACCCTTGCTGTGTTAATGGAATCTTGTGGATTCACATTGTCGGATTCCGGTAGCGGGAGTCCGTGTGGTGTATCTTGTTATGTATCGTTGATGCATATTCAAATTGTTTAATATGATACTTGTACTAGCATCGTTTTGCTAACCCCTTCATGGGTGGACATTTGTTTTGATGTTCAGGTAGCCGAGGAGCAGGGAAACGGCCACAGTACCGACGTGACGACGAAGGGGTTCAGTGATGTTTGTTGTTGTTGGTGATTTGTTTTCTTGTTTTGATTTCAGTACTCGAGTACGCGTGTCGTATTAAAATTATTTCGATATGGTTGTATAAATTACTCGTTGAACCATTTGTTCGGTTTTGCAACTTGAATTTCCGATGATGATGATGGTGTCTTATATTTACCTTTCTTTTAAATTAGCCTTGTAAATCCTTACTTAAAGGGTTTACGGCGCTGTAATTCTTCCGAATATCTCGGGGTGTTAAAGAATATGGTATCGGAGCTAAGATTTATGGATATCTTGGCAGTGGGGGTTTTAAGTTGGGTCTGTTTACGTTATTGATTTACGAGTCGTTTGTAACATCACTGTTCAGCCAAAAGTCGTCATGTGGACCGTGGTTGTAAGTTTCCTAATCTCTTATACTACCGTTTTACTTAATTACTGTTTTGTGAGTATTGACGGACTTTATTTCGAAAAATTTGTCCTGGATATTGAGGAATTGTGTTTACAGTATGTTGAGAGGAGGGCGTGGACGCGGACGCGGTCGTGGACGCGGACGGGGTAACATGAGACAGGAGGATTTCGCAACTACCCCAGAATTATCAGCTAGTCGAACCGATTCCCATTATGTAGGGCAGCAAGGATCAGCGAATGACGACGCAAATCCTAACATGCCGGGAGTGCTTCAACAGGTGGTGGCGCAGATAAACCAGTTCGCCCAGGTAGTCGACTGCATGCAGACGGCGATGGGACAGCTGCACCACGAGGATAATCGGGGAGACAGATGGCTTGCTGAGGTGGTCAAATTGCACCCGCCAAAATTTGACGGAGCTGCGGAGGCAATTACTTGGGATCACTGGCTCAAGGAGTTAGAGAAGATTTTTGCGGGTCTTAACTGTCCCGAGGACCGGAAGGTTCCCATTGCCCAATATTTTCTGACTGGGGAGGCCTTTGATTGGTGGGAAGCTATCCGACCCGAGAATCATAATGCGGACTGGACGGAATTCAAATTAATGATTGAAGCACAGTATTTTCCTCGTCCAGTTAGAGAGGCAAAGATCCGAGAGTTTTTCTCACCACAGAGTTCGGAAGCATCTGTGACATATGTAATCAAAACTTTTAATCATCAGCTGACTTGTGTGCGACACTTGGTCAGAACGGAGGCGAAAAATATTTTTCATTTCGATATGCGGATGAAGCCGGAGATTCAGCAGTACATGTCCGGATTCGAGTGTACTACGTTGCGACAATATCAAGACAAATCACTGGCCTACGACATGAAAGAGGCGGCGGTGGAGAAATTAGTGGAGGCAAAAAAGCAGAAGGTGACCGGCGACTTTTCAGGAAACAAGAGTGGTGGGCCCCGCAAGGGCCAGTCTTCCTTTTATTCGGCTAGGAAACCTCCACATCCTTCCAGAGGTGGGAAGAAGTTCCGGGCTACATCAGCAGTTCCGGACGCATCAAAGAAATGCTACAACTGTGGTCGAGCAGGGCATATTCGACGTGATTTCCCCGCGTCTTCTGTGACTTGTTACGATTGTGGACAAGAAGGACACCGTGCGGCCTTCTGTGGAGTTGCTACTAGATCTTTTGGTACTCGCACTCCAGCGCCAGTTCCGAAGGAGACAAGTGTGAACCAGACGCAGCAGAGTGGATTTCAGCAGCAGAACGTCGGGAAGAGAGAGACATCCAGTGCTGGGTCCGTTCCTCCGCGCCTGTACGAGATGAGGAAATCTGACGATCAGAACACTGCTGTTGCATCAGGTACGATTCAGATCCTTTTGCAACCAGTTAGTGTTTTATTCGATTCCGGAGCTACACATTCTTTTGTATCATTGAACTGTGTAAATCGTTTAAAAATCTCGTGCTTATCTGATTGTGAACCATATGTTGTGGGTTTGCCGAGTGGAGAGAGAATTGTGGGAACCCTAGAGGCTAGAGATTTTCCAGTGTCTATAGGAGGGAGAGATTGGCCATCGAATCTTATTGTAGTTGACATCTACGGTGACGATTTAATTCTCGGAGACGATTGGCTCAACCGTTATGGAGCTATTCTGAATTACCGAGAGAGAGTCATTTCTATCATTGCTGATGACGGATCAGAACACTTATTCCGAGGATGGAGACCAGGAAGCTCGGGAAAATTGATCAAAGCAATGAAAGCCGTGAAATTATCAAGGGGATGTCATGGACTTTGGTGCTATGCCATGAGGAAAGAGGAAGGAGTAGAGCTCTCGTCTATTTCGATTGTGAATGAGTTCTCGATGTATTTCTGACGAACTACCCGGGTTACCTCCATAGAGAGAAGTGGAATTCACTATTGAATTAGAGCCTGGAGCAGCTCTATTTCCGAGCACCATACGCATGGCGCCAACCGAGATGTATGAACTCAAGAAGCAATCGGAGGAATTGTTACGGAAGGGCTATATTCAACCTAGCGTTTCTCCTTGGGAGCGCCCGTTCTCTTCGTCGGAAGAAAGACGGATCCCTCCGACTGTATTGATTACAGGAGCTCAATAAGATGACGATCAAGAATAAGTATCCTCTACCTCGGATCGACGACTTGTTTGATCAACCGCAAGGGGCAAGGTATTCTCGAAGATTGACTTGCGATCGGGATACCACCGATTGAGAATTAAGGAATCGGATATACCAAAGTCTGCTTTCGAGGTCGATGCAGGCATTATGAATTCGTAGTGATGCCGTTTGGACTTACCAATGCTCCTGCGGTGTTCATGCAATTGATGAATCGGGTATTCTTGGAATACTTGGATAAATTTGTGGTCGTCTTCATTGATGACATCTTGATATATTCGAGGGATGCAGAGGAGCATGCCGAACATTTGCGTGTGGTTTTGAGCACTTTGAGGAAGGAACAGCTGTATGCAAAGCTTTCGAAATGCGAGTTCTGGCTCAGGGAGGTAACTTTCCTCGGGCATGTGATATCAGCTGACGCAGTTCAGGTGGACCCGAAGAAAGTCGAAGCAATCTTGGAATGGGAGGCTCCGATTAACGTGAAAGAAGTCCGGAGTTTCTTAGGACTTGCTGGATATTATCGCCGCTTTGTAGAAGGATTTTCCAAGATTTCTCGTCCGCTCACTCAGCTGTTACAGAAAACTCAAAAGTTTAAGTGGGATGAGAAATGCCAGGCTGGTTTTGATGAACTTAAGAAGAGACTGACGACAGCACCTATTTTAGCATTACCAAATGGAACTGATGGATTCATGGTTTACAGCGACGCTTCAAATCAGGGTCTGGGATGTGTGTTGATGCAAAAGGATAAGGTGATTGCCTATGCTTCTCGGCAGTTGAAACCATACGAGGTTAACTACCCGACTCATGATCTGGAGTTAGCAGCTGTGGTCTTTGCATTGAAAATTTGGAGACATTATTTCTACGACACTCATTGTCAGATCTTTACCAATCATAAGAGCCTCAAGTACATTTTCAGTCAGAAAGAATTAAACATGAGGCAGAGAAGGTGGCTGGAATTGATCAAGGATTACGACTTGGAGGTTCTCTGTCATCCGGGGAAAGCAAACGTAGTAGCCGATGCATTGAGCCGTAAACCTGTTTCTCTTCGAGTGTTGGAAGCACTTACATCCCAAACCAGTATTCAACGAGAACTGATCCGCGAGGGGATTGAAGTATGGGCACCAGGAATCCAAGGGCAACTTTATGTGAAGGAACTGACTTCATCACTAGTCGAGGAGATCAAGTCTAAGCAGTTGAACGATTCTCTGATCCTTCGATTATGTGACGAAGTAAAGAAAGGAAAAGCCCCAGGATTCGTGTTACAAGACGATGGAGTTCTGAGATTTCAGAGTCGACTTTGCGTTCCCGATGATGATGATCTGAGACGGACTATTCTGAAGGAAGCTCACAGCGCACCCTATTCTATTCACCCGGGCAGCTGTAAGATGTATAAGGATTTAAAACAAAACTTCTGGTGGAGGAATATGAAGAAGGACGTAGCAGAGTATGTTTCGAGGTGCTTGACTTGTCAGCAAGTTAAGATTGAACATCAGCGACCTGCCGGAATGTTAAATCCGCTTCCAATCCCTGAATGGAGGTGGGAGGACATCTCGATGGATTTCATCACTAGTATGCCGAGGACTAGAACGGAAATGAACATGATTTGGGTTGTAGTTGATCGACTAACCAAGTCGGCTCATTTTTAGGAATTAAAGATACATGGGGACCCGAGAGATTGACACGAGTATTTATTGCGGAGATAGTCAGATTGCATGGGATGCCGAAGACCATTATTTCGGACCGAGATGGTCGTTTCTTGTCACACTTCTGGAGAGCAGTTCACAGGGCTTTGGGGACTGAGCTCAACTTTAGTACGGCTTATCATCCCCAAACGGACGGTCAGTCCGAAAGGACTATACAAACAGTAGAAGACATGCTTAGAGCTTGTGCATTAGATTGGTCAACTGATTGGGAAGTTCACTTGCCCTTGATCGAGTTCACCTATAATAATAGTTGGCATGCTTCTACTAAGATGGCACCATTTGAAGCTTTGTACGGGAGAAGATGCCGATCACCCCTGTGTTGGGATGATTCTTCGGATTTGATCGGGACGGAACCGGAATTGATAATTCAGACTCAAGAGAAGATAGCTTTGATTCGAGAAAGACTGTTGACTGCCCAGAGTCGACAAAAATCTTACGCATACGTACGTCGTCGTCCTCTAGAGTTCGACGTTGGGGAACATGTGCTATTGAAGGTGTCTCCTACACGAGGGATTTTCCGTTTTTGGAGGAGAGGCAAGCTTAGTCCAAGATATATCGGACCATTAGAGATCCTCGAGAGGGTTGGAGATTTAGCATACAGGTTGGCCTTACCGCCATCGCTGAGTCACGTTCACAATGTGTTTCCCGTATCCCAACTGCGGAAGTATGTACCGGACCCCAGTCACGTCATTGATTTCGACGAGATCGGGATAGCTAATGATGGCACCTTCGAAGAGAGACCAATCAAGATACTTGAGAGTCGAATCAAACAATTGAGGAATAAACCAATACACTTGGTTAAAGTATAATGGTCACGACACGGAGTCGAAGAGGCCACTTGGGAAACGGAGGACAGTATGAAGGCTAGATATCCAGAGTTGTTTTCATCTTAAGTTTCGGGACGAAACTTCTTTTTATGGAGGAAGGATGTAATACCCAAGACTTCTGATATGTATTTGGAACTTGTAATCGTTGTACTTGATCTGAGTATTATTCTCCGTATTTCATAATCCGATGTTGTCGAGCGTATGATTTCATGTTTGTGATTTAAAAATTGTAATTCTGCGCATGTAGCGCACGCTATCGGCTATGTGTAGCGCACGCTAACATGGATTCATAGCGCACGCTACAAAGGAATATTAGCGCACGCTATGCGTGGTCAATTTGATTGGGACGTGCGGTTGGTGAGATCTGGCTGGGAACCCCTGTCGGATTGTGTCGGGATGAACCTGGACGGCTTTCGGGAAAAGCCAAGTCAACGCCTTAGCGCACGCTACAGGCATGTGCATAGCGCGCGCTAAGCGTTGAGTACAGTTAAATCAGTGAGCCATTAGCGCACGCTACGAGCAGGGACTAGCTCGCGCTAATAGCCATTTCTTATAAATAGGACAACATCCTATTCGTGATTTCAGTTCTTTCTTCTCCCATACCCGAATTTTTACACTTAGAACATAACTTCCTTCATCCTAAACACTTCATATCAACATCCTAGCTCGTGATTGAAGATCGTATATCGTTGGAGATTGGTGTTCAAGCCTTCGGTGTTGGATTGCTTCGATTTCCTCCGTGTTCTTCACTACTTTGAGGTAGGTGATTCTTCACCGATATTAGTAATGTTCTTAAGGACGTTTGATCATGCTTTGATAGCCAGTTATTTCGTTTATAATCGGTCATCACATGTTAGAAGGATACTTTTAACGTATCGGCACTATATATCGTATGAACCCTTGAACCTTTTTAGTAATTGGACTCCTAGCATTTTCAAACCGATTTGTGATCAGTAGATGGAGATTTTAAAGTTCTGATGTGTTTATATAGAAGGATCGTACGTTTTGAGACTTATATCGGATTGAACTCAGAATATACCTTGAAGATCTAAGATGAACTATGGTGTTGTGATGATTATACATATCTTTGCATCGCATGGTCATTTAGTACGTACAGAACTTTCACAAACCTTATTAGCATGATATGCTCGAGGATGACTGGTTTTATCACCATAGAATTTATGAGTTCATCACCATTCAATCCAGTTTTCTGTCTGTAGTAATCTGCCATGCAAGGTTAGCGCACGCTAACATACGTTAGTTAGCGTGCGCTATCGGGGTTAAGATAACGCCGCGATACGCATGCGTATGTTATGAGATCACCGAGTCAAATCGATCCGTGGCTAACGTACGCTAGGCTTATACGATAGCGTACGCTAACAGGCAGGCTTAGCGCACGTTACGTAGAGTACGTAGCGCACGCTAAGCAGTCCAGGCAGATTGTTTATTTTGAGCTTTTGGGCCGTAGACCGAATTGTTAGGCCATTGTTCGACTTGATATGATTTGTATATCATTCCTTTTGATAAGATTCGAGCTTGCTACGTTGATCGAAGGAGGCGGCATTCGAGTGTGTTGAGATCATTGAAGTATTTTGTTCTTGCCATCTTCGAGGCAAGTATCGTAATATATTAATATTGGTATTTTTAGCATGCGTGTGATTTTCCATGTTGTTGAACATGAGATTTATTTCGTTGAATTGTCATGATATTCGTTATCTAGTGCTTGTATGTTCATGTTGATAGACATAATGATTTGGCATATGTGTATGCATGAGTTGTGTTTGTGTACGTTGTACGATCTATGCTGAGGGCGCTGGATTGGATGTCCACCTCGTGTTGGTCCGACGGGATCATCTTGGGATCTAGGCTGAGGGCGCTGGATCATTGGACGGGTTATTTCCACCTCGTGTTGGTCCGACGGGATCATCTTGGGATCTATGCTGAGGGCGCTGGATAATTGGAATACCCATGCTGTGTTAATGGAATCTTGTGGATTCGCATTGTCGGATTCCGGTAGCGGGAGTCCGTGTGGTGTATCTTGTTATGTATTGTTGATGCATATTCGAATTGTTTAATATGATACTTGTACTAGCATCGTTTTGCTAACCCCTTCGGGGATGGACATTTGTTTTGATGTTCAGGTAGCCGAGGAGCGGAAAGCGACCACAAGATCGACGTGACGACGAAGGGGTTCAGTGATGTTTGTTGTTGTTGGTGATTTGTTTTCTTATTTTGATTTCAGTACTCTAGTACGCGTGTCGTATTAAAATTATTTCGATATGGTTGTATAAATTACTCGTTGAACCAGTTGTTCGGTTTTGCAACTTGAATTTTCGATGATGATGATGGTGTCTTATATTTACCTTTCTTTTAAATTAGCCTTGTAAATCCTTACTTAAAGGGTTTACGGCGCTGTAATTATTCCGAATATCTCGGGGTGTTACAATTTCCGAGCGTGCAAAACGAATCATAGTCGTTGCAACAACACCAGAAGAACTAATCAAAAAACTCAATGAATTTGTTCCTCAACCAGATCCATCTCTAGCTAAAATTGTCTGGGTAGAAGATTTTACCGTGAGAAAACGAAAAGTGGATTCATTCCTCTCCCTTTGATAACCCATGTCGGACCTCTTGTATTTTTACTTTCTGTCGTGTGTAATAATCGTGCTAAATGATGGCAGCTTAAGGAGTTTCTTCTTGATCTCTTGACGTGCATCAATTCGCGATTTATGTATTGCTGTAATTTTTATTTCGTGTTTTACTTTTATAAAAACTTTGATGGCAGCGTAAGGCGACTCTTCGGACGTTCTTGATGCGCATCTTAAAAATTGTGTTATACTTCCGAGTATATTTTATTTTCTTTTATTGTGTGCCTCGTATATTTATTCTCTCGCAGATTCTAAAAGGCGTTAGCTCAGACATCAACTTTCTTAACAGGGAGTATTAAAAAAACTGAGGACAGTTTTATTTTCAAGTTTGGGGGTGGTTTGTTTTAGTATTTTGGTGTGTTGTAATTTTGGTGTGTTTTGATTGATTTGGTTATTTGCCTTAATTTTTTTATTATATATATATATTTATAGTATTTTGATTTATGAGATTTCTAGATCTGGCCATAACACCAATAAATTAGCTATATACAAGCTTCTAAAATCGTTTTAACCGGTAAAAAAATTGTATATTCGAAAATTTTTTTGAGCCTTAATCTCTTTCCAAACCTTGTAATTATCATATAAAATCGAGTCATTCGTTACCTTGAGAAAAGAAGAATCAATCGGTTGATGAGAAATAGAACTGAAATTTACTTAATTCGTGGAGTTTTTGATTTTTCATGCTTAAACTAACAAATGATTTTCTGCAAAAATTCTATTCCCTAAAAAAAAAAGGAGTCATTGGTGAAAAGAGCTACACGTTAGCAAATAACGGTGTGAAAGCTATCACCTAAAAAAATGACGAAAAGGAGAAGTGTTGAGCGGAATAAATGCCTAATTTTGGAAGTCTTAAATTTTGCGAAAAATAAAGGACTAACCATTGTTGGTGCGTAGCTGCCGTCTCAGAAAAATTGGTGAAAAGAGCTACACGTTAGCAAATAACGGTGTGAAAGCTATTACCTTTTTACGAAAAAGAATAATGAGATAGAAATTGTGTTAGTGAAAAGAGCTACACGTTAGCAAATAATGGTGTGAAAGCTATCGCTAAAAAGGATGTAGTTTATGAGCAGATTTGAATTAATTAGCGGCTGAATTTCAATACACTCAATTTCGTGAATAATCACAATATTTGATGACGTCAATGAAATTCTTCTTCATATTGAGTCAAAAAATAAACGAGTGATCGAGAGCAACCATTAAAAGGAGTCGTGTGTATCACGAGTGGGAAAGAAATAATCAACTTTTTGGGGGGAAAACCTTGATTTTGGAATTTCAAAATAAAAACGGTGTTTTAAATTCAAAAACATTAGTAGATTTATTTTGAATCTTGATTCATTTCTATCTACTGTATAAAGCTGGTTGTTGTTTATTAATGGCATTTTGATCTCCTTTTCTCTTTTTATATTTTAATTTATGTGTGTATTAATTTTTCTTATTTTTATTTTTGGAGCATGAATAATAAAGAGTCTTGCTCGGGACTAGCAAGAATTCAGGTTTGGGGGTGTGATAAGTGTCAGTTTTGTACACTTATCCATAGTTTGTATCGATAAAATTCACCCATAATTGAGCTAATCTACTCGTTTTTTGCTTTTAATTTATTAGTTTTAATAATTTTATTTTTATCGGATGATGATCGGATTAAATAACTGAATTACTCAAGAAACAACATGTTTAATAAATATTCTCTTTATTGAATTTTGATATATTCATGTTGTAGGGCTTTCCGAATCTGGTCGGCGGTCTTTAGGATTCAAAATTAGAGTTATATATCAAAAGTTATCATCCGAAGAAGATCTGGGCAAAAACGCAAAGTCGAGAAATTTACCGAAACGTAACTTTCAAAGCAACCAGTGAACAAATTTACGAAGCCAAGTTACGGCCGTAACTCTTGACAGATTGCTATGATTTGTCTATTTTCTTATACTTTTTGTGTATTATTGAGGGGATGGCTGGCATTGATCCGATCTAATGTAATAATGCTGGAGTTTTAGAGCTATTAGATGACTTTAGGTGTATAAATAGACCCCTTAGATCCTTCATCATTAATCATTCATCTTATAATTATCCATTTTTTGTAAACTTTTCTTTTTGTGTGAAGAACACACTTGTGTTCTTGAGTGATCTTTGTAAGTGTGGTATAACATATGTTGTTCAGAGAGTTTATTGTTTCTATCTCCTTTATCTAATAAGGGAGTTAGGATCAATTCTTTCTCTTGATTCAACTAATAATGACCACACAAGCTTGTAATATGTGTAATAAACCCTTCATGGACTAAGTAATCTTTAGTTGGGATTATAAACAAGGTTAGTCATGTTATTTATGTTTGTATAAAGATCTATTGTGAATTACTTATTATTGTGTGTGATTTTCATTGTTTTAACAATCTTTATTTATTTGGCCAATAAATGACGATATTTATGGTCTTCATATGTTTCGAAAGAAAATATGTTTGATTAGATCAAATGATCTTCACTCTAAGTTGTTCTAGGGGATAGCAATATACCTCTAGTCCTTAGATGATTCTTTGAGTTATTTTCATAAATCCTAATGCTATGTATTGAAGCCAATCAACATAGAAATATAGTGGATTGATTCAATATGTAAGGGGCGTTTTATAGTTCGAAAGAGAAACTGTCTTTTTAAGGAAAATCGAATCTACACAACATAATAAGTAAATTCATTTTATGATCTCCTATACATCTTTTATAACTAATGACGAACTAAGTTTGTAATCCCAACTATTTCATTTTATCGTTAATCAATCTATTATTATTGCTATCTTTTTATTTCCTTATAATATTAGAACTATTATTGCATTTTCTTTGCAAATATTAAACCAAACTTTTTAATTGTGTGTTTCACTTATCATAGTATCTATAAAAATAGACTAATAGTGTATAATTCAAATTATAACCATACTTCCTTGTGGGATCGATAAACTGGACTCAAAAAGTCCACTTTACTACTTGATACGATATCGTGCACTTGCGATAGTTACACTAAAAACGTGTCAAATTTTTGGCGCCATTGCCGGGGAAGTATAAGTTATATTTGCAATCTTACATTGTAAACTATTTTTATAGGTACAATTTCACGACGTTGTAACTTAGTACTCAATTGTGTTTGTCCAGTCAAGTGGCGGATAACGGTACTCCGTGACTCTTAAAGTCGGATTTTTCAGTTTCCCACAACAACTGATATTTGTAGATATTTTCTTCAATTATTTTCATTGTCTTTTTTTTTATTTATTTTTTTTATCATGGAAGAAACGTTGTATAAAATTGAAAAAAGATTCTCCTTTCTAAGCAAAAATGCAATTTTAAATATTTACAAGACAAGGCTTGAAAGGATGAGGTTGCTTATGAATAAAAGCATACCTTTTGATATTAGGTTCATAATTGAAGCCAAAGTAAGAATAGCAAGTGAATTGACGGAAACACCTACTAGATTTTTACCAGGGCTTGGAAAAAGTTCATATGCCAAGAAATGACGAGCAAAGATGCTAGCCGTTTGCTATAAATGTGCTAGATGGAACTGTAATTTAAAATGTCGATCTTTAGGAATTCCATCTACAAACAGAGAAGATAAAATTCAGTTAATTAATGATAGTCTAAATAAAGAGAATTTAGATAATATCGAAATTTCTGTTGACACGCATCCTAGTGGACTTGTATATTACGAAATTTGATGTTTGTGGAATAAATTCCAACCAGAATATGAACAGCGTCTTGGGAATCTGACGTTAAAAGACCTTGTTTGCCAATTTGTAAGAAAATTGGATAGGAAGCTTCTCCCCGACTCATAGAAGGCGTTTAGGCCGTTTCTGAACGTAAAATCAGAGGAAGATGTGAGCCACAATCACAATTACTGTACATATGCGTAAGTATCTTTTATTTTTGTCGTGTGGTGAGATTTTCTGAATAAAAAATGTGATAGGCGATAAATGCTTTCATTATTCTATTGAGTAGTTGAAGCACAATCAAACGCAATCACAAACTTGTTAAACAATTTTTTCCTTCTTTTTCTTCTATAAATAAACTTTCTACTGGTTTATTTCATTAATCCCTCAAACTTGCACTTTTCTCTGTTTCTCTCTAAAAATTTATTTTCAAAAATGGAGTCATCATCTTCAACAAAAAAATTTAATTCATGTGGTTACCAGAGCCCAGCTAAATGTTCATCAAAAACCAATAGGTGTGCTTAATGTCAATGGTTTCTTTGATGGTTTACTGTCTTTCATCGACTACTCTACCGAAAAGGGCTTTATTTCCGAGCGTGCAAAACGAATCATAATCGTTGCAACAACACCAGAAGAACTAATCAAAAAACTCAATGAATTTGTTCCTCAACCAGATCCAGCTCTAGCTAAAATTGTCTGGGTAGAAGATTTTACCGTGAGAAAACGAAAAGTGGATTCATTCCTCTCCCTTTGATAACCCATGTCGGACCTCTTGTATTTTTACTTTCTGTCGTGTGTAATAATCGTGCTAAATGATGGCAGCTTAAGGAGTTTCTTCTTGATCTCTTGACGCGCATCTATTCGCGATTTATGTATTGCTGTAATTTTTATTTCGTGTTTTACTTTTATAAAAACTTTGATGGCAGCGTAAGGCGACTCTTCGGACTTTCTTGATGCGCATCTTAAAAATTGTGTTATACTTCCGAGTATATTTTATTTTCTTTTATTGTGTGCCTCATATATTTATTCTCTTGCAGATTCTAAAAGGCGTTAGCTCAGACATCAACTTTCTTAACAGGGAGTATTCTGTTTTTCTGCATTGATTTTTATTTTATTTTTTTTATTTTTAAAAAGCGAGACGATTTATTTTCAAGTTTGGGGGTGGTTTGTTTTAGTATTTTGGTGTGTTGTAATTTTGGTGTGTTTTGATTGATTTGGTTATTTGCCTTAATTTTTTTTATTATTATATATATATATATATATATTTATAGTATTTTGATTTATGAGATTTCTAGATCTGGCCATAATACCAATAAATTAGCTATATACAAGCTTCTAAAATCGTTTTAACCGGTAAAAAAATTGTATATTCCAAAATTTTTTTGAGCCTTAATCTCTTTCCACACCTTGTAATTATCATAGAAAATCGAGTCATTCGTTACCTTGAGAAAAGAAGAATCAATCGGTTGATGAAAAATAGAACTGAAATTTACTTAATTCGTGGAGTTTTTGATTTTTCATGCTTAAACTAACAAATGATTTTCTGCAAAAATTCTATTCCCTAAAAAAAAAGGAGTCATTGGTGAAAAGAGCTACACGTTAGCAAATAACGGTGTGAAAGCTATCACCTAAAAAAATGACGAAAAGGAGAAGTGTTGAGCGAATAAATGCCTAATTTTGGAAGTCTTAAATTTTGCGAAAAATAAAGGACTAACCATTGTTGGTGCGTAGCTGCCGTCTCAGAAAAATTGGTGAAAAGAGCTACACGTTAGCAAATAACGGTGTGAAAGCTTTCACCTTTTTACGAAAAAGAATAATGAGATAGAAATTGTGTTAGTGAAAAGAGCTACACGTTAGCAAATAACGGTGTGAAAGCTATCACTAAAAGGGATGTAGTTTATGAGCAGATTTGAATTAATTAGCGGCTGAATTTCAATACACTCAATTTCGTGAATAATCACAATATTTGATGACGCCAATGAAATTCTTCTTCATATTGAGTCAAAAAATAAACGAGTGATCGAGAGCAACCATTAAAGGGAGTCGTGTGTATCATGAGTGGGAAAGAAATAATCAACATTTTGGGGGGAAAACCTTGATTTTGGAATTACAAAATAAAAACCGTGTTTTAACTTCAAAAACATTAGTAGATTTATTTTGAATCTTGATTCATTTCTATCTACTGTATAAAGTTGGTTGTTGTTTATTAATTGCATTTTGATCTCCTTTTCTCTTTTTATATTTTAATTTATGTGTGTATTAATTTTTCTTATTTTTATTTTTGGAGCATGAATAATAAAGAGTCTTGCTCGGGACTAGCAAGAATTCAAGTTTGGGGGTGTGATAAGTGTCAGTTTTGTACACTTATCCATGGTTTGTATCGATAAAATTCACCCATAATTGAGCTAGTTTACTCGTTTTTTGCTTTTAATTTATTAGTTTTAATAATTTTATTTTTATCGGATGATGATCGGATTAAATAACTGAATTACTCAAGAAACAACATGTTTAATAAATATTCTCTTTATTGAATTTTGATATATTCATGTTGTAGGGCTTTCCGAGACGAATTCGGCAGTCTTTCCAGATTCAAAATCAGAGTTATATATCAAAAGTTATCATCCGAAGAAGATCTGGGGCAAAAACGCAAAGTCTGAGAAATTCTGGGCTGAAAACGTAACTTTCAAAGCAACCAGTGAACAAATTTACAAAGCCAAGTTACGGCCATAACTCTGGACAGATTGCTTTGATTTGTCTAATTTTTTATACTTTTTGTGTATTATTGAGGGGATGGTTGGCATTGATCCGATCTAATGTAATAATGATGGAGTTTTGGAGTTATTAGATTACTTTAGGTGTATAAATAGACCCCTTAGATCCTTCATCATTAATCATTCATCTTATAATTTTCCATTTTTTTGTAAACTTTTCTTTTTGTGGGAAGAACACACTTGTGTTCTTGAGTGATCTTTGTAAGTGTGGTATAACATATGTTGTTCAGAGAGTTTATTGTTTCTATCTCCTTTATCTACTAAGGGAGTTAGGATCAATTCTTTCTCTTGGTTCAACTAATAATGACCACACAAGCTTGTAATATGTGTAATAAACTCTTCATGGGCTAAGTAATCTTTAGTTGGGATTATAAACAAGGTTAGTCATGTTATTTATGTTTGTATAAAGATCTATTGTGAATTACTTATTATTGTGTATGATTTTCATTGTATTAACAATCTTTATTTATTTGGCCAATAAATGACGATATTTATGGTCTTCATATGTTTCGAAAGAAAATATGTTTGATTAGATCAAATGATCTTCACTCTGAGTTGTTCTAGGGGATAGAAATATACCTCTAGTCCTTAGATGATTCTTTGAGTTATTTTCATAAATCCTAATGCTATGTATTGAAGCCAATCAACATAGAAATAAAGTGGATTGATTCAATATGTAAGGGGCGTTTTATAGTTCGAAAGAGAAACCGTCTTTTTAAGGAAAATCGAATCTACACAACATAATAAGTAAATTCATTTTATGATCTCCTATACATCTTTTATAACTAATGACAAACTAAGTTTGTAATCCCAACTATTTCATTTTATCGTTAATCAATCTATTATTATTGCTATCTTTTTATTTCCTTATAATATTAGAACTATTATTGCATTTTCTTTGCAAATATTAAACCAAACTTTTTAATTGTGTGTTTCACTTATCATAGTATCTATAAAAATAGACTAACAGTGTATAATTCAAATTATAACCAAACTTCCTTGTGGGATCGATAAACCGGACTCAAAAAGTCCACTTTACTACTTGATACGATATCGTGCACTTGCGATAGTTACACTAAAAACGTGTCATAGACTGTCTAAAATCTTTTCTTGAATATATCAGTTGAGTAACATCAGTTGTGATTTTATGCAGCTAACAAACCTTGCATGAATAATCATATCACGTCATTATTCAGGAATAACATGTATATCAAAGTTAAACAAAACTATAGGGTACTGATACACACTACCCGAATAACATACCCCAAATCCCTTGTCATGGCAATACCTGGTTGGATAACCCGCCGAGTGATATGCGCTTCCCAAATAAAGTACTGTAGGTCACAGATACTCAGAGGACAGTTTAGTGGGTAGGGAGTGAATAGACTGTCTAAAATCTTTTATTGAATATATCAGTTGAATAACCACAGTTGTGATTTTATGCAGCTAACAAACCTCACATGAATAATCATATCACGTCATTATTCAGGAATAACACATATATCAAAGATAAACAAAACAATAGGGTATTGATACACACTTAGGTTACTGTCGGTCACAGATACTCAGAGGACAGTATATCAGGGGTGAATAGACTGTCTGAAATCTTCTCCTGAATATATAAGTTGAGTAACCCCAGCTGTGATTTTATGCAGCTAACATACCCCACAGCCCTTGTCAGGGCAATACCTGGTTGGATAACCCGTCGAGTGATACGCGCTTCTGGAATAAAGTACTATAGGTCACAAATACTCAGAGGATAGTCTAGAGGGGGTGAATAGACTGTCTAAAATATTTTCCTGAATATATTAGTTGAGTTCCCTCAACTGTGATTTTATATAGCTACTAAACATCACCTGAATAATCATATCACGTCATTATTCAGTAATAACACGTATATCAAAGATAAACAAAACAATAGGGTAATGATACAAACTACCCGAATAACATACCCAAAAGCCCTCGTCAGGACAATACCTGGTTGGATAAACCGCCGAGTGATACGCGGTTCCCGAATAAATTACTGTAGGTCACAGATACTCAGAGGACAGTCTAGAGAGGGGGGGGGGGGGGTGAATAGACTGTCAAAATTTTTTTCCTGAATATATCAGTTGAGTAACCTGAGCTGTGATTTTATGCAGCTAACAAACCTCACCTAATCATATCACGTCATTATTCAGGCATAACACGTATACCAAAGATAAGAAATAATAGGTTACTGTAGGTCACAAATACCCAGAGGACAGTCTGGAGAGGGAGGGGGGTGATGTAACACCCCCAATCCGCTCAGGGATATTACACGACGTAGAACCTTTCCTCAGGGATCTACCAGGCTGGTAACGACATATAGCAACTCAACCATGCCTTTAAGGCTAAAATGACTCAGTAGACTGATTTGGTCTTTCAACAAATACATACAACTCAAATACAACTCATGCCCATGCAGGGGTCAAAATACAACCACACCCGTACAACGGGAAAATATAGCAGCGGAAAAATAGAGTACAACTAAACCAATAAACAAAGTACGGTTCCTCATGTGATTAGTATCGATCATCTTTCATCATCCTTCGTGCCGACCCTGTGTTATGCTCCAAAACCTGAATGCAAAAACAGACATCCACCCCCCGAATACTCGGGGGTTAGCAAAAATCCACTGTTTTGCTAGTGCAAGAACAAAGTGCAAATACGAGCCATACAATCCACATTCCACGAATAACAATAACCAGGAATCCTCAAGGATTCAAATACAACAAGATGAACACTTCACGAGGCGAGAGTTTGAGTAAAGACTTCCCAAAATTTCAAGATCAAAATATCAAGGGAAACAATTTATAAAATGATTTGAAATACCATCGGGAGTTTTAATAGAAAACGATTTTGGATTATCAAATCCTACTTTTCAAAACCCAAAAGACGAAAGGGGTCACTGACCCAAAATTTTACTTTCCGAAAAATGACTTTTACCAAACCGTTTGGATTTTAGCCCCAAATCCGTCAAATGACCTTTATAAAACCATTGGGATTTTAGCCCCAAATCTCATCAACTCACAATACACAAGAACGACCATAAGGTTCGTCTCCCAACATCAAAATCCACAAATAATGGATTTAACACAAACAACAAAATACTCTAGTGCCATCCTAGCCAAGTAAGCCAAACGAACACTTACCTCTTACACACTTAGTCGATGCATGCAATCATGAAAACACAGTTCCAAAGCCCTCATTTCCGGAAATGCCAATATCAAATCACATTTGCAAAATGCACCACAATTAACCGCGGACCCACATCTTCGTGGATCCCTACCGAGACCCCGTCGGATCTAACCCGTAGTGGTTAAAAGCAAGCTCGCGGTCCCACAGCTTCGTGGAGCCCTACCGAGACCCCGTCGGATCTAACCCGTAGTGAGCATACACACACACACATGTTACTCATGCAATACTAATATGCTAAGAATGTAAGTTCATCAAGAATACTTACTAGAGATGGCCATTTATCCGACAACATTATCAACTCTCCAAAACACAATAACAAGATTAAACACGGAATACACAATTCCATAACTTTAAAGAATAGGAATATCATCAAAGCCTTCAACGTTCAAAATAATCAATTCCCAAAACACAACGTTCACAAAACACACACGCGTTTTGAAAGAGAGCCTTTAACGAGGCCAAACCAAAATCTTTTGAAACTTCATTTGAAATAACCAAACAAACACATCAAGACGACCACCGATCATCATATCCATAAAACGAGAAAAGTATGGGCAAGGTACTTGCCTCGAATAACCACAACGCGGAGAATCGGCCGAAGTAGGTTGGCACGAACCGACTATGAACTCGCCGACTCCACCGAACGACAATCCACAACAATGAACTACGAACGAAAACAATAACAACGAAAATGAATTCCAAAGTATGACCTAAAGCCGCTGAATTCAAAGAACAAATGACGAAAGTTCAAGGATTTTCCCCAAAACGGCCAAGAACACGATTCGTCCCGTCAAAACCCGAAAACGGAATTCCAAGTTGAAATATGGATATACAATCCATAGAATATGTTTAACAACATCATTTAACCATAATCGATCCATCGAAAACGGATGAAAAACGAGATCGAGGACAATTCCCCCAAAAAGTCAATTCGAAGGAAATCAAGAAATATACTTCGATTCGACGAAGAACAATGGATTAAATGATGTTAAACACAAGAATACTACCAAGATTAATCATACCGATCATGAATTAATCAACAACACGGAACGAATCGGACGAAAATGCAAAAACCCCCAAATTCACGAAATTAGGGTTCTAAGGTAAGATTACCTTGATTCGCTGGATCAAAGGATGATAACGGATGATTGATTGATGTTATGAACTCAAGAACTTCGTGGATTTGATGCTAAACAACATGGCTTCGTCCTCTATGAATCGCCAGTCGCGGACGGAGAAGGAAGGAAGTGAAAAATGAATGAAAACGCGACTGCTCGGTCACATTTATACTGGGCCGGACTAGCGTGCGCTAGCCTTCCCGGACTAGCGTGCGCTATCGGCCGGTATCGGCCGAGTACCCTCGGCCAGGGCCCGCACGACCCGGCACCACCGACCAAACCTGCCGACCAAACCTGCCGACCCGACTCCCGCTAGCGTGCGCTACGGCCGGAAGCCTGCGCGCGCTAGCCGACCTGTCCAGTAGCCTCTGGACTAAACAGCTCGCCCTGGTAACGTACGCTAGTCGGCCGACAACGTGCGCTACCCCTGCCGGTTAGCGTGCGCTACGACCGACCGTAGCGTGCGCTACCTGCCGATCCTGACCGAGTCCAGAACCTCAGTACCCCACTGCCCAGACCCGATAGCGTGGTTTAGGCCAGCCGATCGCGTGCGCTACACCTGCCGGTTAGCGCGCGCAGCCTTCCGGCCGTAGTGTGCGCTACGCCGGTTCCTGCCGCACCTGTCTGGCCGGTGCCCGCAATCGTCGGCGATCCATAGCCGTCCGGCAAGATGCGACCACCAGGCTCGACGACTCGATTTCCGAAAATGTACGGAACGAACACGACGAAAAGTTCTCGGACAACATCAACGACCCGAAATGAAAACATAATACCATAATTAATCATACGCGACCAAGAAACGAGTCGAGACAACAATTACAGATACGGATACCCGTAACTTTCAAGAAATTACAAAATGGCCCAAAACGCCCGGAAATCACGATACGTGATCGAATAACCAAACCGAAGTTCACAACACGTCTAACAAAGTTAAACGGACTTATGGGAAACTCGAAACAGCAGTTTCGAACGAGATTCGCAAGAATCGAACTCAAGTGCGGAAAAGTCGCTAAAAAGCACGGAACTCAACAAAACGACACCGAAACGAACTCGGATGACAAAAAGTGCAGAATTAATCATTCTCAGAATGACGAAACGGTCATGAGCTAGTCGTCAAAACGGACTTCTGATGAAAAAAAGAAATTACCGGAAATCGAAAATTGCGGATATTACATTCTACCCTCCTTAAAAGAAGTTTCGTCCCGAAACTTAAAACAAGTCGGCAGAAGCAATATCCCGCCAGGAAAACTCAACGAGATACGCAAGAAACGCGTAACTAATGCCCAACGGCGAAACGTTACAAACAACGCAATGGAATATATGGTGTGAAAACACGCTCCACGACGACCAACACAACGTCGCCGTTAGGGGTATAATAAAACCAACAAGTGACAAGCGTCATCAAATGGATAATACAGTCAAGTCAATTATCCGAACAATCACAAAACACAATGAACGAAAATCAATACGATTGACCAACCCAACGGTACATCAATCGAAACGCGAGCCAATCGCTGAACAAATACGGAATTCCACAGCCCAAGGGTTGGAAGATCGAAAACGAGACTAATTTCCCAAACTTAAGGGAATTAGGAAGGAGCCTGAATGCTCAACAATCACGAAACGAGAACAAAAACAGAACAAGCAAATGATCAAGACAACAAAGATCGAACAATCATGTCCAAAACACGAAGGATAATAAAATTCAAACAACAACTCCGAGGATGATCTGGTGAGAACTACAAGACATGCATTCCCATAAGATCCACAGGAAAGGGAATAGCGATTGAAAAGTCACAACGACAAATGAGTTATTCCGAAACGATACCAGACTCGTTCGATAAACAAAAACAAGGGGCAGGACAAGCTCAGAAATGTCAACGAACATAAATGAGTCGACAAAGTAGAATATACAGAAGTTCAAAATCCGATCCACTTCGAATAAAAGAACAAGTAGAACCAAATGATGTCACTCCCGAACAAGGTTCACAAGAATCGAACTGAACCCGAAAAAGTCACATCGATAACCAGATCAACCCACAACAAGATCACAGCTCGTTCGAACGATGAAACCGAAATACAGAACAAGTTCATAAAGTGTCAACGAACATGAGCGAATCGATAGACTGGAGAAAGAGAAAATACAGAAGTCAAAATAGTATGGGCATTACCTCCGACCTCGTCCACGAAATTCACAAAAACTGGAGCAAGGTAACAAGATATTAAACAACCGACACATAACGGAACCATCACCGATGCACACAGTCATACCAAACCAAGCTCTAACAGCTCGCACATGCGCGACAACGCAGAAATCACCACGAGGCGACAACATTCAACACCAACATCCCGCCTCTCACAGGGGGCTAGCATAACCAATGTGTGGAAAGCGACTCAAAGCTCACACCTCCAATTCGATCATACTCGGGAGAAAGTATCAAAATGACAACGCGAACATCATACATACATACCCATCCCTCAAATGGGAATGGATAGGTTTTAAAAACGAAAACCTCATTTTGAAAATAATTTAGAAGAACACCAGATGATCTTGAGTATCACCTTTCAAAAAGTACAAACGTGAAACATCGTTATCGAGACATTGGAGAAGCATTTCGCATTTGATAAAAATGAGGAAACTTTCTCTTAGTGAAAACTTTTAGAATATTCGACCCTCGGGTCTAAATAAAAGCATTTCTAAAACATTGAAAATATCTCAAAGCATTTTGGTCCTCGAAGTAGAAAATTTTTGAAATATATTGTGGCACCTAGGATGTACCTCAAGAAAATAACTCATTTGAAAAGTATGTCTCGAAATTTATTTTTCTAAGATACTCAAGGTTTTCAAAAATCCAATAGGCCAAAATGCCCAAAACTCACACATATCGACGTTCACTAAAACAACTCCTAGTAGACGCATCAAAACGTTTAAAATCAAGACAATACATGTCTTTAAACGGAAATAAACGATAAAATACCACATTCAGAACAAAACCACCGACCCCATTCAAGGCTTCTAAGGACCCTCCCGCACTGGCTAGTGAACAAGTCAAACGCGTATAAGCACAAAGCTTCCACAATAGAACTTGTAAAACGTGCAAATCGATTCGAAAACCATCAGCAACGGACAAAAACAACAATTAAAAGACATCACAAGCGACGACACTCCTCGTATAAATCAAATACGAGATTCGACTAAATACATATCGTGAAATCAATATCCACATAAGGGTTCCACCACTTAACAAATAATCATAAAAATAGGTCGTGTCACACGAGGCACAACACAAAGAAGGGAGACATACTTCCACAGGTCGCACGAAGATGATGATCGCCCCACGATACTAACCACGACCAACAAACTCAAACGACGCGTCGCGACACGACTCAGTCAGATAAAATCCGACGAAACAAGACTCAAACAACACGACTTGACCCGACAGCCTAGGTTTCCACAACCAAAGCTCCGATACCATTTATGTAACACCCCCAATCTGCTCAGGGATATTACACGCCGTAGAACCTTTCCTCAAGGATCTACCAGGCTGGTAACGACATATAGCAACTCAACCATGCCTTTAAGGCTAAAATGACTCAGTATACCGAATTAGTCTTTCAACAAATACATACAACTCAAATACAACTCATGCCCACGCAGGGGTCAAAATACAACCACACTCGTACAACGGGAAAATATAGCAGCCGAAAAATAGAGTACAACTGAACCAATAGACAAAGTACGGTTCCTCATGTGATTAGTATCGATCATCTTTCATCATCCTTCGTGCCGACCCTGTGTTATGCTCCAAAACCTGAATGCAGAAACATACATCCACCCCCCGAATACTCGGGGGTTAGCAAAACTCCACTGTTTTGCTAGTGCAAGAACAAAGTGCAAATACGAGCCATACAATCCACATTCCACGAATAACAATAACTAGGAATCCTCAAGGATTCAAATACAACAAGATGAACACTTCCCGAGGCGAGAGTTTGAGTAAAGACTTCCCAAAATTTCAAGATCAAAATATCAAGGGAAATAATTTATAAAATGATTTGAAATACCATCGGGAGTTTTAATAGAAAACGATTTTGGATTATCAAATCCTACTTTTCAAAACCCAAAAGACGAAAGGGGTCACTGCCCCAAAAGTTTACTTTCCGAAAAATGACCTTTACCAAACCGTTGGGATTTTAGCCCCAAATCCGTCAAATGACCTTTATAAAACCATTGGGATTTTAGCCCCAAATCTCATTAACTCACAATACACAAGAACGGCCATAAGGTTCGTGTCCTAACATCAAAATCCAGAAATAAAGGATTTAACACAAACAAGATACTCAGAGGACAGTCTAGGGGGTGAATAGACGGTCTAAAATATTTTCCTAACTATATCAGTTGACTAACCTCAACTGTGATTTTATGCAGATAACATACCCTAAAGCCCTTGTTAGGGAAATACTTGGTTGGATAACCCGCCGAGTAATACGCGCTTCCGGAATAAAGTACTGTAGGTCATAGATACTCAGAGGACAGTCTAGAGAGGGGGGTGAATAGACTACCTATAATATTTTCTCGAATATATCAGTTGAGTAACCTGAGTTGTGATTTTATGCAGCTAACAAACCTCACCTGATCATATCACGTCATTATTTAGGAATAACAGGTATATCAAATATAAAAAATAATAGGGTACTGATACACACTTAAGTTATTGTAGGTCACAAATACTCAGATGACAGTCTGGAGGGGGAGGAGGGTGAATAGACTGTCTAAAATCTTTTCCTGAATGTATCAGTTGAGTAACCTCAGCTGTGAATTTATGTAGCTTACATACCCCAAAGCCCTTGTAAGTTCAATACCTGGTTTGATAACCCGCCGAGTGATACGCCCTTCCTGAGTAGAGTACTGTAGGTCACACATACTCCGAGGACAGTCTCGGGGGGTGAATAGACTGTCTGAAATCTTTTGCTGAATATGTCAGTTGAGTAACCAAAATTGTGATTTTATGCAGCTAACAAACCTCACCTGAATAATCATATCACGTCATTATTCAGTAATAACACGTATATCAAAGATAAACAAAACAATAGGGTACTTATACATACTTCGGTAATTGTAGGTTAAAGATACTCAGAGGACAGTCTAGGGGGTGAAAAGACGGTCTAAAATATTTTCCTAACTATATTAGTTGACTAACCTCAACTGTGATTTTATGCAGCCAACATACCCTAAAGCCCTTGTCAGGGCAATACTTGGTGGGATAACCCGCCGAGTGATACGCGCTTCCCGAATAAAGTACTGTAGGTCATAGATACTAAGAGGACAATCTAGAGACGGTGGGGTAAATAGACTGTCTAAAATCGTTTCCTGAATATATCAGTTGAGTAACCTCAACGGTGATTTTATGCAACTAACAAACCTCACCTGAATAATCATATCACGTCATTATTTAGGAATAACACGTATATCAAAGATAAACAAATCCATAGGGCAAACTTACGTTACTGTAGGTCACAAATACTCAGAGGATAGTCTAGAGGGGGTGAATAGACTGTCTAAAATCTTTTCCTGAATATATCAATTGAGTAACCTCAACTGTTATTTTATATAGCTAAAAAACCTCACCTGAATAATTATATCACGTCATTATTCAGGAATAACACGTATATCAAAGATAAACAAAACAACAGGGTAATGATACAAACTACCCGAATAACATACCCAAAAGCCTTCGTCACGACAATACTTGGTTGGATAAACTGCTGAGTGATACGAGCTTCCCGAATAAATTACTGTAGGTCACAAATACTCAAAGGACAGTGTAGAGAGGGGGGATGAATAGACTGTCTAAAATTTTTTTCCTAAATATATCAGTTGAGTAACCTGAGCTGTGATTTTATGCAGCTAACAAACCTCAGCTGATCATATCATGGCATTATTCAGGAATAACACGTATATCAAAGATAAGAAATAATAGGTTACTGTTGGTCACAAATACTCATAGGACAGTATGGAGGGGGAAGAGGGTGAATAGACTGTTTAAAATCTTTTCCTGAATGTATCAGTTGAGTAACCTCAGATGTGAATTTATGTAGCTTACATACCCCAGAGCCCTTGTCAGTTCAATACCTGGTTTGATAACCTGACGAGTGATACGCCCTTCCTGAGTAGAGTACTGTAGGTCACAGATACTCAGAGGACAGTCTAGGGTGTGAATAGACTATCTAAAATCTTTTCGTGAATATATCAGTTGAGTAACCTCAACTGTGATTTTATGCATCTAAGAAACCTCACCTGAATAATCATATCACGTCACTATTTAGGAATAACACGTATATCAAAGATAAACAAAACAATAGGGTACTGATACATACTTCGGTAATTGTAGGTTAAAGATACCCAGAGGACAGTCTATGGGTTGAATAGACTGTCTAAAATCTTTTCCTAAATATATCATTTGACTAACCTCAACTGTGATTTTATGCAGCCAACATACCCTAAAGCCTTTGTCAGGGCAATACATGGTGGGATAACCCGCCGAGTGATATGCGCTTCCCGAATAAAGTATTGTAGGTCATAGATACTAAGAGGACAATCTAGAGGGGGTGGGGTAAATAGACTGTCTAGAATCTTTTCCTGAATATATCATTTGAGTATCCTCAACTGTGATTTTATGCAACTAACAAACCTCACCTGAATAATCATATCACGTCATTATTTAGGAATAACACGTATATCAAAGATAAACAAATCCATAGGGCAAACTTAGGTTACTGTAGGTCACAAATACTCAGAGGATAGTCTAGAGGGGGTGAATAGACTGTCTAAAATCTTTTCCTGAATATATCAGTTGAGTAACCTCAACTGTTATTTTATATAGCTAACAAGCCTCACCTGAATAATTATATCACGTCAATATTCAGGAATAACACGTATATCAAAGATAAACAAAACAACAGGGTAATGATACAAACTACCCGAATAACATACCCAAAAGCCTTCGTCAGGACAATACCTGGTTGGATAAACTGTCGAGTGATACACGTTTCCCGAATAAATTACTGTAGGTCACAGATACTCAGAGGACAGTCTAGAGAGGGGGGATGAATAGACTGTCCAAAATTTTTTTCCTAAATATATCAGTTGAGTAACATGAGCTGTGATTTTATGCAGCTAACAAACCTCAGCTGATCATATCATGGCATTATTCAGGAATAACACGTATATCAAAGATAAGAAATAATAGGTTACTATAGGTCACAAATACTCATAGGACAGTCTGGAGGGGGAGGAGGGTGAATAGACTGTCTAAAATCTTTTCCTGAATGTATCAGTTGAGTAACCTCAGCTGTGAATTTATGTAGCTTACATACCCCAAAGCCCTTGTCAGTTCAATACCTGGTTTGATAACCCACCGAGTGATACACCCTTCCTGAGTAGAGTACTGTAGGTCACAGATACTCAGAGGACAGTCTAGGGGGTTAATAGACTGTCTAAAATCTTTTCCTGAATATATCAGTTGAGTAACCTCAACTGTGATTTTATGCATCTAAGAAACCTCACCTGAATAATCATATCACGTCACTATCGAAGATAAACAAAACAATAGGGTACTGATACATACTTCGGTAATTGTAGGTTAAAGATACCCAGAGGACAGTCTAGGGGGTGAATATACTGTCTAAAATATTTTCCTAACTATATCAGTTGACTAACCTCAACTGTGATTTTATGCAGCTAACATACCCTAAAGCCCTTGTCAGGTCAATACTTGGTTGGATAACCTGCCGAATGATACGCGCTTCCGGAATAAAGTACTGTAGGTCATAGATACTCAGAGGACAGTCTAGAAAGGGCGGTGAATAGACTGCCTAAAATCTTTTCTTGAATATATCAGTTGAGTAACCTGAGATGTCATTTTATGCAGCTAACAAACCTCAACTGATCTTATCACGTCATTATGTAGGAATAACACGTATATCATAGATAAAAAACAATAGGGTACTCATACACGCTTAGGTTACTATAGGTCACAAATACTCAGAGGACAGTCTGGAGGGGGAGGAGGGTGAATAGACTGTCTAAAATCTTTTCCTGAATGTATCAGTTGAGTAACCTCAGCTGTGAATTTATGCAGCTTACATACCCCAAAGCCCTTGTAAGGTCAATACCTGGTTTGATAACCCGTCGAGTGATACGCCCTTCCTGAGTAGAGTACTATAGGTCATAGATACTCAGAGGACAGTATAGGGGGGTGAATAGACTGTCTAAAATCTTTTCCTGAATATATCAGTTGAGTAGCCTCAACTGTGATTTTATGCATCTAAGAAACCTCACCTGAATAATCATATCGCGTCACTATTTATGAATAACACGTATATCAATGATAAACAAAACAATAGGGTACTGATACATACTTCGATAATTGAATGTTAAAGATACCCAGAGGACAGTCTAGGGAGTGAATAGACTGTCTAAAATATTTTCCTAAATATATCAGTTGACTAACCTCAAATGTGATTTTATGCAGCCAACATACCCTAAAGCCCTTGTCAGGGCAATACTTGGTGGGATAACCCGCCGAGTGATACGCGCTTCCCGAATAAAGTACTGTAGGTCATAGATACTAAGAGGACAATCTAGAGGGGGGAGGGGTAAATAGACTGTCTAAAATCTTTTCCTGAATATATCAGTTGAGTAACCTCAACTGTGATTTTATGCAACTAACAAACCTCACCTGAATAATAATATCACATCATTATTTAGGAATAACACGTATATCAAAGATAAACAAATCCATAGGGCAGACTTAGGTTACTGTCGGTCACAAATACTCAAAGGACAGTCTATAGGGGGGTGAATAGACTCTATAAAATCTTTTCCTGAATATATCAGTTGCGTAAACTCAACCGTGATTTCATGCCGCTAACAAACCTCGCCTGAATAATCATATCACGTCATTATTCCGAAAAAACACGTATATCAAAGATAAATGAAACAATAGGGTACTAATACACACTTAGGTTACTGTAGGTCACAGATACTCAGAGGACAGTCTAGAGGGGGGGGGGGCGAATAGACTGTCTAAAATCTTCTCTTGAATATATCAGTTGAGTAACCTCGCATGAATAATCATATCACGTCATTATTCAGGAATAACACGTATATCATCAAAGATAAACAAAGCAATATGGTACTGATACACACTACCCTAATAACATACCCCAAAGTCCTTGTCAGGGTGATACCTGGTGGATAACCTGCCGAGTGATACGCGTTTCCCGAATAAAGTAATAGGTCACAGATACTCAGAGGACAGTCTAGGGGGTGAATAGACTGTCTAAAATCTTTTCCTAGATATATCAATTTAGTAACCTCAACTGTGATTTTATGCAGCTAACAAACCTCAACTGAATAATCATATCACTTCATTATTCAGGAATAACACGTATATCAAAGATAAACAAATCCATAGGGCAAACTTAGGTTACTGTAGGTCACAATTACTCAGAGGACAGTCTTCAGGGGGGTGAATAGACTCTATAAAATCTTTTCCTGAATATATTAGTTGAGTAAACGCAACCGTGATTTTACGCAACTAACAAACCTCACCTGAATAATAATATCACGTCATTATTCGGAAATAACACGTATATCAAAGATAAATAAAACAATAGGGTACTGATAAACACTTAGGTTACTTTGGTCACAGATACTCAGAGTACAGTCTAGAAGGGGTGAATTGTAACACCCCGAGATATTCGGAAATATGTTACAGCGCCGTAGACCCCTACATGGGACCTACCAGGCTACAATAGGAAAACTCCACTCGACTAACCATCTCGGTTAGCGAGGATACACCATTAAATAATATGACATATAAAGATACGCCCGAAACAACCGGCAAAATAAGCATCAACCAACAACGTGACAATTTAAAAATAGTACAACACGGCGTTTGAATCGAAAAGCCTAAGTACTCGCGAGTACAATCTATAAGTTTAAAACTGCGGGAACAACCATATCGAAATGGACAAAGGAAATAAGTAGACCCAAATGCACATGTCAACGACCCTGGCCAACATCCTCGTACTGTCCTGGTGCTCGCTCGTCTGGATAATCATAACCTGAAATCCATAACAAGAATTTCCCCAAAACGGGTCCCCAAAGGGGTTAGCAATTACGCTAGTACAAGTAATCAAGGCAAACCAATCGCTTACACATTTCATAATACATGTACCAAAATCAATTTCAAGAGTCAAAACCAGACATGTCTTTTCCGGAAAATATACAGTCCACAATTAGCCTTGAGAACAGTGCGGCAGCATACATTCTCACTCGAGGCCTCGCAGGGACCCTACCGAGTTGGCTACAATTACAGAAAAACAAAACCACGCACACGCTATGCCGTGAGAACAGGGCGACAACATACATTCTCACTCGAGGCCTCACAAGGACCCTACCGAGTTGGCTAGCGGTACGAAACTCGTGAAATCCAGGGCGGCAGCATACATTTCCCTCCTTGACCCCGTCGGGCCAACACAAGGTGAGTTACACACAAGTAATATACATCACCATTTCATGTTAAGCTTAAAGGTTTCCAAAAATACTTGCCTTGAATTATTGACGACGCAACGAACGGAAAGGAAAGTCACCGACGAACGCTAGGAACCAATGAAACCGAACCTAACGATTCGAAGAATACAATCACAACCATTTCTAAATGAATACGGAATTGGAACACACCCGAAAACCCGCCTACGATTCATGTATATTCGTATATAAACAACAACGAGGGCGGACCACAACCAAACCCTCTCGATTCCGTAAAAATCATGAAATATACCATGAATCCGTAGGGAAACTAAGAATACCAACAAGATTAATTATATTCATCATGAATTAATCAACAAAACGGAACGAATCGGACAAAAACACGAAAACCCCCAATTTTACCAAAAGTAGGGTTCTAAGGATCTAACCTTGATTCGCTGGATTAAGGGATGATATCGGACGGATTATTGATGATATAACCTCAAGATCTCCATGGATATGTTGTTAAACAACATGGCTTCAAGCTTAGAACACGGCCAGCTGCGGAAGAGGAGAAGAAGAAGGTGAAAAATGGCAAGAAAAACGTCTGCAGGGCCTTTTATAGGGGTTGGTATGCGGACACGTCCGTGGCGATCGGCACGGTCGTGTCGCCGCCTGGCTGGCCGGCGAGGACTCGACCGTGTCTGCCCGGCCACGATCGCGGCGCGGAGGGCCTCCCGACAGTGACGTCCGGCAGCGACTTCGGCATGACTCGGCCGTGTCACGGGACACGGTCGGGCATCCGGCGATCGCTTGGCTTATCCGGAAGAAATGCACGGGCGTGTTGGATGACACGGCGAGTTCGGTCGGCGAAGCGTTGGCATTTCGGACGAAGATGCACGCGGGCCGTGTCGGACGACACGGTCGGGTCCGATCAGCGATGATCGCCAAAATCGAAACGACCATAACTCTCTCGTTCGGACTCCGATTGACTCACCGTTTGAACCATTGGAAAGCTAACTCGATGTTCTATAATATTGCAAAGATTTAGAATTTTTGGAGTCACCAAAAATTAATGGTGATCTAACAAAGTCGAACTCATATGAGGAAAGTTGAAACAATGAACAATAACGAGAATACAGTTCAACAGTTGACAGGAAGGACATACTGAAAGATACACGAGGGTCACTATGACCGAGAAATAAACCAAAAAATGAAAATACAAGGGAAAGAGAAAATACCGGATATTACATTCTACCCCTCTAAAAATAAGTTTCGTCCCGAAACTTTAGAAACAAACAACTCAGGGTACCTAGCACGCATGCTATCCTCGGTTTCCCAAGTTGCCTCCTCGACACCGTGTCTCGACCACTGCACTTTGACCAAAGGGATGGTCTTATGCCTCAGTCGTTTCTCACGATGCTCCAAAATCTTCAAAGGACGCTCCTCAAAAGTAATATCTTCAGCAATATCAATCTCGCCATAATCGATGACGTGACTAGGATCCGGAACATATTTCCTCAGCTGGGAAACATGAAAAACACTATGAACATGACTCAAGGCCGGGGGTAACGCCAAACGATATGCTAACCCACCGACTCGCTCGAGAATCTCGAAGGGTCCAATAAATCTCGGACTCAACTTCCCCTTCTTCCCGAAACGGAAAACTCCTCTCGTTGGCGACACCTTCAGCAAAACGTGGTCTCCCACCTCGAATTCTAAAGGTCGATGACGGACATCGGCATATGACTTCTGTCGACTCTGGGCAGTCAACATCCGTTCTCGAATTAATTCTATCTTCCGTCTCGTCTCTAAAACGACATCCGGCTCGGTCCCGACTAAATCGGACGCCTCATTCCAACAAATCGGCGATCGACATCGTCGCCCATAAAGTGCCTCATACGGTGCCATCCGAATCGACGCGTGCCAACTATTGTTGTACGTGAATTCGATCAATGGCAAATGCTCCTCCCAGTCGCTACTCCAATCGAGGGCACAAGCACGCAACATGTCCTCGAATGTCTGGATAGTGCGTTCCGACTGTCCATCTGACTGAGGATGGAAAGAGGTACTCAAATGCAAACGGGTACCCAACGCCTTATGCACCGCCTTCCAAAAGTGCGATATGAAACGGCCATCACGATCCGAAACGATAGACTTCGGAGTACCGTGAAGCCTCACAATCTGTGCGATAAATATACGGGCCAACTTCTCCGGGCCCCAAGTGTCCTTGATGCCCAGAAAATGTGCCGACTTGGTCAGACGATCAACAATCACCCAAACCATATTCATGCCCGATATCGATCTCGGCAAACTCGTAATGAAATCCATCGATATATCTTCCCATTTCCATTCGGAGCGAAGTGATCGCAATAACCTGATCGGTCGGCGATGCTCGATTTTGACACGACAAGTCAAACATCTCGCCACAAACTGTGCGACCTCCTCCTTCATATCATTCCACCGAAGTTCCTCCTCGGGTCCTTGTACATCTTACTCGAGCCAGATGAACAGAATAGGGTGTGGAATGGGCCTCACGCAAAATACCCTGTCGCAACCTGGATCGTTCGGCACACAAAGCCGACTACGGAATCTCAAAACACCATCCTCGTGAATCGAAACCCGGAGACTTTCCTTTAAGAACGTTCTCTCGGATTTGAGTAATCATCGGATCCTCTAATAGCTTGACTTAATTTCATCGATCAAAGGCAGCGAAATTTCTAAGGCACAAAATTGCCCGACAGATCCAGGCGGCAAAACCTCAACATCTAACCCGATCAAAGCCCGCCGAAGCTCGGAGGCGAGGCGTAAGGACCTCAAGCGTTCGCAACGCAATCGGTTTCGACTCAAGGCGTCGGCCACGACATTCGCCTTACCGGATGATAAAGGATTTCGAGGTCATAATCCTTAATCAACTCTAACCACCTCATCCGCCTCATATTCAACTCCCATTGAGTAAATATGTATTTGGACTTTTATGATCGGTAAAAATCTGACATGTAGAGCCGAAAAGATAGTGACGCCAAATCTTGAGTGCAAAGACAACCGCCGCTAACTCCAAATCGTGAGTAGGGTAGTTAAGCTCATACGGCCTCAACTGTCTCGACGCATAGGCAATGGTCTTGCCGTGCTGCATCAATACGCACCCAAGACCCTGACCCGAAGCATCGCTATACACGGCGAATCCCTCGTTGCCACATGGCAATGCCAGAACCGGAGCTGAAGTCAAACGCTTCTTCAGTTCCTCAAAACTCGACTGCCTCTCATCGGTCCAGACGAACTTCTCGGATTTCTGGAGCAACTGTGTAAGTGGTCGAGCTAGTTTTGAGAAACCCTCGACGAACCTACGATAGTAGCCAGCCAAACCCAAGAAACTACGGACCTCCTTCACATTTGTGGGCGATGCCCAATCCAACACTGCCTCAATTTTCTGCGGATCCACTCGAACTCCCTCGGCTGAAATCACGTGACCCAAAAACATCACTTCCTTCAGCCAGAACTCACATTTCGAGAACTTCGCATAGAGTTGCTCGGTCCTCAAAATGTCTAACACTACCCGCAAATGATGGGCATGCTCTTCCTCGTTCCTCGAATAAATAAGAATATCGTCAATGAAGACGATGACACACTTATCCAAATACTCGATAAAGACTTTGTTCATCAACTGCATGAACACCGCCGGCGCGTTAGTTAACCCGAAAGGCATAAATACAAACTCATAATGTCCGTATCTCGTCCGAAAAGCTGTTTTCGGCACGTCGGACTCCCTCACCCGGAGCTGATAGTACCCCGATCTCAAATCAATCTTTGAGAATACCGCCGCTCCCTACAACTGATCGAACAAGTCGTCAATTCTCGGCAAAGGATACCTGTTCTTGATGGTCACCTTGTTCAGTTCACGATAGTCGATACACAAACGTAGTGAACCATCCTTCTTACGTACAAACAAGACCGGTGCGCCCCAAGGCGAGGCGCTCGGTCGAACATACCCCGACTCAAGGAGTTCACTCAACTGTTTCTTCAACTCTGCCATCTCTGAAGGTGCCATACGATACGGCGCCTTCGAAATCAGAGCCGCACCCGGCTCTAACTCTATAGCAAACTCAACCTCACGATCCGGTGGCAATCCCGGCAACTCGTCAGGAAATACATCAGGAAACTCACTAACGACTGGGATCGACGAAAGTTCAACTCCACCATTCTCCGCCTTCAAGGCGTAGCACCAATAACCAGTACACCCTTTTCGCAGGAGTTTCATCGCCTTCAAGGCGTTAATAACAAACTTCTGGTTTCTCTTTCGCCCTGCGAAAGAGTGTTCGGTGCCGTCCTCGGCTAACATAGTGATGATTCTCGTGCGGTAGTTCATGATCGCGCCATGCCGCTCGAGCCAATCATCCCCGAGAATCAAATCCTCGCCCTCGATACCCACGACAATAAGATTAGAGAGCCAAGCCCTCTCACAAATAATCACAGAACAGTCCCGGACTTCTCGATCACCGACAATTCTATCACCGCTAGGAAGTTTAACGATGAAAGGCTCACAGGGTGACAAGCAGTCGAGACTCAAATGGCGCACACACTCTAGAGAAATGAATGAATGCGTAGCACCCAAATCAAAAAGCACACCGACAGGATGAGAATGGATATGAACGGTACCTGTCGCCACAGTAGCTGCTGGATCATCGGCTCTCCTCATCTCATAGATACGCGGCTGAGCAGAGCCGACACTGGAAGCTCCACCCCTAGCGGGCTGACCCCGACCCTTACCTCGGCCGGCACTCGGTGGGGGCGGCGGAGCAAATGAGCCCTGGTTCACACTCGGCTCCAACGGAACTGGTTGAGAAGAACGGGCGCCGCGAATCTGTTTGATCTGTTCACAAAAAGGGGCCTTGTGGCCTAGCTGTCCACAAGTATGACAGGCAAGCTTCGGACGAGAACACTGCCGGCTCCTATGGCCCTGCACACCACAGTTAAAACATGTGGGTTCATGAGCGGAGGTTCCGGCGGCACCCCGAAAGCTCCCAGAGAAACGAGCCGAACCGCCCGTTGAAATATTTGTAGCTTGAGATTTCTGCTGGCCTCCACTCTTGGGACCAGAAAAATTTCCGACCGACTTCTGCTTCTTGCTCTCACGAGCCAAATCACTCGCCGTCACTGACATATCATAAGCAAGAGCTCGACTCTGATAATCCTTCAAGGTAGTGCAGACGAGTCCAGACATGTAGTCCCGAATAGGCAGCTTCATCCTCCTGGAAAAATGGAAAATTTTGTCGCTCTCAGCGACAACTTGGGTCTTCACATAACCCAACTCCTTGTTAAAGTCGGCAATGGCCTGAGATACGGGGATATCCCGTGGTTGAGCATCATAGAAAGCATGCACTCGAGCCTTTCTGACCGGCCATGGACAATACTCGGTCTCCATCAACTCCTGAAACTCGGCCCACGAAGCAACATGATCTTTGGGACCAACGGCCTCCCACCAATCTGTAGCATCTCCCGTGAGAAAGTATTGAGCAATAGGGACCTTACGGTCCTCGGGGCAGTTGGTAGCAGTGAATACTTTGGATATCTCCTTGATCCACCCTTCCCAGCCGATCGGGTCCGAAGCTCCCGAACGAGGAGGATGCATCTTGATGACATCCTGAAGCCGCGATCCGCTCCGCCCGATTAGCATGGGCACGGTTGGGGTTACGGACCACACGAGCTATAGCCACCATTTGGTTAACCATTTGTTGCATAAGCGCCGCAATACCAAGATCGGCGCGCTCCCGAGAAGAAGCATGATCGTGACGGTCGCCGATGCTGCCGGCTCTGAAGAGTGCGACGTGGCGCCCCACCGGGCCCCACGTCCTCGGCGCGTCCACGGCCACGACCACGACCACGGTTTCCTCCGGCATCCATCGAAGTTGAGAGATAACAGAAGTATATCGATGATGAGTAAGGGAGGAAAAGCAACTACGATTCAAAAGTGGAAATACAATGCAAGAAACAAAAGAGCCGAATAAGAAAACTTACGAGCACTGGAAGTACTGGGATGCTGGCAGCGGTGTGACAATGTGCAAAACAAATACGACTAGACCCAAATAACCAACAAGCCTAGGTATCCGTAAACCTAGAACTCCGATACCATTTTCTGTAACACCCCGAGATATTCGGAAATATGTTACAGCGCCGTAGACCCCTACATGGGACCTACCAGGCTACAATAGGAAAACTCCACTCGACTAACCATCTCGGTTAGCGAGGATACACCATTAAATAATATGACATATAAAGATACGCCCGAAACAACCGGCAAAATAAGCATCAACCAACAACGTGACAATTTAAAAATAGTACAACACGGAGTTTGAATCGAAAAGCCTAAGTACTCGCGAGTACAATCTATAAGTTTAAAACTGCGGGAACAACCATATCGAAATGGACAAAGGAAATAAGTAGACCCAAATGCACATGTCAACGACCCTGGCCAACATCCTCGTACTGTCCTGGTGCTCGCTCGTCCGGATAATCATAACCTGAAATCCATAACAAGAATTTCCCCAAAACGGGTCCCCAAAGGGGTTAGCAATTACGCTAGTACAAGTAATCAAGGCAAACCAATCGCTTACACATTTCATAATACATGTACCAATATCAATTTCAAGAGTCAAAACCAGACATGTCTTTTCCGGAAAATATACAGTCCACAATTAGCCTTGAGAACAGGGCGGCAGCATACATTCTCACTCGAGGCCTCGCAGGGACCCTACCGAGTTGGCTACAATTACAGAAAAACAAAACCACGCACACGCTATGCCGTGAGAACAGGGCGGCAGCATACATTCTCACTCGAGGCCTCACAAGGACCCTACCGAGTTGGCTAGCGGTACGAAACTCGTGAAATCCAGGGCGGCAGCATAGATTTCCCTCCTTGACCCCGTCGGGCCAACACAAGGTGAGTTACACACAAGTAATATACATCACCATTTCATGTTAAGCTTAAAGGTTTCCAAAAATACTTGCCTTGAATTATTGACGACGCAACGAACGGAAAGGAAAGTCACCGACGAACGCTAGGAACCAATGAAACCGAACCTAACGATTCGAAGAATACAATCACAACCATTTCTAAATGAATACGGAATTGGAATACACCCGAAAACCCGCCTACGATTCATGTATATTCGTATATAAACAACAACGAGGGCAGACCACAACCAAACCCTCTCGATTCCGTAAAAATCATGAAATATACCATGAATCCGTAGGGAAACTAAGAATACCAACAAGATTAATCATATTCATCATGAATTAATCAACAAAACGGAACGAATCGGACAAAAACACGAAAACCCCCAATTTTACCAAAAGTAGGGTTCTAAGGATCTAACCTTGATTCGCTGGATTAAGGGATGATATCGGACGGATTATTGATGATATAACCTCAAGAACTCCATGCATATGTTGTTAAACAACATGGCTTCAAGCTTAGAACACGCCCAGCTGCGGAAGAGGAGAAGAAGAAGGTGAAAAATGGCAAGAAAAACGTCTGCATGGCCTTTTATAGGGGTTGACTGTCTGCCGGACACGGCCCGTGCCGATCGGCACGGTCGTGTCGCACAGCTGGCCGACAGGGACTCGACCGTGTCCTGCTTGACACGGTCGCGGCGCGGAGGGCCTCCCGACAGTGACCCGTCCGACAATGACTTCGGCATGACTCGGCCGTGTCCCGGGACACGGCCGGGCATCCGGCGATCGCTTCTGGCTTATCCGGAAGAGTACGGCACGGGCCGTGTCGGATGACGCGGCCGAGTTCGGTCGGCAGAAACTTTGGCATTTCCGGACGAGTACGGCACGGGCCGTGTCGGACGACACGGTCGGGTCCGGTCGGCAGTGATCGGCCAAAAACTGAAACGACCATAACTCTCTCGTCCGGACTCCGATTGACTCACCGTTTGAACCATTGGAAAGCTAACTCGATGTTCTATAATATTGCAAAGATTTAGAATTTTTGGAGTCACCAAAAATTAATGGTGATCTAACAAAGTCGAACTCATATGAAGAAAGTTGAAACAATGAACAATAACGAGAATACAGTTCAACAGTTGACAGGAAGGACATACTGAAAGATACACAAGGGTCACTATGACCGAGAAATAAACCAAAAAATGAAAATACAAGGGAAAGAAAAAATACCGGATATTACATGAATAGACTGTCTAAAATCTTCTCTTGAATATATCAGTTGAGTAACCTCAGCTGTGATTTTATGCAGCAAACAAACCTCGCATGAATAATTATATCCCTTCATTATTCAGGAATAACATGTATATCATCAAAGATAAACAAAGCAATGGGGTACTGATACACACTACCCTAATAACATACCCCAAAGCCCTTGTCAGGGTGATACCTGGTTAGATAACCTGCCGAGTGATATGCGTTTCCCGAATAAAGTACTGTAGGTCACAGATACTCAGAGGATAGCCTAGGGGGTGAATAGACTGTCTAAAATCTTTTCCGAGATATATCAGTTTAGTAACCTCAACTGTGATTTTATGCAGCTAACAAACCTCACCTGAATAATCATATCACTTCATTATTCAGGAATAACACGTGTATCAAAGATAAACAAAACAATAGGGTACTGATACACACTTCGGTATTTGTAGGTTAAATATACTCAGAGGACAATCTAGGGGGTGAATAGACTGTCTAAAATCTTTTCCTAAATATATCAGTTGACTAACCTCAACTATGATTTTATGCAGCCAACATACCCTAAAGCCCCTGTCAGGGCAATACTTGGTGGGATAACCCGCAGAGTGATACGCGCTTCCCGAATAAAGTACTGTAGGTCATAGATACTAAGAGGACAATCTAGATGGGGAGGGGTAAATAGACTGTCTAAAATCTTTTCCTGAATATATCAGTTGAGTAACATCAACTATGATTTTATGCAACTAACAAACCTCACCTGAATAATCATATCACGTCATTATTTAGGAATAACACGTATATCAAAGATAAACAAATCCATAGGGCAAACTTAGGTTACTGTAGGTCACAAATACTCCGAGGACAGTATACAGGGGGGTGAATAGACTCTATAAAATCTTTTCCTGATTATATCAGTTGAGTAAACGCAACCGTGATTTTATACAACTAACAAACCTCACCTGAATAATCATATAACGTCATTATTCAGAAATAACACGTATATCAAAGATAAATAAAACAATAGGGTACTGATACACACTTTGGTTACTTTGGTCACAGTTACTCAGATGACAGTCTATAGGGGGTGAATAGACTGTCTAAAATCTTCTCTTGAATATATCAGTTTAGTAACCTCAACTGTGATTTTATGCAGCTAACAAACCTCACCTGAATAATCATATCACTTCATTATTCAGGAATAACACGTGTATCAAAGATAAACAAAACAATAGGGTACCGATACACACTTCTGTAATTGTAGGTTAAATATACTCAGAGGACAATCTCGGGGGTGAATAGACTGTCCAAAATCTTTTCCTAAATATATCAGTTGACTAACCTCAATTGTGATTTTATGAAACTAACAAACCTCACCTGAATAACCATATCAAGTCATTATTTAGGAATAACACGTATAGCAAAGATAAACAAATCCATAGGGCAAACATAGGTAACTGTTGGTCACAAATACTTAGAGGATAGTATAGAGGGGCTGAATAGACTGTCTAAAATCTTTTCCTGAATATATCAGTTGAGTAACCTCAACTGTGATTTTATATAGATAACAAACCTCACCTGAATAATCATATCTCGTCATTATTCAGGAATAACACGTATATCAAAGATAAACAAAACAATAGCGTAATGATACAAACTACCTGAATAACATACCCAAAAGCCCTCGTCAGGACAATACCTAGTTGGATAAACTGCCGAGTGATACGCGTTTCCTGAATAAATTACAGTAGGTCAAAGATACTCAGAGGACAGTCTAGAGAGGGGGAATGAATAGACTGTCTAAAATTTTTTCCTGAATATATCATTTGAGTAACCTGAACTGTGATTTTATGCAGCTAACAAACCTCACCTGATCATATCACGTCATTATTCAGGAATAACATGTATATCAAAGATAAGAAATAATAGGTTACTGTAGGTCATAAATACTCAGAGGACAGTCTGGAGGGGGAGGGGGTGAATAGACTATCTAAAATCTTTTCCTGAATGTATCAGTTGAGTAACCTCAGCTGTGAATTTATGCAACTTATATACCCCAAAGCCCTTGTCAGGTCAATACCAGGTTTGATAACCCGCCGAGTGACACGTCCTTCCTGAGTAGAGTACTGTAGGTCACAGATACTCCGAGGACAGTCTAGGGGGTGAATTGACTGTCAAAAATCATTTCCTGAATATGTCAGTGGAGTAACCTCAATTGTGATTTTATGCAGCTAACAAACCTCACCTGAATAATCATATCACGTCATTATTCAGGAATAACACGTATATTAAAGTCAAACAAAACAATAGGGTACTTATACATACTTCGGTAATTGTAGGTTAAATATACTCAGAGGATAGTCTAGGAGGTGAATAGACTGTCTAAAATATTTTCCTAACTATATTAGTTGACTAACCTCAACTGTGATTTTATGCAGCTAACATTCCCTAAAGCCCTTGTCAGGGAAATACTTGGTTGGATACCCCCCCCCCCCCCCGAGTGATACATGCTTCCGGAATAAAGTACTGTAGGTCACAGATACTCAGAGGACAATATAGAGAGGGGGTGAATAGACTGCCTAAAATCTTTTCTTGAATATATCAGTTGAGTAACCTCAGCTGTGATTTTATGCAGCTAACAAACCTCACCTCAATAATCATATCACGTCATTATTCAGAAATAACACGTATATCAAAGATAAATAAAACAATAGGGTACTGATACACACTTAGGTTACTTTGGTCACAGTTACTCAGATGACAGTCTAGAGGGGGTGAATAGACTGTCTAAAATCTTCTCTTGAATATATCAGTTTAGTAACCTCAACTGTGATTTTATGCAGCTAACAAACCTCACTTGAATAATCATATCACTTCATTATTCAGGAATAACACGTGTATCAAAGATAAATAAAACAATAGGGTACTGATACATACTTCGGTAATTGTAGGTTAAATATACTCAGAGGACAATCTAGGGGGTGAATTGACTGTCCAAAATCTTTTCCTAAATATATCAGTTGACTAACCTCAATTGTGATTTTATGAAACTAACAAACCTCACCTGAATAATCATATCAAGTCATTATTTAGGAATAACACGTATATCAAAGATAAACAAATCCATAGGGCAAACTTAGGTAACTGTAAGTCACAAATACTCAGAGGATAGTCTAGATGGGGTGAATAGACTGTCTAAAATCGTTTCCTGAATATATCAGTTGAGTAACCTCAACTGTGATTTTATATAGCTAACAAACCTCACCTGAATAATCATATCACGTCATTATTCAGGAATAACATGTATATCAAAGATAAACAAAACAATAGCGTAATGATACAAACTACCTGAATAACATAACAAAAATCCCTCGTAAGGACAATACCTGGTTGGATAAACTGCCGAGTGATACGCGCTTCCTGAATAAATTACAGTAGGTCAAAGATACTCAGAGGACAGTCTAAAGAGGGGGAATGAATAGACTGTCTAAAATTTTTTCCTGAATATATCAGTTGAGTAACCTGAGCTCTGATTTTATGCAGCTAACAAACCTCACCTGATCATATCACGTCATTATTCAGGAATAACACGTATATCAATGATAAGAAATAATAGGTTACTGTAGGTCACAAATACTCAGAGGACAGTCTGGGGGGGAGAGGGGTGACTAGACTATCTAAAATTTTTTCCTGGATGTATCATTTGAGTAACATCAGCTGTGAATTTATGCAACTTATATACCCCAAAGCCCTTGTCAGGTCAGTACCAGGTTTGATAACCCGCCGAGTGATACGTCCTTCCTGAGTAGAGTACTGTAGGTCACAGATACTCCGAGGACAGTCTAGGGGGTGAATTGACTGTCTAAAATCATTTCCTGAATATGTCAGTTGAGTAACCTCAATTGTGATTTTATGCAGCTAACAAACCTCACCTGAATAATCATATCACGTCATTATTCAGGAATAACACGTATATCAAAGACAAACAAAACAATAGGGTACTTATACATACTTCGGTAATTGTAGGTTAAAGATACTCAGAGGACAGTCTAGGGGGTGAATAGACTGTCTAAAATATTTTCTTAACTATATCAGTTGACTAACCTCAACTGTGATTTTATGCAGCTAACATACCCTAAAGCCCTTGTCAGGGCAATACTTGGTTGGATAACCCGCCGACTGATACGCGCTTCCGGAATAAAGTACTGTAGGTCACAGATACTCAGAGGACAGTCTAGAGAGGGGGGTGAATAGATTGCCTAAAATCTTTTCTTGAATATATCAGTTGAGTAACCTGAGCTGTGATTTTATGCAGCTACTGATCATATCACGTCATTATGTAGGAATAACACGTATATCAAAGATAAAAAACAATAGGGTACTAATACACGCTTAGGTTAATGTAGGTAACAAATACTCAGAGGACAGTCTGGAGGGGGAGGAGGGTGAGTAGACTGTCTAAAATCTTTTCCTGAATGTATCAGTTGAGTAACCTCAGCTATGAATTTATGCAGCTTACATACCCTAAAGCCCTTGTAAGGTCAATACCTGGTTTGATAACCCGTCGAGTGATACGCCCTTCCTGAGTAGAGTACTATAGGTCATAGATACTCAGAGGACAGTCTAGGGGGGTGAATAGACTGTCTAAAATCTTTTCCTGAATATATCAGTTGAGTAGCCTCAACTGTGATTTTATGCATCTAAGAAACCTCACCTGAATAATCATATCACGTCACTATTTAGGAATAACACGTATATCAAAGATAAACAAAACAATAGGGTATGGATACATACTTTGGTAATTGTAGGTTAACGATACCCAGAGGACAGTCTAGGGGGTGAATAGACTGTCTAAAATCTTTTCCTAAATATATCAGTTGACTAACCTCAACTGTAATTTTATGCAGCCAACATACCCTAAAGCCCTTGTCAGGGCAATACTTGGTGGGGTAACCCGCCGAGTGATACGCGCTTCCCGAATAAAGTACTATAGGTCATAGATACTAAGAGGACAATCTAGGGGGTAAATAGACTGTCTAAAATCTTTTCCTGAATATATCAGTTGAGTAACCTCAACCGTGATTTTATGCAACTAACAAACCTCACCTGAATAATAATATCACGTCATTATTTAGTAATAACACATATATCAAAGATAAGCAAATCCATAGGGCAAACTTAGGTTACTGTAGGTCACAAATACTCAGAGGACAGTCTACAGGGGGGTGAATAGACTTTATAAAATCTTTTCCTGAATATATCAGTTGAGTAAACTCAACCGTTATTTTATGCAGCTAACAAACCTCACCTGAATAATCATATCACGTCATTATTCAGAAATAATACGTATATAAAAGATAAATAAAACAATAGGGTACTGATACACACTTAGGTTACTGTAGGTCACAGATACTTAGAGGACAGTCTAGAGGGGGGGTGAATAGAATGTCTAAAATCTACTCTTGTATATATCAGTTGAGTAACTTCAGCTGTGATTTTATGCAGCTAACAAACCTCGCATGAATAATCATATCACGTCTGTAACACCCCAAACTAGGCGGATATTACAATGCCGTGGACCCCCGACTGGGACCCACCAGGCGAATGAAAATTAATGAATTAAATATAATTGTAGTATCGAACCACATTATATCATCAATTACTCCGATGAGGAGTTTCATTATAACAAACCCAAGATAATACCGAATACATGTATATTTTATATGAAGATAAAATATACAACACTTAATGAAACGGAGTTTCCAAATGGAAATCTGCAGCGGAAAATAAATGACAATAACATGAATGACTGAAAGGATTGGGGGCCCCTACTAGTATCACTGGGACTCCTCATCGTCAGTGTTCTATTCCCGTGATTTTACCTTGCCATGACCTGAAAACAAAATCCCCCAACTGGGTCAGTTACACAGAACAACAATCCACAAGAGTTGAATAAACACAATCATATATGCTGTATAAACCACAAGTTTGATCAAAATCTCAAACCGTCGCACACATGCGATCAAATGTGAATCAGTCAGATTATAACCCAATCTTGTTGAAAACATACGCAATCAAACATGCTGTATGAATCAACTAACGATACGGCTCAAAGGGTGGCGCCACACTACGCCCGGGATTGAAATGTGTCCGTGCACAAGCCACCAACGAGTATCGATCGAATACACGTGTGGTCTTGTACCTAATCAGTCTCACGAAGTAATCATCTCGTGTGCACAGTCCAATGTGAGGCCAACTGTAATACTCGGTTGTAATTCAGTCATTATCATTCAGTAATTTCATTCGGTAATTGTCACTATGTAATTTTTTACTTGTTAATAATCATTCATCCATGTTCACCGTTCGGAATAACTTCGAGTTGTGTATCGATATTATTCATTGTTTCAACCTTCCTCGGGAATCGAGACAAGAGTATTATCTTGATTGTTATAATTGATTCATTAGTCGATGTTGACGTTGGAGTTCATGTCATTTCTAATCTCCTCATTGTTCAAATTGTGTTTTGTTGGGCGAACCCTTGTAATCATTGCTTGGAACCACCGTTTTGGGGTTTCCGCACATCCATTTCGTGTTATTGTTTCCCAAATATTGATTCCTATTGCTTTTATTCTCTTCCCGGGTCATTTTTCATCATTTTAGGACCCAAGGGGGGTGTGGGCCGCGTCACAAGGGATGTGCGCCGCGGCACACACATACTGCTAATTTGGCCGACCTGACTGTACCGGGGGCTGCGGCTCATGCCGGCAGGGCCGCGACACACTGCCGAGTCACTGCCGCGACACACTCGTCCGGGCCGCAGCACACCCATGTTGCAATTTTCGGCCAACCCGTCTGTACCGGGGGCCGCGGCTCATGCCGACGGGGCCGCGACACACTGCCGAGTCACTGCCGTGGCACACTCGTCCGGGCCGTGACACGCTGCCGATCACTGGGGGCAGTTTTGGCCCTATGCCGCGGCACACAGTGCCGTCAGCACTATAATTGCGGTTTTTGTGTGAAACAACTCATTTTTCCCATTTCTTCAACCTATACGAGAGAGAGGGCTTGAGGGGGGAGACTTTCCATCATCTATCACTTGAGTGTTTGATTTTCTTAACCTCCTTTCAATCATGAAGCCCGGATAGTCGATCTAATGCGTGTTCTCCGGATCAAAGTGCTTGGATATTCAAGAGGTATTTTCTTCAACATCTTGGATTTCGGTTTTGTATTGAGAAATGATGTTTTGGATATTGAATTGGATTTGGGGGTTTTCGATTAATTGTTGTTGAAATCACGAATTTGGATATTCATATTGGATTATTGATCGTATTATAGATGTTTTGTTGGTTGAAACACTTCTTGGGGATTTGATGTTGGTATTATTGAGGTTTGGTTGTAAACAATCGAGGTTTGGCCACAAAGTGTTCGATATAATGCCCCAATGAACTTGGTTTAGTCGTATTGACGTTTTGAGTTCGTCAAATTCGTGTTTGATTCGTATTGTTGAACGGATTGTTGGTAATTGTGTTATTCAAGGTTGTTCGAGCGACCGATATCTCAATTAGGGGGTTGTTCGTGGAAGGATAATTGTCACCGGTGTTGTGTAAGTTGATTCTTAATCGGTTAAAAGGATATTCATTCCTTTTGTTGTTGTTCATTAATAATCATACTCATTCATCATTGTATTAACCGTATTGAGACTTGTAATTGTCGAATAATCACTTCATTCACGAGGAACGACGGTTCCAATCATTTCATTGAGTTATCAATCACGTCACTATTATTTTCATCTCGATGAGTCATTCTTGGCCTTGTCGAATTATTATTCATTGATATTCATTGTGGTCATTCTCGTTCATATGACCTTCTAGGTTCATATTGCGTGGCCGGGTGTGGTTGTGTGGAATTTTTAGTCGGGCACACGATGGTCATGTATTGGGTTCACCGATACATTGGACCGTACACACGGTAACGCTTCCCTCCGTGAGACTAATTAGGTACAAGGACGGGTGTGTCCGGTCATTCGTCGTGTAGACTTGCACAGAACATTACGGGCATACCATGATACTCCTCTTCAGCGTAATTCATAACTAAGGATGTTTCATAACTTCAGATATATCATGATTGTGTATTTTCAACCCTTGAGGATTGTTGTTCTGTGTAACTGACCCCGTTGGGGGATTTTGTTTTCAGGTCACGGCAAGGCAAAGGCACGGGAAGAGCATGTTGACGGCGAGGAGTCCCAGTGATACTAGTAGGGGGCCCCAGTCATTCAGTCATTTCAGTCATTCTTATTTCTCTTCATTTGTATTTTCCGCTGCAAAATTCCGTTTGAGATGTTTATATATTCAGGGTGGTGTATTTTATCTTCATATAAAATATACTAATATTCTGTACTGTCCTGGTGTATTGTACTTAAGCTCCTCATCGGAGTATTTGATAATATAATGTGGTTTGGTACTACAGTTATATTATTTAATTCATCAATTTTCATTCACCTGGTGGGTCCCAGTCGGGGGTCTACGGCACTGTAATATCCACCTAGTTTGGGGTGTTACAGAGTTGGTATCAGAGCGTGGTTTTGAATATTACCCTCCGAGTCATGTCTCGTTGAAATCATCATCATCAGACTAGTATCATTGGACTTTCACGTCACATGTGACCTGTGCAAATGCCGAGCCAATCAGACCGAAAGAACTGTAAGACTTCTAACGCCATGGTATAATTTCTGGCAATAATCATTCATTCATACATCATCACTTAACAATCCTCAATCATCATTTTCATTTTGACCAGGATGGTCATGTTAACTCATTAATCACTCAATTCATTTCATTACACAGTTGTTGATATGGAAAATCATATCATTAATCTTGTTAACTTATTCAAGATAATCATTTCAAGAATTTCATCAAATAATCATGTCGCCTCAGTTAATCATTCATACAATCACTGTGTTAGAGCGTGTACGCTCATTTTCATCATCTCATGTCATAATCATAACGTGATATTCATGCAGGAAATATAATTATCATGTGACTTTCCTACTTCAGTATGGAGAGAGCAGGCAGAGGACTCGGAGGACGAGGCCGCTGTGCGGGCCGAATCTCGAGAGCTCGTGTGAATACACGTGCGAACGCAAGGAATATTGCTAATTCATCGAGCAGCGACGCTGCCACTAATTCACCTGGACGTGATCATTCACTATCGGGGAGTCATACCCGGGACACAGCTCAGTCAGAAGGTGTTTGTGTTGACCCACTCGATTTTATGCAGGGCATGATGGCCCAAATGACTCAGATGGCACAACTGATGGAGACGATGGATAACTCAGCTAATCAAAATCAACAAGCTCCTCCGCCGCCACCTCAGAGGCAAGATAGGAATGTGAGCAGTATCATCGGCGACATCTCTCGCCAAAGGCCACCTACTTTTGAAGGCTCATCTGAGCCGGCGGATATTGTTCATTGGCTCGAACATTTCGAGAAGTTATTTGTTATGGTAGAGTGTCCCGAAGGACACAAAGTTTCAGTTGCGACTTACTACCTTGGTAAGAGAGCTCATTCTTAGTGGTTATCGTTGAAGCCCACCGACGGATCATGTACTTGGGATCAATTCAAGACTCTCATGATGGAGAGGTATTATCCGGCCCCACTCAGAGACGCCAAGCTGTTAGAATTACTCACTCCCAACCCCTCAGCAGACGAGGATGTTCTCGCTATTGCCGAGAAATTTCAGGAACTTCTTCCGTTCGCCTCATCTATCATTCACTCCGAGGCGGATAAGATTAAGTATTTCAGCAAGAGATTGAAACCCCGTATGCGGATGCAGTTACTTAATCATAATTGCACCACATTGGCTGAATTCATCGAGAAAGCTCTTACCTATGAGCTTACTGCTAAGGAGATTGCTAAGCAGCAACCTTCATCTGCTAGCAAGAAGTCCAAGAATCGTAATCAGTCCGAAGGCGGTCAGACAACCTTCAAGAAACCTCGTATGGGCTCTACTTTTTCGGAGCGACCTCCGGTGATGCCTAAACCCACGGAATCTCAGTCACGAGTGGCCAGTTCGGCCATCACCTGTTTTAACTGTGGGTATCTTGGTCATATCAGCACCAAGTGTCCGAGACAGACTATCACGTGTCATAACTATGGGATTGCTGGGCGTAAGGCCCGTTCTTGCCGTAGGGACTCCAAACCTACTCTGGCGTCATCTCAGGCCCCGAAACAGTCAGCTGTTCAAAATCAAGCCACTCAGTCTGCGTCGTTCGAGACGACAGGAGCGAATAAAGGTGGAGCCTATAGCCAGCAGATGGGAGCATCCGGTGCCGGGATTAGCAAGCCCCAGATTTATGAGATGAAGAAGACCGACGATCCAGAGGCATGGATGATCTCAGGTACACTCGATATTCTATCTCAACCTGTGTGTACCCTTTTTGATACTGGTGCATCGCATTCATTCATTTCCGAGTCATGTTTGAGTAGACTACCTCTGGGTAGTGCTACTAGTTGTGAGCCTTATGTCATTGGTCTACCTGATGGTAGACGAATTGTCGGAAATCGTGAGATTCAGAATTGTCCGATTCAGCTTCATGGTCATGTATGGCCAGCGGACCTAATCATGGTAGATTTGCCGAGAGACACCGTCATCTTGGGTATTGATTGGATGGATCGTCATGATGCCATCATTAGTGTCCGTAAGCGTATGGTCACTATAATTTCAGACGATGGGGTCGAATGTGTGTTTCATGGAGGTAATCCCAGTTGTTCTGGAAGAGTTATTAATTTGATGAAAGCAGTGAGATTACTCAATCAGGGGTGTATTGGTTATTGGTGCTATATGACTAAAATCGAGAAATCATTAATAATGTTGGCGGATATACCGGTAGTGAGAGAATATGCCGACGTATTCCTAGATGAGTTAGCTGGTTTGCCTCCACAGAGAGAGGTGGAATTCACAATTGAATTGGAGCCTGGTACATCTCCAATATCGAAGGCACCGTACCGAATGGCCCCGACCGAAATGCAGGAGTTGAAGAACCAACTTGAGGAATTGTTCGAGAAAGGTTATATCCGACCGAGTGCATCCCCGTGGGGAGCACCAGTGTTGTTTGTCAAGAAGAAGGATGGTTCATTTCGTTTGTGTATTGATTACCGGGAGTTGAACAGGGTGACAATCAGGAATAAGTATCCCTTACCCCGTATTGATGATCTCTTAGATCAACTTCAGGGAGCTTCAATATTTTCCAAGATCGACCTAAGGTATGGATATCATCAGTTGCGAATTCGAGAGTCGGAGATCGCAAGGACAGCGTTTCGTACACGCTACGGTCATTATGAGTTCGTAGTTATGCCGTTCGGGCTAACTAATGCACCTACGGTATTCATGGAGTTAATGAATCGGATTTTCATCGACTTTTTGGATCAGTTTGTTGTTGTCTTCATCGATGACATTTTCATTTATTCTCTTAACCGAGAGGAACACGAGGTTCATCTTCATCAGGTTCTCGACGTGTTAAGACGAGAGCAACTTTATGGAAAGTTTTCCAAATGTGAGTTCTGGATGTCCGAAGTGACTTTTCTCGGGCATGTAATTTCATCAGATGGAGTGCGTGTTGATCCTCAGAAGACGGCGACTATCCAAGATTGGTTATCTCCGAAGAATGTTAAGGAAATCCGAAGCTTTCTAGGATTAGCCGGTTATTATCGGCGGTTTGTGGAAGGATTTTCTAAAATGGCTCAACCAATGACGAACCTTTTGCGAAAGGATAAAAAATACACGTGGTCCGACGCGTGTCAACGGAGTTTTGAGGAACTCAAGATCCGGTTAATTTCAGCACCTGTCCTTTTCTTGCCGCAAGGGATGGAAGGATTTGTGGTTTATAGTGATGCGTCCGGGCAGGGTCTCGGATGTGTACTCATGCAGAATGGGAAGGTTATTGCCTATGCTTCGCGGCAATTGAGACCTTACGAGGTTAATTACGACCCACGATCTCGAGCTAGCAGCCGTGGTGTTTGCGTTGAAGATTTGGCGTCATTACCTTTGCATGCTAGAGATTTCATCGCCACTTGAGGAGGCAATCAGAGAGAATCAGGGTTCAGACCCATCATTGTTGCGCATCCGTGAGGATGTGGCTCAGGGGAAAGCCCCTGGATTCGTGGTCCACGAGGATGGACTTTTGAGATTTAAGAATCGGTTGTGCGTACCGGCGAATGACGAGTTTAAAAACTCGATTTTGAGAGAAGCTCATGCTACCCCTTATTCTGTTCATCCGGGGTCTAGCAAGATGTACAAGGACTTGAAACAAAATTACTGGTGGAGTAATATGAAGCGAGAAGTCGCAGAATTTGTTTCGAGATGCTTAACCTGTCAACAAGTCAAGATTGAACATCAGTGACCGACGGGTATGCTGAAACCTCTCCCTATTCCAGAATGGAAGTGGGAAGACATTTCTATGGATTTCATCACGAGGTTGCCAACGAGTCATCGTGGCATGAATACGATCTGGGTGATTGTGGACCGCTTAACTAAGTCAGCTCACTTTCTCGAGATTAAGGATACTTGGGGTCCCGAGAGACTTGCCCAGTTGTTCATCAAAGAGATAGTGAGACTGCACGGTACTCCTAAAAGTATCGTTTCCGATCGTGACGGACGGTTTGTGTCTCATTTTTGGAAATAAGTTCATCGTGCTATGGGAACTCAGCTTAATCTCAGTACCGCCTTTTACCCTCAGTCCGATGGGCAATCAGAGAGGACTATTCAGACATTGGAGGACATGTTGAGGGCATGCGTCCTCGATTGGAAAGACGATTGGGAAGCCCAACTACCATTGATCGAGTTCACGTATAATAATAGTTGGCATGCTTCGATTAAGATGGCACCTTACGAGGCCTTGTAAGGTCGTCGTTGTCGATCTCCTTTGTATGGGGATGACCTATCCGAATCAATCGGCACCGAGCCCGATATGCTTATAGCCGCCTGTGAGAAGGTAGCTTTGATCAGGAGTCGTTTGTTGACCACTCAGAGTCGACAGAAATCTTATGCAGACAATCGTCGCCGACCTTTAGAGTTCGAGTCGGGTGACCACGTGTTGGTCAAGGTCTCACCGAGTCGAAGTATCTTCCGTTTCGGAAAGAGGGGAAAGTTGAGTCCAAGATTTATTGGACCGTTTGAGATTTTGGAACGAGTAGGCGAGCTAGCTTATCGATTGGCTTTACCTCCGGCAATGAGCCGAATTCATAATGTGTTTCACATCTCTTAGCTACGGATGTATGTTGCCGACCCGAGTCACATACTTCAGTTCGATGAAATCGAGATCGCAGATGATCATTCGTATGAAGAGCGTCCCATACGAGTTTTAGAGCAGCGAATCAAACACTTGAGGAATAAGGCGATTCCTTTGGTTAAAATTCAGTGGTCTAGACACGGAGTCGAAGAGGCTACTTGGGAAACCGAGGATAGTATGCGGGAGAGTTAACCCCAGTTGTTTGACCCTTAGTTTTGGGGACGAAACTCTTTTAAGGGGGGGTGTATGTAATACCCGGTTGTAATTCAGTCATTATCATTCAGTAATTTCATTCGGTAATAGTCACTATGTAATTTTTCACTTGTTAATAATCATTCATCCGTGTGCACCGTTCAGAATAACTTCGAGTTGTGTATCGATATTGTTCATTGTTTCAACCTTACTCGGGAATCGAGACAAGAGTATTATCTTGATTGTTATAATTGATTCATTAGTCGATATTGACGTTGGAGTTCATGTAATTTCTAATCTCCTCATTGTTCAAATTGTGTTTTGTTGGGTGAACCCTTGTAATCATTGCTTGGAACCACCATTTTGGGGTTTCTGCACTTCCATTTCGTGTTATTGTTTCCCAAATATTGATTCCTATTGCTTTTATTCTCTTCCCGGGTCATTTTTCATCATTTTAGGACCCAAGAGGGGTGTGGGCCGTGACACAAGGGATGTGTGCCGCGGCACACACATACTGCTAATTTGGCCGACCCGACTGTACTGGGGGACACGGCTCATGCCGGCAGGGCCACGACACACTGCCTAGTCACTGCCGTGGCACACTTGTCCGGGCCGCGGCACACTCATGTTGCAATTTTCGGCCAACCCGTCTGTACCGGGGGCCGCGGCTCATGCCGATGGCGCCGCGGCACACTGCCAGGTCACTGTCGTGGCACACTCGTCCGGGCCGCGGCACCCTGCTGATCACTGGGGGCAGTTTTGGCCCTGTGCCGTGGCACACTTCGGCCGGGCCACGGCACACAGTGCAGTCAGCACTATAATTGCGGTTTTTGTGTGGAACAACTCATTTTTTCCCATTTCTTCAACCTATACGGAAGAGAGGGCTTGAGAGGGGAGACTTTCCATCATCTATCACTTGAGTGTTTGATTTTCTTCATCTCCTTTCGATCGTGAAGCCCGGATAGTCGATCTAACGCGTGTTCTCCGGATCAAAGTGCTTGGATCTTCAAGAGGTATTTTCTTCAACATCTTGGATTTCGATTTTGCATTGATATATTATGTTCTGGATGTTAAGATAATGTTGTATGAAGTGATATACGCATGATTATGGATATGTTTGATTATTCATTGGATTATTGAAGGATTAATCAAGAACACTTTCAATATTGAATTGGATTTGGGGGTTTTCGATTAATTGTTGTTGAAATCACGAATTTGGATATTCATATTGGATTATTGATCGTATTGAAGATGTTTTGTTGGTTGAAACACTTCTTGGGGATTTGATGTTGGTATTATTGAGGTTTGGTTGTAAACAATCGAAGTTTGGCCACAAAGTGTTCGATATAATGCCCCAATGAACTTGGTTTAGTCGTATAGACGTTTTGAGTTCGTTATATTCGTGTTTGATTCGTATTGTTGAACGGATTGTTGTTAATTGTGTTATTCAAGTTCGAGCGACTGATATCTCAATTAGGGCGTTGTTCGTGGAAGGATAATTGTCACCGGTGTTGTGTAAGTTGATTCCTACTCGGTTAAACGGATATTCATTCCTTTTGTTGTTGTTCATTCATAATCATACTCATTCATCATTGTTTTAACCGTATTGAGACTTGTAATTGTCGAATAATCACTTCATTCACGAGGAACGACGGTTCCAATCATTTCATTGAGTTATCAATCACGTCACTATTATTTTCATCTCGGTGAGTCATTCTTGGCCTTGTCGAATTATTATTCATTGATATTCATTGTCGTCATTCTCGTTCATATGACCTTATGGGTTCATATTACGTGGCCGGGTGTGGATGTGTGGAATTTTTAGTCAGGCACACGATGGTCATGTATTGGGTTCACCGATACATTGGACCGTGCACACGGTAACGCTTACCTCCGTGAGACTAATTAGGTACAAGGACGGGTGTGTCCGGTCATTCGTCTTGTACACTTGCACAGAACATTACGAGCATACTATGATACTCCTCTTCAGCGTAATTCATAACTAAGGATGTTTCATAACTTCAGATATATCATGATTGTGTATTTTGAACCCTTGAGGATTGTTGTTCTGTGTAACTGACCCCGTTGGGGGATTTTGTTTTCAGGTGACGGCAAGGCAAAGGCACGGGAAGAGCATGTTGACGGCGAGGAGTCCCAGTAATACTAGTAGGGGTACCAGTCATTCAGTCATTTCAGTCATTCTTATTTCTCTTCATTTGTATTTTCGCTGCAAAATTCCGTTTGAGATGTTTATATATTCAGGGTGGTGTATTTTATCTTCATATAAAATATACTAGTATTCCGTACTGTCCTGGTGTATTTTACTTAAGCTCCTCATCGGAGTATTTGATAATATAATGTGGTTCGGTACTACAGTTAAATTATTTAATTCATCAGTTTTCATTCGCCTGGTGGGTCCCAGTCGGGGGTCCATGGCACTGTAATATCCACCTAGTGTGGGGTGTTACACCAACAACCAACACACGACTTAATATGTGCCTGACATGAAAATATTACACATACCAACCGGCACGCCAGTATGAGCCGGAATGCCACGGGATAACAAAAGTGGCATCGAAATCAATAATGACTCACCGAGATGAAATGATAGTGAAATGAATGATAGCTCAATGAAATGATTGGAATCGTCGTTCCTCGTGACTGAAGTGATTAATTGACAATTACAAGTCTCAATACGGTTAATACATTATGAATGAACTATAATTATGAATGATCAACAACGAAAGGAATGAGTATCCTTTTAACCGAGTAAGAATTAACTTACACAACACCGATGAAGAATGTCCTTCCACGAACAACGTCCTAAATGAGATGTCGGTCGATCGAACAACCTTGAATAAAACAAATACCAACAATCCATTCAACATACGAATCAAACATGAATATAACGAACTCAAAACGTCGATACGACTAAACCAAGTTCATTGGGGCATTATATCGAACACGTTGTGGCCAATATTCGATTGTTTACAATCAATCCTCAATTATACCAATATCAAATCCCCAAGGAGTTTTTCAAACCGACAAAACATCTTCAATACAATCAAAAACCCAATATGAATATCCAAATTCGTGATTTCAGCAACAACTAATCGAAAACCCCCAAATCCAACTCAATATTCAAAGTGTTCTTGAATAACCTTTCAATAATCCGATGAATATTCATACATACTCATAATCATATGTATATCTCTTCATACAACATGATTATAACGTCCAAAACATCATATCTCAACACAGAATCGAAATCCAAGAGGTTTGATGAATATTACCTTTGAAGATCCAAACACTTTGATCCAATGAAATCACGTTAGATCGATTATCCAAGCTTCACCACTGAAGGAAGATGATGAAAACTGAGTACTCAAGTGATTGATGGTGAAAAATCTCTCCCACAAACCCTCTGTCTCGGAAGTAGGATGAAGAAATGGTGAAATGAGGAAAAACCCGTCGGTCCACTTATATAGGTCACAGGGACGCACGACCAACCCGCACGACCAAGTTTCCGTGCGTCCGGTCGTGCATGAGGCTTATGCCGGCTGTTGTTCTTAGCGCACGAGCGCCGCACATGAGCAGCAACTCGTGTGGCATGCTCGTGCGGCCCTGACTCGAACGCTGGGTCTCCTGCCCAGTACAACCGCAACACACGAGCACCACGCCCGAGCAATTGCTCGTGTGGCCTGCTCGTGCGGCACTGACTCGACCATTGAGCCTCTTGCCCAATCCACCTGCAACACACGAGCACCGCGCACGAACAGATGCTCGTGCGGCCTGCTCGTGCGGCACTAACTCGACCGCTGGGTCTCCTGCCCAGTCCAGCCGCAACGCACGAGCGCCGCGCACGACCAGATGCTCGTGCGGCCTGCACGTGCGGCCCTGCTCGACAAGCAGTTCAGCCTATAACGATGCATCGAGTAGAAAAATCACAGAATTCGAGAAGTATGGGGGCAGAAGTACGAGTATGATAAATATTACGCCGAAGGGTGAACACAATTGACTAAGTATGAATGATGAGTGATTATTAATGAATGAACATTACTGAGTGACAATTACTGATTGATAATTACTGAATAATAATGACTGAATTACAACCGGGTATTACATACTCCTCCCCTTAACAAGAGTTTCGCCCTCGAAACTAAGGTCAAACAACTCGGGATAACTCTCCCGCGTACTGTCTTCGGCTTCCCAAGTAGCCTCTTCGACTTCGTGTCTAGACCACTGGATCTTTACCAAGCGAATCGTCTTGTTCCTCAACTTTTTGATTCGCCGCTCTAAGACTCACATAGGACGATCCTCGTATGAATGATCATCGGCGATCTCGATTTCATCGAACTGAAGTACGTGGCTCGGGTCGGCAACATACTTCCGTAACTCAGATACGTGAAACATATTATGAATTCGGCTCAACGCCGGAGGTAGGGCCAATCGATAAGCTAACTCGCCTACTCGATCCAAAATCTCAAACGGTCCAATGAATCTCGGACTCAACTTTCCCCTCTTCCCAAAACGGAAAATACCCCGACTCGGGGATACTTTGACCAAAACATGGTCACCTGTCTCGAACTCCAATGGTCAACGATGATTATCTGCATAAGATTTCGGTCGACTCTGAGCAGTCAACAAATGACTCCTAATCAAAGCTACCTTCTCACGGGCGGCTATAAGTATATCGGGCTCAGTGCCGATTGATTCTGATAGGTCATCCGAACACAAAGGAGATCGACAATGACGACCGTACAAGGCCTCGTAAGGTGCCATCTTAATCGAAGCATGCCAACTATTATTGTACGCGAACTCGATCAACGGTAGTTGGGGTTCCCAATCATCTTTCCAATCGAGAACACATGCCCTCAACATGTCCTCCAAAGTCTGAATAGTCCTCTCCAATTGTCCGTCGGACTGAGGATGAAAAGTTGTACTGAGATTAAGCTGAGTTCCCATAGCACGATGAACTGATTTCCAAAAATGTGACACGAATCGTCCGTCACGATCGGAAACGATACTCTTAGGAGTACCATGCAATCTCACTATCTCTTTGATAAATAATTGGGCAAGTCTCTCGGGACCCTACATATCCTTAATCTTAACGAAATGAGCCAATTTAGTTAAGCGGTCCACAATCACCCAGAACGTATTCATGCCACGATGACTCTTCGGCAAACTCGTGATGAAGTCCATAGAAATATCTTCTCGCTTCCACTCTGGAATAGGGAGTGGTTTCAGCATACTCGTCGGTCGCTAATGTTCTATCTTGACTTGCTGACAGTTCAAACATCTTGAAACAAATTCCGCGACTTCTCGCTTCGTATTACTCCACCAATAATTTTGTTTCAAGTCTTTATACATCTTGCTAGACCCTGGTTGAACGGAACAAGGGGTACCATGAGCTTCTCTCAAAATCGATTTTTTCAACTCGTCATTCGCCGATACACATAATCGATTCTTAAAACGTAAAAGTCCATCCTCATGGACCACAAACCCAGGGGCTTTCCCCTAAGTCACATCCTATCGAATACGTAACAGAAATGGGTCCGAACCCTGATTCACCCTGATCGCCTCCTCAAATGACGATGAAATTTCCAACGTATAAAGTTGCCCTTGTACTCGCTGTAACCAAACCTCGATCTCGGGTCTCAGAAATTCCTGATGAAGTTCACTCTTAACTGTTAATCGAGCAAGCATCTGCTCCTGAACGGACTTACGACTCAAGGCGTCGGCGACAACGTTCGCCTTGCCCGGGTGGTATAGTATCTCAATATCATAATCTTTGATTAGTTCCAACCACCGCCTCTGTCGCATATTTAACTCCTTCTGAGTAAATATATACTTTAAGCTCTTATGATTGGTGAATATCTAACAGGTAACGCTATAAAGATAATGACGCCAAATCTTCAATGCGAATACCACGGCTGCTAGCTCCAAGTCATGGGTCGGATAATTAACCTCGTAAGGTCTCAATTGCCGTGAAGCATAGGCAGTAACTTTTCCATTCTGCATTAATACACATCCCAGACCGTGTCCGGACGCGTCACTATAAGTCACAAATCCTTCTGTCCCTTGTGGCAAGGAAAGGATAGGTGCTGAAATCAACCGGCTCTTGAGTTCCTCAAAACTCCACTGACACGCATCGGACCACGTGTATTTCTTATCCTTTCGCAAAAGTTTTGTCATTGGTTGAGCGATTTTAGAGAATCCTTCCACAAATCGCCGATAATAACCAACTAATCCGAGGAAACTTCGGATTTTCTTAACATTCTTCGGAGGTTGCCAATCTCGGATAGCCTCCGTCTTCTGAGGGTCGACACGAACTCCGTCTGATGAAATTACATGTCCGCGAAATGTCACTTCAGACATCCAGAACTCACATTTGGAAAACTTCCCATAAAGTTGCTCTCATCTCAACACGTCGAGCACTTGATGAAGGTGAAACTCGTGCTCCTACCGATCACGAGAATAAATTAAAATGTCATCAATAAAGACAACCACGAATTGATCTAAATAGTCGATGAAAACCCGATTCATTAACTCCATGAATACCGAAGGTGCATTAGCTAAGCCAAACGGCATTACCACGAATTCATAATGACCATAGCGGGTTCGAAACACCGTCCTCGCGATATCCGACTCTCGAATCCGCAATGTAGGTCACAAGTCGTCCAGGAATAAGTCTAGAGGGGGGGTGAATAGACTTGTTGAAACTCTTAAACTCTTTTTCTGAAAGACTAAGTTTCTTCAGCTGATAGATAAACAAATGACTTGGAGTCGTTTGTTCTTAATACGTGCGGAAGTCAGCTGATGACGAATACAAAACAACTAATGAAACACTTAACAATGAATGCAGCAGTTAAAGTATGATGCTATAAAACAATAAAATACGCAGGCAATTATAGTGGTCTCAGAGGTGGGGTAATCCTCTACTAATCCACTTTTCTCCAAACCAGTTGGAGATGAATTCACTATAATTTTCAACCAGTGATAAAGATTACAGGGATTCAACCAAATTACAACAGCTTCCAACCAGTGGAAATTCGTGCCGTTGCAACACACTTGACTGCCTTGCACCTCTTGATCCGCGATCCTTGGATGCCTTTACAGTCACGATCTTCAACCAGTGAAGTACCCCGAATTCAGGATTTAATACACGAGTTTTTGTCTTCTCCAACTAAGAGCTTCTTCAAGTATGAACTTTTGAGAACCACTCTTTTCACGATGCTGTGTTTCGCTTTTAGATTTCTTGAATGCTTTGATCGCTTGAAAGTATGTTCGCACCATTTGTAATTGTTGTGTGTTTTTGCTCAGCTTCAAATCTTCGGATATATATAGGTCACGATCTCTGAGCTTTTCCTTCATAGCCGTTGCAAATATTTTCAACAAATCCGTCTGTTGGAGAGGTAGACTTCATTGTTTTCTTTCTGAACGTTGCAAGGATGGATTCCCATAATTTATTCCATCTTTCGACCGTTGTGAAGACTTTGCATGTGAGGCGCCGAATCTTTTGAATATAATACGATTAAATTCTTCAAGGTAGGACTGGATGAATTATTTAATTCATATCCTTTGCGGGAATCTCTCCAATTTGCCTCTTCACGTTGCATGTGACTTTCCGTAATACTTGACTTTTCAACGTATGCTAACGTGGACTTGGAGTACTTGGCTGGTCTCGATAGGCTGATGTAAGTTAACTTCTCTGCAGTCTGGACTTCTCTGATGTTCACTGTTTGGGACTCGCCTGATCAGATGAATTGTCTGTGGTTACTTGACTGCAGTCTGGTCAAACATCTCTGATAATTTTTGTTGACCAGATCTTCTCTGATATGACTCGGCTGTACCTCACTGATGAACTTAGCTGTTCTTTTTGTACTTAGCCGATTTTTAGCCTAACTCATTTGCCCTATAGAAGATACTCATTTGGTTCTTCTTTACATTTTGCCAACTTTTACACTTAACATAATTTGGCCTATGGAAGATACTCATTTGGTTCTTCCTTACATTTTTGCCAAGTAATAAGTATTTGAATTTATATTAATGACATTATCAAAATCTAACAAGTATTCTTAACACGGAACTGATGATATCCAAATCTTAAGTCGATCTTGGAAAATACTGAAGCTCCCTGAATTTGATCTAAGAGATCATCAATACGGGGTAGGGGATATTTATTCTTGATCGTCACCCTGTTTAGCTCTCAGTAATCAATACACAAACAAAACAAACCATCCTTCTTCTTGACAAACAACACTGGTGCTCCCCACGGGGACGCACTCGGTCGGATATAACCATTCTCGGTCAAATCCTCTAATTGATTTTTCAATTCCTGCATTTCGGTCGGGGCGATCCGGTACGGTGCCTTCAATATTGGGGACGTACCAGGCTCCAACTCTATCATGAATTCCACATCCATCGGTGGAGGTAAACCAGGTAGCTCATCTGGGAGTACATCGTCAAACGATCACAATGATACCACGAATGGTTGAACACCTCGATTGCTTGAGAATGGCCAATCGACAACAATGATACGATGAATGGTTAAACACCTCGATTGCCTTAGAACGGCCAATCGACGACAACGATACGATGAATGGTTGAACACCTCGATTGCCTTAGAACGGCCAATCAACGACAATGATACAATGAATTATTGAACACCTCGATTGCCTTAGAACGGCCAACCGATGACAATGATATAAGGAATGATGGAACATCTCGATTGCCTTAGAACGGTCAATCGATGACAATGATATAAGAAATGATGGAACATCTCGATTGCCTTAGAATGGTCAATTGATGACAATGATATATAATGAATGATTGAACATCTCGATTGCATTAGAACGGTCAATCGATGATAAAGAATGATTGAACAACCCTGTTTGAGTAATTTTACTGCTTTCATCATATTAATGATTCTTCCGGAACAACGGGGATCACCTCCCTGAAATACACACCCGACTCCAACGACGGAAATGATAGTGACCATACGCTTACAAACATTGAGAATGGTATCATGATGATCCATCCCACTAATACCAACTATTACATCGTCCTTAGGTAAATCCACCACAATTAGGTCCACCAACCACTCGCGGTCATTAAGCTTAATTGGGTCAGTTCTTAACCTCGTGATTTTCGAAAATTCTTCTACCGCCAGGTAGACCAATGATATAAGGCCCACAATTAATAGGACTATCCAAGTTAAGTCTATTGAAACATGATTCGGAAATGAATGAATGCGGTGCACCAGTATCAAAAAGGGTACACACAGGTTGAGCTAAAATTACGAGTATACCTGAGATCGTTCGGGCCTCCAGATCGTTGGTCCTCTTCATCTCGTGAATCTGGGACTTGCCGGCCCCCGAACCGGATGCTCCCGTTTGATAAATATGAGCTCCGCCTTTATTCGCTTCCATCATCTTAAACGACACTGATAGAGCAGTCTGATTCTGAATCGCTGATTGCTTCGGGGCCTGAGATGCCACCGGAGTCGGCTTGGAGTCCCTTCGGCAAAAACGGACCTTATGCCCAACAATCCCACAATTATGGTACGTGATAGACGGTTTCAGACACTTAGTGCTGTAATGACCCGACGCTCCACAGTTGAAACAGGTGATGGCTGATCTGGCCGCTCGGGGCTGAGATCCCCCTGGATTAGGCGACGTAGGAGGTCGATCAGAAATGTTAGGGCCCGCACGAGGCTTCTTAAATATAGACTGGCCGCCTTCGGACTGATTACGCTTCGTTTATTTTCTGCTGACAAATGAAGGTTGTTGCTCAGCAATTTCCTTTGCAGCAGGCTCACACGGGAGACTTCTCTCGATTACTTCGGCCAGAGTGGCACAATGATGATTGAGCAATTGCATATGTGTCATCACGACCTGCATAAAAGTGAGTGGATCAACCCGAACATCTTCCGATCGAGCTGAGTCCTGGGTATGACTTCCTAGCAGTGAGTATACTTCCCGAATTTCGGCCCGCACCACGGCCTCTCCCCGTGCATCCCCTAACAGCTCTCTCCATACTGAAGTAGGAAGGTCGCAAGATAATCATAGATCTCATATGAGTACCGCATTATGATTTACGTCATGAAATGATGAAAATGAGCATACGCGCTCTAACACAGTGATTACATGAATGATTAACTGAGGTGACATGATTATCTGATGATATTCTTGAAATGATTATCTTGAACAAGTTAACAAAATTAATGATATGATCCTCAAGATCAACAACTGAGTGATGAAATGAATTGAGTGATTAATGAGTTCACATGATCAATATGATTAAAATGAAAATGATGTTTGAGGATTGTTAACTGATGACTTATGAATGAATAATTCTCATTGCCAGAAATTATACCATGGCGTTAGAAGTCTTACAGTTTCTTCGGTCTGATGGGCTCGACATTTGCATAGGTCACACGTGACGTGAAAGTCCAATGATACTAGTCCGATGACGATGATTTCAAATGAGACATGACTCGCAAGGTAGTATTCAAAACCACTCTCCGATACCAACTCTGTAACACCCCAAACTAGGCGGATATTACAGTGCCGTGGACCCCCGACTGGGACCCACCAGGCGAATGAAAATTAATGAATTAAATAATATAATTGTAGTACCGAACCACATTATATCATCAATTACTCCGATGAGGAGTTTCATTATAACACACCCAAGATAATACCGAATACATGTATATTTTATATGAAGATAAAATACACAACACTGAATGAAACGGAGTTTCCAAATGGAAATCTGCAGCGGAAAATAAATGACAACAACATGAATGACTGAAAGGATTGGGGCCCCCTACTAGTATCACTGGGGCTCCTCGCCGTCAATGTTCTATTCCCGTGCTTTTGCCTTGCCATGACCTGAAAATAAAATCCCTCAACGGGGTCAGTTACACTGAACAACAATCCTCAAGAGTTGAATAAACACAATCATATATGCTGTATAAACCACAAGTTCGATCAAAATCTCAAACCGTCAAACACATGCGATCAAATGTGAATCAGTCAGATTATAACCCAATCCTATTGAAAACATACGCAATCAAACATGCTGTATGAATCAACTAACGGTACGGCTCAAAGGGTGGCGCCACACTACGCCCGGGATGGAAATGTGTCCGTAGACAAGCCACCAACGAGTATCGATCGAATACACATGTGGTCTTGTACCTAATCAGTCTCACGAAGTAATCATCTCGTGTGCACAGTCCAATGTGAGGCCAACAACCAACACATGACTTAATATGTGCCCGACATGAAAATCCTACACATACCAACCGGCACGCCAGTATGACCCGGAATGCCACGGGATAACAAAAGTGACATCGAAATCAATAATGACTCACCGAGATGAAATGATAGTGAAATGAATGATAGTTCAATGAAATGATTGGAACCATCGTGCCTCGTGACTGAAGTGATTAATTGACAATTATAAGTCTCAATATGGTTAATACATTATGAATGAACTATAATTATAAATGATCAACAACGAAAGGAATGAGTATCCTTTTAACCGAGTAAGAATTAACTTACACAAGACCGATGAAGAATGTCCTTCCACGAACAACGTCCTAAATGAGATGTCGATCGATCGAACAACCTTGAATAAAACAAATACCAACAATCCGTTCAACATACGAATCAAACACGAATATAACGAACCTAAAACGTCGATACGACTAAACCAAGTTCATTGGGACATTATATTCAACATGTTGTGGCCAATCTTCGATTGTTTACAATCAATCCTCAATTATACCAATATCAGATCCCCAAGGAGTGTTTCAAACCGACAAAACATCTTCAATACAATCAAAAATCCAATATGAATATCCAAATTCATGATTTCAACAACAACTAATCGAAAACCCCCAAATCCAACTCAATATTCAAAGTGTTCTTGAATAACCTTTCAATAATCCGATGAATATTCATACATACTCATAATCATATGCATATCTATTCATACAACATGATTATAACGTCGAAAACATCATATCTCAACAAAAAATCGAAATCCAAGAGGTTTGATGAATATTATCTTTGAAGATCCAAACACTTTGATCCGATGAAATCGCATTAGATCGATTATCCAAGCTTCACAACCGAAGGAAGATGATGAAAACCGAGTACTCAAGTGATTGATGGTGAAAAATCTCTCCCACAAACCCTCTCTCTCAGAAGTAGGATGAAGAAATGGTGAAATGAGGAAAAACCCGTCGGTCCACTTATATAGGTCACAGGGACGTACGACCAACCCGCACGACCAAGTGTCCGTGCATCCGGTCGTGCATGAGGCTTCTGCCGGCTGCTGTTCTTAGCGCACAAGTACCGCGCATAAGCAGCAACTCGTGTGGCCTGCTCGTGCGGCCCTGACTTGAACGCTGGGTCTACTGCCCAGTACAGCCGCAACACACGTGCACCACGCCCGAGCAGTTGCTCGTGTGGCCTGCTCGTGTGGCACTGACTCGACCACTGAGCCTCTTGCCCAATCCAGCCGCAACACACGAGCACTGCGCATGACCAGATGCTCGTGCGGCACTGACTCGGCCGCTGGGTCTCCTGCCCAGTCCAGCCGCAACGCACGAGCGCCACGCACAACCAGATTCTCGTGCGGCCTGCTCGTGCGTCCCTGCTCGACAAGCAGTTCAGCCTATAACGATGCATCGAGTACAAAAATCACAGAATTCGAGAAGTACGGGGGCAGAAGTACGAGTATGACAAATATTACGCCGAACGGTGAACACAATTGACTGAGTATGAATGATGAGTGATTATTAATGAATGAACATTACTGAGTGACAATTACTGATTGATAATTACTCAATAAAAATGACTGAATTACAACCGGGTATTACATCTTCATTATTCAGGAATAACACGTATATCATCAAAGATAAACAAAGTAATAGGGTACTGATACACACTACCCTAATAACATACCCCAAAGCCCTTATCAGGGTGATACCTGGTTGGATAACCTGCCGAGTGATACGCATTACCGAATAAAGTACTGTAGGTCACAGATACTCAGAGGACAGTCTAGGTGGTGAATAGACTGTCTAAAATCTTTTCCTAGATATATCAGTTTAGTAACCTCAATTGTGATTTTATGCAACCAACAAACCTCACCTGAATAATCATATCACTTCATTATTCAGGAATAATACGTGTATCAAAGATAAACAAAACAATAGGGTACTGATACACACTTCGGTAATTGTAGGTTAAATATACTCAGAGGACAATCTAGGGGGTGAATAGACTGTCTAAAATCTTTTCCTAAATATATCAGTTGACTAACCTCAACTGTGATTTTATGCAGCCAACATACCCTAAAGCCCTTGTCAGGGCAATACTTGGTGGGATAACCCGTCGAGTGATACGCGCTTCCCGAATAAAGTATTGTAGGTCATAGATACTAAGAGGACAATCTAGAGGGGGGAGGGGTAAATAGACTGTCTAAAATCTTTTCCTGAATATATCAGTTGAGCAACCTCAACTGTGATTTTATGCAACTAACAACGTCATTATTTAGGAATAACACGTATATCAAAGATAAACAAATCCATAGGGCAAACTTAGGTTACTGTAGGTCAAAAATACTCAGAGGACAGTCTACAGGGGGGTGAATATACTCTATAAAATCTTTTCCTGAATATATCAGTTGAGTAAACGCAACTGTGATTTTATGCAGCTAACAAACCTCAACTGAAAAATAGTGTACTGATACATACTTAGGTTACTGTAGGTCACAGATACTCAGAGGACAGTCTAGAGGGGGTGAATAGACTGCCTAAAATCATCTCTTGAATATATCAGTTGAGTAACCTCATTTGTGATTTTATGCAGCTAACAAACCTCGCATGAATAATCATATCACGTCATTATTCAGGAACAACACGTATATTATCAAAGATAAACAAAGCAATAGGGTACTGATACACACTACCCTCATAACATACCCCAAAGCCCTTGTCAGGGTGATACCTAGTTGGATATCCTGCCTAGTGATACGCGTTTTCCGAATAAAGTATTGTAGATCACATATACTCAGAGGACAGTCTAGGGGGTGAATAGACTGTCTAAAATATTTTCCTAGATATACCAGTTTAGTAACCTCAACTGTGATTTTATGCAGCTAACAAACCTCACCTGAATAATCATATCACTTCATTATTCAGGAATAACACGTGTATCAAAGATAAACAAACCAATAGGGTATTGATACACACTTCGGTAATTATAGGTTAGATATACCCAGAGGACAATATAGGGGGTGAATAGACTGTCTAAAGTCTTTTCCTAAATATATCAGTTGACTAACCTCAATTGTGATTTTTTGAATCTAACAAACCTCACCTGAATAATCATATCAAGTCATTATTTAGGAATAACATGTATATCAAAGATAAAGAAAACAATGGGGTACTGACACACACTTAGGTTACTGTAGGTCGCAAATGCTCAGAGGACAGTCTAGAGGGGGGTGAATAGACTGTCTAAAATCTTTTCATGAATATATCAGTTGAGTAACCTCAACCGTGATTTTATGAAGCTAACAAACCTCACTTGAATAATCATATCACGTCATTATTTAGGAATAACATGTATATCAAAGATAAATAAAACAATAGGGTACTGATACACACTTAGGTTACTGTAGGTCACAGAAACTCATCGGACAGTCTAGAGGGGGTGAATAGACTGTCTAAAATCTTTTCATGAATATATCAATTGAGTAACCTCAGTTGTGATTTTATGTAGCTAACAAACCTCACTTGAATAATCATATCACGTTATTATTCAGGAATAACACGTATAGCATCAAAGATAGACAAAACAATAGGGTACTGATACACACTACCCTAATAACATACACCAAAGCCCTTGTTAAGGTGATACCTGGTTGGATAACCCGCCTAGTGATACGCACTTCCCGAATAAAAATGCGTAGGTCACGAGATACTCGGAGGACGATGCAGGAGGGTGAATAGAGTGTCTAAAATCTTTTCCTGAATATATCAGTGGAGTAACCTCAGTTGTGATTTTATGCAGCTAACAAACCTCACCTTAATAATCATATCACGTCATTATTCAGGAATAACACGTATATCAAAGATAAATAAAACAATAGGGTACTAACACACACTCAGGTTACTGTAGGTCACAAATACTCAGAGGACAGTCTAAAGGGGGGTGAATAGATTGTCTAAAATATTTTCATGAATATATCAGTTGAGTAACCTCAACTCTGATTTTATGCAGCTAACAAACCTCACCTGAATAATCATATCACGTCATTATTCAGGAATAACACGTATATCAACGATAAATAAAACAATAGGGTACTGATTTACACTTAGGTTACTGTAGGACATAGATACTCAGAGGGCAGTCTATAGGGGGTGAATAGACTGTCTAAAATCTTTTCTTGAATATATCAGTTGAGTAACCTCAGTTGCAATTTTATGCAGCTAACAAACCTCGCCTGAATATTCATGTCACGTCAGTATTCAGGAATAACACGTATATCAAAGCTAAACAAAACAATAGGGTACTGATACACACTACTCGAATAACATACCCCAAAGCCCTTGTCAAGGCAATACCTGTTTGGATAACCCACCAAGTGATACGCGATTCCCGAATAAAGTACTGTAGGCCGTAGATACTCAGAGGACAGTCTAGAGGCTACAGGGTGAATAGAATGTCTAAAATCTTTTCCGGAATATATCAGTTGAATACCTGCAACTGTGATTTTATGCAGCTAACAAACCTCACATGAATAATCATATCACGTCATTATTCAGGAATAACATGTATATCAAAGATAAACAAAACAATAGGGTACTGATACACACTTAGGTTACTGTAGGTCACAGATACTCAGAGGACAGTCTAGAGGGGGGTGTGAATAGACTGTATAAAATCTTCTCCTGAATCTATCAGTTGAGTAACCTCAGCTGTGATTTTATGCAACTAACATACCCCAAACACCCTTATCACGGCAATAACTGGTTGGGTAATCCGCCGAGTGATATGCGCTTCCCAAATAAAGTACTGTAAGTCACAGATGCTCAGAGGACAATCTAAAGGGGGGTGAATAGACTGTCTAAAATCTATTCTTGAATATATCAGTTAAGTAACCTTATTTGTGCTTTTATGCAGCTAACAAACGGCACCTGAATAATCATATCACTTCATTATTCAGTAATAACACGTGTATCAAAGATAAACAAAACAATGGGGTACTGATACACACTTCGGTAATTGTAGGTTAAATATACTCAGAGGACAATCTAGGGGGGTGAATAGACTGTCTAAAATATTTTCCTAAATATATCAGTTGACTAACCTCAATTGTAATTTTATGAAAGTAACAAACCTCACCTGAATAATCATATCAAGTCATTATTTAAGAATAACACGTATATCAAAGATAAACAAAACAATGGGGTACTGACACACACTTAGGTTACTGTAGGTCACAAATACTCAGAGGACAGTCTAGAGGGGGGTGAATAGACTGTCTAAAATCTTTTCATGAATATATCAGTTGAGTAAACTCAATCGTGATTTTATGCAGCTAACAGACCTCACCTAAATAATCATATCACGTCATTATTTAGGAATAACACGTATGTCAAAGATAAATAAAACAATAGGGTACTGATACACACTTAGGTTACTGTAGGTCACAGATACTCAGAGGACAGTCTAGAGGGGGTGAATAGACTGTCTAAAATCTTTTCTTGAATATATGAATTGAGTAACCTCAGTTTTGATTTTATGTAGCTAACAAACCTCACTTGAATAATCATATCACGTCATTATTCAGGAATAACACGTATATCATTTAAGATAAACAAAACGATAAGGTACTGATACACACTACCCTAATAACATACACCAAAGCCCTCGTTAAGGTGATACCTGGTTGGATAACCCGCCGAGTGATACGCAGTTCCCGAATAAAGTACTGTAGGTCACAGATACTCAGAGGATGGTCTTGGAGGGTGAATAGAGTGTCTAAAATCTTTTCCTGAATATATCAGTTGAGTAACCTCAGTTGTGATTTTATGCAGCTAACAAACCTCGCCTGAATAATCATATCACTTCATTATTCAAGAATAACACGTATATCAAAGATAAACAAAAGAATAGGGTACTGATACACGCTTAGGTTACTATAGGTCACACATACTCATAGGACAGTCTGGAAGGGGTGTGAATAGACTGTCTAAAATCTTCTCCTGAATACATCAGTTGAGTAACCTCAACTGTGATTTTATGCAGCTAACATACCCCAAACACCCTTATCAAGGCAATAATTGGTTGGATAACCCGCCGAGTGATATGCGCTTCCCGAATAAAGTACTGTAGGTCACAGATACTCAGAGGACAGTCTAAAGGGGGGTGAATAGACTGTCTAAAATCTTTTCTTGAATATATCAGTTGAGTAACCATAGCTGTGCTTTTATGCAGCTAACAAACCTCACCTGAATAATCATATCACATCATTATTCAAGAATAACACGTACATCAAAGATAAACAAAATAATAGGGTAATGATACACACTACCCGTTTAACATACCCTAAAGCCCTTTTCGGGGCAATACCTGGTTGGATAAACAGCTGAGTGATACGCGCTTCCCGAATAAAGTACTGTAGGTCACAGTTACTCATAGGACAGTCTAGAGAGGCGGAGTAAATAGACTGGCTAAAATCTTTTCCTGAATATATCAGTTGAGTAAACTCAGCAGTGATTTTATGGAGCTAACAAACCTCACCTGAATAATCATACCACGTCATTATTCAGGAATAACATGTATATCAAAGATAAACAAAACAATAGGGAACTGATACACACTTAGGTTACTGTAGGTCACAGATACTCAGAGGACAGTCTAGAGGGGGGGTGTGAATAGACTGTCTAAAATCTTCTCCTGAATCTATCAGTTGAGTAACCTCAGCTGTGATTTTATGCAACTAACATACGCCAAACACCCATATCACAGCAATAACTGGTTGGGTAACCCGCCGAGTGATATGCGCTTCCCGAATAAAGTACTGTAGGTCACAAATACTCAGAGGACAGTCTAAAGGGGGGTGAATAGACTGTCTAAAATCTATTCTTGAATATATCAGTTAAGTAACCTTAGTTGTGCTTTTATGCAGCTAACAAACCTCACCTGAATAATCATATTACTTCATTATTCAGGAATAACACGTGTATCAAAGATAAACAAAACAATAGGGTACTGATACACACTTCGGTAATTGTAGGTTAAATATACTCAGAGGACAATCTAGGGGGTGAATAGACTGTATAAAATATTTGCCTAAATATATCAGTTGACTAACCTCAATTGTGATTTTATGAAACTAACAAACCTCACCTGAATAATCATATCAAGTCATTATTTAGGAATAACACGTATATCAAATATAAACAAAACAATGGGGTACTAACACACACTTAGGTTACTGTAGGTCACAAATACTCAGAGGACAGTCTAGAGGGGGGTGAATAGACTGTCTAAAATCTTATCATGAATATATCAGTTGAGTAACCTCAATCGTGATTTTATGCAGCTAACAAACCTCACCTGAATAATCATATCACGTCATTATTTAGGAATAACACGCATGTCAAAGATAAACAAAACAATAGGCTACTAAATAGACTATCTAAAATCTTCTCCTGAATATATCAGTTGAATAACCTCAACTGTGATTTTATGCAGTTAACATACCCCAAACACCCTTATCACGGCAATAATTGGTTGGGTAACCTGCCGAGTGATATGCGCTTCCCGAATAAAGTATTGTAGGTCACAGATACTCAAAGGACAGTCTAAAGGGGGGTGAATAGACTGTCTAAACTCTATTCTTGAATATATCAGTTGAGTGACCTTAGTTGTGCTTTTATGCAGCTAACAAACCTAACCCGAATAATCATATCACTTCATTATTCAGGAATAACATGTGTATCAAATATAAACAAAACAATAGGGTACTCATAGACACTTCGGTAATTGTAGGTTAAATATACTCATAGGACAATCTAGGGGGTGAATAGACTATCTAAAATCTTTTCCTAAATATATCCGTTGACTAACCTCAATTGTGATTTTGTGAAACTAACAAACATCACCTGAATAATCATATCAAGTCATTATTTAGGAATAACATGTATATCAAAGATAAACAAAACAATGGGGTACTGACACACACTTAGGTTACTGTAGGTCACAAATACTCAGAGGACAGTCTAGAGGGGGTTGAATAGAGTGTCTAAAATCTCTTCATGAATATATCAGTTGAGTAACCTCAACTGTGATTTTATGCAGCTAACAAACCTCACCTGAATAATCATATCATGTCATTATTCAAGAATAACACGTATATCAAATATAAACAAAATAATAGGGTAATGATACACACTACCCGTATAACATACCCCAAAGCCCTTATCAGGGCAATACCTGGTTGGATAAACAACTGAGTGATATGCGCTTCCCAAATAAAGTACTGTAGGTCACAGTTACTCAGAGGACATTCTAGAGAGGGGGAGTGAATAGACTGTCTAAAACCTTTTCCTGAATATATCAGTTGAGTAACCTCAGCTGTGATTTTATGCAGCTAACAAACCTCACCTGAATAATCATATCACGTCATTATTTAGGAATAACATGTATATCAAAGATAAATAAAACATTAGGGTACTAATACACACTTAGGTTACTGTAGGTCACAGATACTCAACGGACAGTCTAGATGAGGGTGAATAGACGGTCTAATATCTTTTCTTGAATATATCAATTGAGTAACCTCAGTTGTGATTTTATATAGCTAACAAACCTCACTTGAATAATCATATCACGTCATTATTCACGAATAACACGTATATCATCAAAGTAAATAAAACAATAGGGTACTGATACACACTACCCTAATAACATACACCAAAGCACTTGTTAAGGTGATACCTGGTTGGATAACCCACCGAGTGATACGCACTTCCGGAATAAAGTACTGTAGGTCAAAGATACTCAAAGGATAGTCTAGGAGGGTGAATAGAGTGTCTAAAATCTTTTCCTGAATATATCAGTTGAGTAACCTCAGTTGTGATTTTATGCAGCTAACAAACCTCACCTAAATAATCATATCACGTCATTATTCAAGAATAACACGTATATCAAAGATAAACAAAACAATAGGGTACTGATACACGCTTAGGTTACTGTAGGTCACAGATACTCAGAAGACAGTCTAGAGGGGGGTGTGAATAGACTGTCTAAAATCTTCTCCTGAATCTATCAGTTGAGTAACCTCAGCTGTGATTTTATGCAGCTAACATACCCCAAACACCCTTATCACGGCAATAACTGGTTGGGAAACCTACCGAGTGATATACGCTTCTCGAATAAAGTATTGTAGGTCACAAATACTCAGAGGACAGTCTAGAGGGGGTTGAATAGAGTTTCTAAAATCTTTTCATGAATATGTCAATTGAGTAACCTCAACTGTGATTTTATGCAGCTAACAAACCTCACCTCAATAATCATATCATGACATTATTCAAGAATAACACATATATCAAATATAAACAAAATAATAGGGTAATGATACACACTACCCGTATAACATACCCCAAAGCCCTTGTCAGGGCAATACCTGGTTGGATAAACAGCTGAGTGATATGCGCTTCACAAATAAAGTACTGTAGGTCACAGTTACTCAGAGGACAGTCTAGAGAGCGGGAGTGAATAGACTGTCTAAAATCGTTTCCTGAATATATCAGTTGAGTAACCTCAGCTGTGATTTTATGCAGCTAACAAACCTCACCTGAATAATCATATCACGTCATTATTTAGGAATAACACGTATATCAAAGATAAATAAAACAATAGGCTACTGATACACACTTAGGTTACTGTTGGTCACAGATACTCAGAGGACAGTCTAGGGGGTGAATAGACTGTCTAAAATCTTTTCCTAGATATACCAGTTTAGTAACCTCAACTGTGATTTTATGCAGCTAACAAACCTCACCTGAATAATCATATCACTTCATTATTCAGGAATAACACGTGTATCAAAGATAAACAAACCAATAGGGTACTGATACACACTTCGGTAATTATAGGTTAAATATACCCAGAGGACAATATAGGGGGTGAATAGACTGTCTAAAGTCTTTTTCTAAATATATCAGTTGACTAACCTCAATTGTGATTTTATGAATCTAACAAACCTCACCTGAATAATCATATCAAGTCATTATTTAGGAATAACATGTATATCAAAGATAAACAAAACAATGGGGTACTGACACACACTTAGGTTACTATAGGTCACAAATGCTCAGAGGACAGTCTAGAGGGGGGTGAATAGACTGTCTAAAATCTTTTCATGAATATATCAGTTGAGTAACCTCAACCGTGATTTTATGAAGCTAACAAACCTCACTTGAATAATCATATCACGTCATTATTTAGGAATAACATGTATATCAAAGATAAATAAAACAATAGGGTACTGATACACACTTAGGTTACTGTAGGTCACAGATACTCATCGGACAGTCTAGAGGGGGTGAATAGACTGTCTAAAATCTTTTCATGAATATATCAATTGAGTAACCTCAGTTGTGATTTTATGTAGCTAACAAACCTCACTTGAATAATCATATCACGTTATTATTCAGGAATAACACGTATAGCCTCAAAGATAAACAAAACAATAGGGTACTGATACACACTACCCTAATAACATACACCAAAGCCCTTGTGAAGGTGATACCTGGTTGGATAACCCGCCGAGTGATACGCACTTCCCGAATAAAGTACTGTAGGTCACAGATACTCAAAGGACAGTCTAGGAGGGTGAATAGAGTGTCTAAAATCTTTTCCTGAATATATCAGTGGAGTAACCTCAGTTGTGATTTTATGCAGCTAACAAACCTCACCTTAATAATCATATCACGTCATTATTCAGGAATAACACGTATATCAAAGATAAATAAAACAATAGGGTACTAACACACACTCAGGTTACTGTAGGTCACAAATACTCAGAGGACAGTCTAAAGGGGGGTGAATAGATTGTCTAAAATATTTTCATGAATATATCAGTTGAGTAACCTCAACTCTGATTTTATGCAGCTAACAAACCTCACCTGAATAATCATATCACGTCATTATTCAGGAATAACACGTATATCAATGATAAATAAAACAATAGGGTACTGATTTACACTTAGGTTACTGTAGGTCATAGATACTCAGAGGGCAGTCTATAGGGGGTGAATAGACTGTCTAAAATCTTTTCTTGAATATATCAGTTGAGTAACCTCAGTTGCAATTTTATGCAGCTAACAAACCTCGCCTGAATATTCATGTCACGTCAGTATTCAGGAATAACACGTATATCAAAGCTAAACAAAACAATAGGGTACTGATACACACTACTCGAATAACATACCCCAAAGCCCTGGTCAAGGCAATACCTGGTTGGATAACCCACCAAGTGATACGCGATTCCCGAATAAAGTACTGTAGGCCGTAGATACTCAGAGGACAGTCTAGAGGCTACAGGGTGAATAGAATGTCTAAAATCTTTTCCGGAATATATCAGTTGAATACATGCAACTGTGATTTTATGCAGCTAACAAACCTCACATGAATAATCATATCACGTCATTATTCAGGAATAACATGTATATCAAAGATAAACAAAACAATAGGGTACTGATACACACTTAGGTTACTGTAGGTCACAGATACTCAGAGGACAGTATAGAGGGGGGTGTGAATAGATTGTATAAAATCTTCTCCTGAATCTATCAGTTGAGTAACCTCAGCTGTGATTTTATGCAACTAACATACCCCAAACACCCTTATCACGGCAATAACTGGTTGGGTAATCCGCCGAGTGATATGCGCTTCCCGAATAAAGTACTGTAAGTCACAGATGCTCAGAGGACAGTCTAAAGGGGGGTGAATAGACTGTCTAAAATCTATTCTTGAATATATCAGTTAAGTAACCTTATTTGTGCGTTTATTGTAACACCCAAAATTTATTTATATTTTTTTTTTTTTTTTTTTGCGGAAATAATATAAAGTTTGACACCAATTCATAAAGGAACTTCATTTATTTAATTTAATAAGGCAATAATGGCAGTCAAGTTATCAAACTTCTAAAGAAAACAACATAAGTAAAACTTTCTAATATAGAAATGTCAAAAGCGGAAGTACTAAAAATGTTCATTGACTTAAAATAAATCACAGTGTGTCACGAATGCTCCCGTCAGTCCTTAGCCTCCTTAATCGTAATACCTGAAAATGTTAAGTAAAACCGTAAGCACAAAGCTTAGTGAATTCAAACACAACATTATACCAATATCCACAATCACTAGACCTAGATTAAAATATATCGTTATAACATTTAAACATAAGCCAAGAACAAATCAAGGCTTATAAGGAGGGCTAGTAGGTTACCCGCATCTCACAAACCGAAGAGTATTGGGTTAATCTTACCCTCACCTCACATCCGGAGGGTATTGGAGTAATTATACCTAACCACGCGCACCGGACAAAAGCCGGATAATTGCTATGATCCCCTCAACAATAAACATACAATGCACATGTATGATTAACAATTTAAGCATGCATCCACATTATCATACCATAATAATAATTTAACACTCACGTGCTAACCTAGCAATCATAAATATTGAGACAATGGAGTGAGAGAACTCACCTTGAATACTTAAGGGAGATTGCTAAATCAAAACTGGCTACCACACTTGAGCAAATGCCAAAACTTCACCTATTATAAACTAGGAGTTAGGATATACCCAAAGATGAAGCTTAAAGACTTAAACAAAAATCTGGACAGCAAGGTCTAAAAACAGATCCGCTGTTAAAGATGGATTTACTTAATTTTCCTAAGTATTAACATATCAATATTAAATTTTTCTAAGAAACTAGAGTCTTTCCCCTTTTTAAAACAGTAAAGAACTCACTCTAACTCCAAAATATGAATTTATTATGATACTTTTAAAAAGACATCGCAGTGCAGTCCCAAATCATAGGAATCAGTAGTGTTGGCCAATTCTACCCAACTTGTGGGTAGACATTGTCCAAACTAAAAATCACAGAGATAATAGACATAAATACCAAAGTCTCAGAGTTGGAACCGACCAAAAAGGGTTTCCCAAACTCTAGATATGAAATTCACAACATGACTAATTACAAAACCCTTAAAAGCTGATGACAGAAAACTGATCTGGAGTGTGAACTCAATATGACCAAGAAATACTTGGAGATAACATCCCATAAACTCCAGATCACAACGTTAGGTCATAACACACATGTGGGAACTTGGAATCCCATTAGATCATTTCCCAAGCCCTAGAAACGAATAAAACAAGTTGACCTATCAGATCAGACCCGGATCAGACCTACCAGCAAAGGTGCTGTTCTTGCCCATGGATAAAGTCCTAATTAGTGAGAGTGACCTTCATAAGAAAGTTACCCAACACAATTTGTAAACCTTTGGCACAGGTTTGAGATCCGTTTGAGTTATAGAATTCAAGTTATGATTTTTGTAAAATGACTACAAATCTGATGGAAACAGAATCGTAGCCAACCCTTAATCTTTTTAACCAATCCATTCCTCTCCCTTTTGAAACACATTCCTAGATGTGTTTATCACCCAAATTCAGTCCCCTATGAACATGGTGGCACCAAAAAGGGCTAGGGGTCATTGGCATTTCATTTAGTCATAAGGAAAAGAATCAAATCAACATAATATATGACAAACCATTTAAACTCATAATTTTCCCCTTTCTTAAGGGTTCCTTGATCTTTCAAATACACAAACATTTATATACACATCTTAGAAGATGCTATAAAATTGTATACTTAGATCTAAACATATTGATATGGATATGTTGAGAATCAAAATAATAATTAACAAGAATTATAACCATTCACAAGATCTATCACATTTTATCACCTAAATAAAACTTGGTGATTTCCATGGTTCATTTAGACCTTGTATTTTGTATAATCATCTAGATCCATCATACACCATGTATAGGGTGTAGATATAATCTAGAGATGATGATAACATACAACTTGTAACAATAACAACATTGGTTAAAACCATAAGATCTATCTTCTTTAAATCACACAAGTTACAACTTGATGATTTTTATGAATCATATAGATCTTTTACATAATATGATCATCTAGGCTCATCATACACCATGTATAGGAGATGGTGATGAAATTTCTAGATGATAATCAACACTTAAAACAATTAATTAAATATAAATCAAAAGAAAAGATTAAAACACCTTAAAAGATCTTACCTAAGCTTGTTACACCAACAAGGAAGTGAAGGAGAAGATGATTGTGGCTTTGGAAGAGAAAATGAGAGAGAGATGGGAGAGAGGGATCGGCCGAATGAGGGAGAGAGGAGGGAGTTTAGGGTTTTGTGATATTTTTATAAATCATTTAAGGATAAAGCCTAATGACTTCACTAATGGGCTAGGCTCAAAACTCATTTCTTACTAGCCCAATATAATTAAATCTTTCAATTAACTTAGCCCAAAACTTGTATTTTAATCTAACTTGGCTAATTAATTAAACCCATCATTTAAATAACTAAATACCATGAAAATAATTAACGTACCGAAAAAAAAACCGGGCGTTACAACTCTCCCCTACTAAGAAGGGACTTCGGCCTCGAAGTCACCCTCTGAATAACTCGGGATAATGCGCCCTCATCTCGTCTTGAGTTCCCATGTACACTCGGATCCCTTCCTATGCCGCCACCGAACCTTAACAATAAACAGTCTTACCGCTCCGAAGGGTCTTTGACTTTCGATCAACAACCGCGATAGGTTTCTCAACATAGTTGAGCCGTTCGTCAATTTGGATGTCTTCCAGAGGTACTACGGCGGTATCGTCAACAATGCACTTCCTCAACTGAGACACGTGGAAGGTGTTATGAATCAAACTAAGCTCGTCAGGCAGCTCCAACTGGTACGCTACTTTACCAACGCGAGCTATGATCTTATAAGGTCCAATAAACCGAGGTCCCAGCTTCCCACGCTTGCGGAACCTAATCACACCCTTCCAAGGGGAGACCTTTAATAGCACATGATCCCCAACCTGAAACTCAAGATCGGAGCGTCGCTTATCTCGCATAACTCTTCGACGACTCTAGCGGTGACCAAATGATCCCCGATCATTTTGATTTTCTCCGTGGTACGCAAAACAATATCGGTGCTACCGAGCACCCTCTGTCGAACCTCACCCCAACACACCGGGTTCTACACTTCCTACCATACGGTGCTTCATACGGGGCATGTCGATGCTTGAATGATAACTGTTGTTATATGAAAACTCGGCTAAATGAAGATGATCATCCCAACTGCCTCCAAAATCAATTGCACATGCCCGAAGCATGTCCTCCAAAGTCTGTATCGTCCGCTCACTCTGCCCATCAGTTTGCGGATGGAACGCAGTACTGAAATGCAATCGGGTACCCAATTCTTCTTGGAATTTCTGCCAAAATCGAGAGGCGAATCGAGTATCTCGATAAGAGACAATAGATACGGGCACCCCGTGCAATGAAACTATCTCCCGAACAAAAATCTCGGCCAATTTTTCAGCTGAAGAACTTTCCTTGACGGCCAGGAAATGAGCACTCTTCGTCAATCGATCCACAACCACCCATATCGTATCCGCTCCCTTTGCAGTCTTAGGAAGTTTTGTAATAAAGTCCATGGTTAAGTGCTCCCATTTCCACTCAGGAATCTCCAAAGGTTGCAATTTCCCATGAGGTTTCTGGTGTTCGGCTTTGACCTTCCGGCATGTTAGGCATTCTTCTACATATCGAGCCACATCATTCTTCATCCCGTGCCACCAATAACCCTCACGAAGATCTCGGTACATTTTTGTAGCACCGGATGAATAGAAAACTTGGACTGTGAGCTTCTTCCATAAGAGTTTTCCGGTTCCCACGAAGAATGGAACCCTAACCCTACCATAACGAGTTAGTAATCCACGCCCATCTCGCTCCATCTTAGGTAACTCATTCACAATCCTTTCACGATTTGGGTTCCCCTCTTGAGTCGCCACATCTTGAGCATCTCGAATCATACCCAATAATGATGTCTCCATAGTCATCCGAAGACATTTAGCTCGAATCGGTTCGACCAGTTGCTTACGATCGAGTGCGTCGGCTACCACATTTGCTTTAGGGGTGGTAGTGAATCTCACGGTCGTAATCTTTCACCACATCTAACCATCTAACCCGCCTCATATTCAAATCCCGCTGATCGAAAAGGTACTTCAAACTTTTATGGTCGGTGTAAATGATACACTTAACCCCGTAAAGGTAGTGCCTCCATATCTTGAGAGCAAAAACAACGGCTCCTAATTCCAGGTCATGAGTGGGGTAGTTCCTTTCGTGAGGTTTTAGGTGGCGAGACGCATAAGCTATCACCTTACCCGTTGCATCAACACAAGACCAAAACCCGGGAGGGATGCGTCGCACTACACTACCATGTCCTCCACTCCTTGGTAAAGTCAAACCGGGGCATTACACAACCGCGTCTTAAGATCTTCAAATGCAAACTATTGTTAGGACCCCAAACAAATTTCTCCGACTTCTTGGTCAATCGCGTAAGAGGTAGAGCAATCTTTGAGAAATTTTCAATAAATCTACGATAGTAACCGGCCAAACCCAAGAAACTACGAATCTCAGAAGGCGATTTAGGAGCTTCCCATTTCTTAACCGCATCAATCTTGGCCGGATCGACCTTGATACCTTCCTTGTTCACCACGTGGCCCAAGAATTGAACCTCTTCTAACCAAAATTCACACTTAGAAAATTTAGCATAAAGCCGTTCTCTCCGTAGTGTCTCTAGAAGTTCCCGAATGTGCTTTTCATGCTCCTCCACAGTCTTAGAATAGACCAAAATATCGTCAATAAACACAATGACCGAGCGGTCGAGCATCGGACCACACACCCGATTCATAAGATCCATAAAAGCGTGGGTGCATTAGTGAGTCGAAAGGCATCACCACAAATTCAAAGTGTCCGTATCGGGTTGAAACGCCGTTTTCTCAATGTCACGATCCACGAACTGCATCCGATGATAACCGAACGCAAATCAATCTTGGAAAACCAAGACGCTCCTTGGAGTTGGTCGAAAAGATCGTCGATACGAGGTAAAGGATAACGGTTCTTTATCGTGAGTTTATTCAACTCCGATAATCTATGCACATTCTTTGAGAACCGTCCTTCTTTTCGCGAAAAGTATAGGAGCACCCACGGCGAGAAACTTGGCCGTATAAACCCCTTATCACTAAGCTCCTGAATCGATCTTGAAGCTCTTTCATCTCGTGGCGCCAAACGATAAGGAGATTTGGCGATCGGAACAGCGCAGTACTAAATCAATGCGAAACTCCACTTGCCTAATCGGTGGCAAACCCGGAGTTCCTCGGAAAGACGTCACCAAAGTCGGAAACAAGCTGGAACATTATCGAGCGCAATAGCAGAGGTACAAGAAGCAATATCCAAATGGGGAATATCTCCTTGAATAATAAGTTCTCCACCCCTAGGGTTTTGAACACGAACTTGTCTCTTGCGACAAAGAATTTACGCATCGAATGCATCGAGCCAATCCATACCCACAATAACGCAAAGTTCCCTCATAGCAATAGGGATAAGATCAATGGGGAATTCAACTCCCGAAAATTCAAGGGTACAACCCGATAAACATCGAGAACGAAGATAGTTCGATTGTCGGCAACCGATAACCATGGGGCGTGCTAGTTTCCCGACACCACGCCCCAAACGATTTATGAACGTGCGTGACACGAAGGAGTGAGTAGCGCGAGAATCAAACATAACGGCAAAGTTGAGAATCTAATGATAAGTGCACGATTCATAATATTTAAGCAATAAAACAATTACTCTATGGCATAGCATAAGATAAAAGATAAGGAAGAGATGTTTACACTGCTGATCGCGAGGCTTCGCAGGCTCCTCCCTCGTAAGTGGTGGACACGTCCTCGTGTCAACATAGTTGGTCCGTTAGAGGTCGACGGTATTGGGATTTGCATTCCCATTCTTCTTGACTTTGGGCAATCGGGCTTCTTGTGCCCCTTCTCTTGGCAATTGTAACAAGCCGGTACCGCTGCAATGTAGTAACACAGGGAGGTCAGAATGGCTTTTGGAGCCTTGCAATTCTTCAGTGATGCCCTTCCTTCTTACGGTTATAACACACCAATGGGGTCGATCACCTGCCGCAGATGGCTTGTATTCATATCTTGGTTTATCCCCAAACTTTGTCTTCTTATGAGCCTCATTAGAAGTTTTAGAAAAAGTGCTCTCCAGTTTCCTCTTAGATTGAGTTTGCGGCTCAATCTCTCTCTTTCGGGCTGCCCCCATGGCGCACCCAAAGTCGTAAAGTCTTGCATGCTCACAAATTCCGGATGTCGGTACGTAAAATCGAGATGTACCGACTAACAAGCCATGCTTCATCTCCAACAAAAGTAGGACAGAAAGAAAGCATCTCCATGAACTTGGCGTTCAGATCACTAACAGACTCGGTGGTCATTTGTAACGCCATGAACTCCTGCATCATTCTTTGTTGCTCCACCCTAGGCACATACCGTGCCTCGAACCACTCCACAACCTGGGCCCAAGTAATCGCCCTTACTGACTTCTTGATCATTCTTCCCGTGGTGGTGTTCCACCATGTCTTACCCCGCTTCCTCGGTGGTTCTTTGCTACCAACACCCTAAACTAGTCTGGGCACCCTATAGTCATAAAGGCGCCCTCCACGTCGGATAACCGGTGCTTAGCTTCCACTGGATCGTCCTCCCCATCCCAATGAAGTGGGCTGCACTTGCCGAACTTCTCGTAGTAGTACATTAAATCACGAGCAGGAGGATCAGGAGCCCCCAGGCGGAGGTGCATACGCCATACGCTCATCTAGCGAGCACGAACTTGATCAATGATGTTAGCCGTGACATTCGAATGATCTCGTTAAAAGCATTATTGAACTCCTCAAAGAACGAGTTCCCTAACTTGAGCTATTTGAATTGCATTGAGGCGAGCGGAGCCATCTAAAATTGATAAGAAAAGAAAACGATTCAACCTATGCATGTCTAAGAGATCGAAAACACTCGACTTGTGAAAACTTTTCAACCTTGCCCGTCCCCAAAACCGGCTCCCATATATAGAATAATAGGGGCCCTTCTATTATTCAATATAGAAGTTCCAATTTCGGTTTCAGTCTAGTTTCAAAATTTGACTTGCTCCTAGCCGTAATGATTTAATTCACACTCATGGTAGATCTAAAAGGCCTAAATTCTCACATGGTAGATAGTAGCACTAAAGGCATATAATTATCCTCCTAGGCTAGTCTTTGGGATATGTCATAAATGGAGCATACTATTGTGTTTGATAAGTAATAAAATTTAAACTCAATTAGTAAATAAAACTTACTTGGTCAATGGTGGCGCACCGTGACATCTTCACTGCTAGTTTTTAATAAACTTTGTACAAGAGAAATAAAATGTTTTAAATTTGAGTCTAGACATCCCTAAGAAGGCCTAGTTCACTCAAATGAAAAGCTCCGATACCAACTTGTAACACCCAAAATTTATTTATATATATTTTTTTTTTTTTTTTGCGGAAATAATATAAAGTTTGACACCAATTCATAAAGGAACTTCATTTATTTAATTTAATAAGCCAATAATGGCAGTCAAGTTATCAAACTTCTAAAGAAAACAACATAAGTAAAACTTTCTAATATAGAAATGTCAAAAGCGGAAGTACTAAAAATGTTCATTGACTTAAAATAAATCACAGTGTGTCACGAATGCTCCCGTCAGTCCTTAGCCTCCTTAATCGTAATACGTGAAAATGAGTAAAACCGTAAGCACAAAGCTTAGTGAATTCAAACACAACATTATACCAATATCCACAATCACTAGACCTAGATTAAAATATATTGTTATAACATTTAAACATAAGCCAAGAACAAATCAAGGCTTATAAGGAGGGCTAGTAGGTTACCCGCATCTCACAAACCGAAGAGTATTGGGTTAATCTTACCCTCACCTCACATCCCGGAGGGTATTGGAGTGATTATACCTAACCACGCGCACCGGACAAAAGCCGGATAATTGCTATGATCCCCTCAACAATAAACATACAGTGCACATGTATGATTAACAATTTAAGCATGCATCCACATTATCATACCATAATAATAATTTAACACTCACGTGCTAACCTAGCAATCATAAATATTGAGACAATGGAGTGAGAGAACTCACCTTGAATACTTAAGGGAGATTGCTAAATCAAAACTGGCTACCAAAACTGGCTACCACACTTGAGCAAATGCCAAAACTTCACCTATTATAAACTAGGAGTTAGGATATACCCAAAGATGAAGCTTAAAGACTTAAACAAAAATCTGGACAGCAAGGTCTAAAAACAGACCCGCTGTTAAAGATGGATTTACTTAATTTTCCTAAGTATTAACATATCAATATTAAATTTTTCTAAGAAACTAGAGTCTTTCCCCTTTTTAAAACAGTAAAGAACTCACTCTAACTCCAAAATATGAATTTATTATGATGCTTTTAAAAAGACATCGCAGTGCAGTCCCAAATCATAGGAATCAGTAGTGTTGGCCAATTCTACCCAACTTGTGGGTAGACATTGTCCAAACTAAAAATCACAGAGATAATAGACATAAATACCAAAGTCCCAGAGTTGGAACCGACCAAAAAGGGTTTCCCAAACTCTAGATATGAAATTCACAACATGACTAATTACAAAACCCTTAAAAGCTGATGACAGAAAACTGATCTGGAGTGTGAACTCAATATGACCAAGAAATACTTGGAGATAACATCCCATAAACTCCAGATCACAACTTTAGGTCATAACACACATGTGGGAACTTGGAATCCCATTAGATCATTTCCCAAGCCCTAGAAACGAATAAAACAAGTTGACCTATCAGATCAGACCCGGATCAGACCTACCAGCAAAGGTGCTGTTCTTGCCCATGGATAAAGTCCTAATTAGTGAGAGTGACCTTCATAAGAAAGTTACCCAACACAATTTGTAAACTTGTGGCATAGGTTTGAGATCCGTTTGAGTTATAGAATTCAAGTTATGATTTTTGTAAAATGACTACAAATCTGATGGAAACAGAATCGTAGCCAACCCTTAATCTTTTTAACCAATCCATTCCTCTCCCTTTTGAAACACATTCCTAGATGTGTTTATCACCCAAATTCAGTCCCCCTATGAACATGGTGGCACCAAAAAGGGCTAAGGGTCATTGGCATTTCATTTAGTCACAAGAAAAAGAATCAAATCAACATAATATATGACAAACCATTTAAACTCATAATTTTCCCCTTTCTTAAGGGTTCCTTGATCTTTCAAATACACAAACATTTATATACACATCTTAGAAGATGCTATCAAATTGTATACTTAGATCTAAACATATTGATATGGATATGTTGAGAATCAAAATAATAATTAACAAGAATTATAACCATTCACAAGATCTATCACATTTTATCACCTAAATAAAACTTGGTGATTTCCATGGTTCATTTAGACCTTGTATTTTGTATAATCATCTAGATCCATCATACACCATGTATAGGGTGTAGATATAATCTAGAGATGATGATAACATACAACTTATAACAATAACAACATTGGTTAAAACCATAAGATCTATCTTCTTTAAATCACACAAGTTACAACTTGATGATTTTTATGAATCATATAGATCTTTTACATAATATGATCATCTAGGCTCATCATACACCATGTATAGGAGATGGTGATGAAATTTCTAGATGATAATCAACACTTAAAACAATTAATTGAATATAAATCAAAAGAAAAGATTAAAACACCTTAAAAGATCTTACCTAAGCTTGTTACACCAACAAGGAAGTGAAGGAGAAGATGATTGTGGCTTTGGAAGAGAAAAATGAGAGAGAGATGGGAGAGAGGGATCGGCCGAATGAGGGAGAGAGGAGGGAGTTTAGGGTTTTGTGATATTTTTATAAATCATTTAAGGATAAAGCCTAATGACTTCACTAATGGGCTAGGCTCAAAACTCATTTCTTACTAGCCCAATATAATTAAATCTTTCAATTAACTTAGCCCAAAACTTGTATTTTAATCTAACTTGGCTAATTAATTAAACCCATCATTTAAATAACTAAATACCATGAAAATAATTAACGTACCGAAAAAAAAAACCGGGCGTTACATTTATGCAGCTAACAAACGTCACCTGAATAATCATATCACTTCATTATTCAGTAATAACACGTGTATCAAAGATAAACAAAACAATAGGGTACTGATACACACTTCGGTAATTGTAGGTTAAATATACTCAGAGGACAATCTAGGGGGGTGAATAGACTGTCTAAAACATTTTCCTAAATATTTCAGTTGACTAACCTCAATTGTGATTTTATGAAAGTAACAAACCTCACCTGAATAATCATATCAAGTCATTATTTAGGAATAACACGTATATCAAAGATAAACAAAACAATGGGGTACTGACACACACTTAGGTTACTGTAGGTCACAAATACTCAGAGGACAGTCTAGAGGGGGGTGAATAGACTGTCTAAAATCTTTTCATGAATATATCAGTTGAGTAACCTCAATCGTGATTTTATGCAGCTAACAGACCTCACCTAAATAATCATATCACGTCATTATTTAGGAATAACACGTATATCAAAGATAAATAAAACAATAGGGTACTCATACACACTTAGGTTACTGTAGGTCACAGATACTCAGAGGACAGTCTAGAGGGGGTGAATAGACTATCTAAAATCTTTTCTTGAATATATGAATTGAGTAACCTCAGTTGTGATTTTATGTAGCTAACAAACCTCACTTGAATAATCATATCACCTCATTATTCAGGAATAACACGTATATCATTTAAGATAAACAAAACGATAAGGTACTGATACACACTACCCTAATAACATACACCAAAGCCCTCGTTAAGGTGATACCTGGTTGGATAACCCGCCGAGTGATACGCACTTCCCGAATAAAGTACTGTAGGTCACAGATACTCAGAGGATGGTCTTGGAGGGTGAATAGAGTGTCTAAAATCTTTTCCTGAATATATCAGTTGAGTAACCTCAGTTGTGATTTTATGCAGCTAACAAACCTCGCCTGAATAATCATATCACTTCATTATTCAAGAATAACACGTATATCAAAGATAAACAAAAGAATAGGGTACTGATACACGCTTAGGTTACTATAGGTCACAGATACTCATAGGACAGTCTGGAAGGGGTGTGAATAGACTGTCTAAAATCTTCTCCTGAATACATCAGTTGAGTAACCTCAACTGTGATTTTATGCAGCTAACATACCCCAAACACCCTTATCAAGGCAATAATTGGTTGGATAACCCTCCGAGTGATATGCGCTTCCCGAATAAAGTACTATAGGTCACAGATGCTCAGAGGACAGTCTAAAGGGGGGTGAATAGACTGTCTAAAATCTTTTCTTGAATAGATCAGTTGAGTAACCATAGTTGTGCTTTTATGCAGCTAACAAACCTCACCTGAATAATCATATCACATCATTATTCAAGAATAACACGTACATCAAAGATAAACAAAATAATAGGGTAATGATACACACTACCCGTTTAACATACCCTAAAGCCCTTGTCGGGGCAATACCTGGTTGGATAGACAGCTGAGTGATACGCGCTTCCCGAATAAAGTACTGTAGGTCACAGTTACTCATAGGACAGTATAGAGAGGGGGAGTAAATAGACTGGCTAAAATCTTTTCCTGAATATATGAGTTGAGTAACCTCAGCAGTGATTTTATGGAGCTAACAAACCTCACCTGAATAATCATATCACGTCATTATTCAGGAATAACATGTATATCAAAGATAAACAAAACAATAGGGAACTGATACACACTTAGGTTACTGTAGGTCACAGATACTCAGAGGATAGTCTAGAGGGGGGTGTGAATAGAATGTCTAAAATCTTCTCCTGAATCTATCAGTTGAGTAACCTCAGCTATGATTTTATGCAACTAACATACCCCAAACACCCATATCACGGCAATAACTGGTTGGGTAACCCGCCGAGTGATATGCGCTTCCCGAATAAAGTACTGTAGGTCACAGATACTCAGAGGACAGTCTAAAGGGGGGTGAATAGACTGTCTAAAATCTATTCTTGAATATATCAGTTAAGTAACCTTAGTTGTGCTTTTATGCAGCTAACAAACCTCACCTGAATAATCATATCACTTCATTATTCAGGAATAACACGTGTATCAAAGATAAACAAAACAATAGGGTACTGATACACACTTCGGTAATTGTAGGTTAAATATACTCAGAGGACAATCTAGGGGGTGAATAGACTGTATAAAATATTTGCCTAAATATATCAGTTGACTAACCTCAATTGTGATTTTATGAAACTAACAAACCTCACCTGAATAATCATATCAAGTCATTATTTAGGAATAACACGTATATCAAATATAAACAAAACAATGGGGTACTAACACACACTTAGATTACTGTAGGTCACAAATACTCAGAGGACAGTCTAGAGGGGGGTGAATAGACTGTCTAAAATCTTTTCATGAATATATCAGTTGAGTAACCTCAATCGTGATTTTATGCAGCTAACAAACCTCAACTGAATAATCATATCACGTCATTATTTAGGAATAACACGCATGTCAAAGATAAACAAAACAATAGGGTACTGAATAGACTATCTAAAATCTTCTCCTGAATATATCAGTTGAATAACCTCAACTGTGATTTTATGCAGTTAACATACCCCAAACACCCTTATCACGGCAATAATTGGTTGGGTAACCTGCCGAGTGATATGCGCTTCCCGAATAAAGTATTGTAGGTCAAAGATACTCAGAGGACAGTCTAATAGGGGGTGAATAGACGGTCTAAACTCTATTCTTGAATATATCAGTTGAGTGACCTTAGTTGTGCTTTTATGCAGCTAACAAACCTAACCTGAATAATCATATCACTTCATTATTCAGGAATAACATGTGTATCAAAGATAAACAAAACAATAGGGTACTCATAGACACTTCGGTAATTGTAGGTTAAATATACTCATAGGACAATCTAGGGGGTGAATAGACTGTCTAAAATCTTTTCCTAAATATATCCGTTGACTAACCTCAATTGTGATTTTGTGAAACTAACAAACATCACCTGAATAATCATATCAAGTCATTATTTAGGAATAACATGTATATCAAAGATAAACAAAACAATGGGGTACTGACACACACTTAGGTTACTGTAGGTCACAAATACTCAGAGGACAGTCTAGAGGGGGTTGAATAGAGTGTCTAAAATCTCTTCATGAATATATCAGTTGAGTAACCTCAACTGTGATTTTATGCAGCTAACAAACCTCACCTGAATAATCATATCATGTCATTATTCAAGAATAACACGTATATCAAATATAAACAAAATAATAGGGTAATGATACACACTACCCGTATAACATACCCTAAAGCCCTTATCAGGGCAATACCTGGTTGGATAAACAACTGAGTGATATGCGCTTCCCAAATAAAGTACTGTAGGTCACAGTTACTCAGAGGACATTCTAGAGAGGGGGAGTGAATAGACTGTCTAAAATCTTTTCCTGAATATATCAGTTGAGTAACCTCAGCTGTGATTTTATGCAGCTAACAAACCTCACCTGAATAATCATATCACGTCATTATTTAGGAATAACATGTATATCAAAGATAAATAAAACAATAGGGTACTAATACACACTTAGGTTACTGTAGGTCACAGATACTCAAAGGACAGTCTAGATGAGGGTGAATAGACGGTCTAAAATCTTTTCTTGAATATATCAATTGAGTAACCTCAGTTGTGATTTTATATAGCTAACAAACCTCACTTGAATAATCATATCACGTCATTATTCACGAATAACACGTATATCATCAAAGATAAATAAAACAATAGGGTACTGATACACACTACCCTAATAACATACACCAAAGCACTTGTTAAGGTGATACCTGGTTGGATAACCCGCTGAGTGATACGCACTTCCGGAATAAAGTACTGTATGTCACAGATACTCAAAGGATAGTCTAGAAGGGTGAATAGAGTGTCTAAAATCTTTTCCTGAATATATCAGTTGAGTAACCTCAGTTGTGATTTTATGCAGCTAACAAACCTCACCTAAATAATCATATCACGTCATTATTCAAGAATAACACGTATATCAAAGATAAACAAAACAATAGGGTACTGATACACGCTTAGGTTACTGTAGGTCACAGATACTCAGAGGATAGTCTAGAGGGGGGTGTGAATAGACTGTCTAAAATCTTCTCCTGAATCTACCAGTTGAGTAACCTCAGCTGTGATTTTATGCAGCTAACATACCCCAAACACCCTTATCACGGCAATAACTGGTTGGGTAACCTGCCGAGTGATATGCGCTTCTCGAATAAAGTATTGTAGGTCACAAATACTAAGAGGACAGTCTAGAGGGGGTTGAATAGAGTTTCTAAAATCTTTTCATGAATATATCAATTGAGTAACCTCAACTGTGATTTTATGCAGCTAACAAACCTCACCTGAATAATCATATCATGTCATTATTCAAGAATAACACATATATCAAATATAAACAAAATAATAGGGTAATGATACACACTACCCGTATAACATACCCCAAAGCCCTTGTCAGGGCAATACCTGGTTGGATAAACAGCTGAGTGATATGCGCTTCACAAATAAAGTACTGTAGGTCACAGTTACTCAGAGGACAGTCTAGAGAGGGGGAGTGAATAGACTGTCTAAAATCGTTTCCTGAATATATCAGTTGAGTAACCTCAGCTGTGATTTTATGCAGCTAACAAACCTCACCTGAATAATCATATCACGGCATTATTTAGGAATAACACGTATATCAAAGATAAATAAACCAATAGGCTACTCATACACACTTAGGTTACTGTAGGTCACAGATACTCAGAGGACAGTCTAGAGGGGGGTGAATAGACTGTCTAAAATCTTTTCTTGAATATATCAATTGAGTAACCTCAACTCTGATTTTATGCAGCTAACAAACCTCACCTGAATAATCATATCACGTAATTATTCAGGAATAACACGTATATCATCAAAGATCAACAAAACAATAGGGTACTGATACACACTACCCTAATAACATACACCAAAGCCCTTGTTAAGGTGATACCTGGTTGGATAACCTGCCAAGTGGTACGCACTTCCCGAATAAAGTACTGTAGGTCACAGATACTCAAAGGACAGTCTAGGAGGGTGAATAGAGTGTCTAAAATCTCTTCCTGAATATATCAGTGAGTAACCTCAGTTGTGATTTTATGCAGCTAAGAAACCTCACCTGAATAATCATATCACGTCATTATTCAAGAATAACATGTATATCAAAGATAAACAAAACAATAGGGTACTGATACATGCTTAGGTAACTATAGGTCACAGATACTCAGAGGACAGTCTGGAGGGGGTGTGAATAGACTGTCTAAAATCTTCCCCTGAATATATCAGTTGAGTAACCTCAGCTGTGATTTTATGCAGCTAACATACCCCAAACACCCCTATCACGACAATAATTGGTTGGATAACCCGTCGAGCGATATGCGCTTCCCGAATAAAGTACTGTAGGTCACAAATACTCAGAGGATAGTCTACAGGGGGTGAATAGACTGTCTAAAATCTTTTCTTGAATATATCAGTTGAGTAACCATAGATGTGCTTTTATGCAGCTAACAAACCTCACCTGAATAATCATACCACGTCATTATTCAAGAATAACACGTATATTAAATATAAACAAAATAATAGGGTAATGATACACACTACCCGTATAACATACCCCAAAGCCCTTGTCAGGGCAATACCTGGTTGGATAAACAGCTGAGTGATACGCGCTTCCCAAATAAAGTACTGTAGGTCACAGTTACTCAGAGGACAGTCTAGAGAGGGGGAGTGAATAGACTGTCTAAAATCTTTTCCTAAATATATCAGTTGAGTAACCTCAGCTGTGATTTTATGTAGCTAACAAACCTCACCTGAATAATCATATCACGTCATTATTCAGGAATAACACGTATATCAAAGATAAACAAAACAATAGGGTACTGATATACACTTAGGTTACTATAGGTCACAGATACTCAGAGGACAGTATAGAGGGGGGTGTGAATAGACTATCTAAAATCTTCTCCTGAATCTATCAGTTGAGTAACCTCAACTGTGATTTTATGCAGCTAACATACCCTAAACACCCTTATCACGGCAATAACTGGTTGGATAACCCGCCGAGTGATATGCGCTTCCCGAATAAAGTACTGTAGGTCACAGATACTCAGAGGACAGTCTAGAGGGGGGTGAATAGACTGTCTAAAATCTTTTCTTGAATATATCAATTGAGTAACCTCAGTTGTGATTTTATGTAGCTAACAAACCTCACTTGAATTATCATATCACGTCATTATTCAGGAATAACAAGTATATCATCAAAGATCAACAAAACAATAGGGTACTGATACACACTACCCTAATAACATACACCAAAGCCCTTGTTAAGGTGATACCTGGTTGGATAACCTGCCAAGTGGTACGCACTTCCCGAATAAAGTACTGTAGGTCACAGATACTCAAAGGACAGTCTAGGAGGGTGAATAGAGTGTCTAAAATCTCTTCCTGAATATATCAGTGAGTAACCTCAGTTGTGATTTTATGCAGCTAAGAAACCTCACCTGAATAATCATATCACGTCATTATTCAAGAATAACATGTATATCAAAGATAAACAAAACAATAGGGTACTGATACATGCTTAGGTAACTATAGGTCACAGGATACTCGAGGACGATCTGGAGGGTGTGAATAGACTGTCTAAAATCTTCCCCTGAATATATCAGTTGAGTAACCTCAGCTGTGATTTTATGCAGCTAACATACCCCAAACACCCCTATCACGACAATAATTGGTTGGATAACCCGTCGAGCGATATGCGCTTCCCGAATAAAGTACTGTAGGTCACAAATACTCAGAGGATAGTCTACAGGGGGTGAATAGACTGTCTAAAATCTTTTCTTGAATATATCAGTTGAGTAACCATAGATGTGCTTTTATGCAGCTAACAAACCTCACCTGAATAATCATACCACGTCATTATTCAAGAATAACACGTATATTAAATATAAACAAAATAATAGGGTAATGATACACACTACCCGTATAACATACCCCAAAGCCCTTGTCAGGGCAATACCTGGTTGGATAAACAGCTGAGTGATACGCGCTTCCCAAATAAAGTACTGTAGGTCACAGTTACTCAGAGGACAGTCTAGAGAGGGGGAGTGAATAGACTGTCTAAAATCTTTTCCTAAATATATCAGTTGAGTAACCTCAGCTGTGATTTTATGCAGCTAACAAACCTCACCTGAATAATCATATCACGTCATTATTCAGGAATAACACGTATATCAAAGATAAACAAAACAATAGGGTACTGATATACACTTAGGTTACTATAGTTCACAGATACTCAGAGGACAGTATAGAGGGGGGTGTGAATAGACTATCTAAAATCTTCTCCTGAATCTATCAGTTGAGTAACCTCAACTGTGATTTTATGCAGCTAACATACCCTAAACACCCTTATCACGGCAATAACTGGTTGGATAACCCGCCGAGTGATATGCGCTTCCCGAATAAAGTACTGTAGGTCACAGATACTCAGAGGACAGTCTAAAGGGGGTGAATAGACTGTCTAGAATCTTTTCTTGATTACATCAGTTGAGTAACCTTAGTTGTGCTTTTATGCAGTTAACAAACCTCACCTGAATAATCATATCACTTCATTATTCAGGAATAACAGGTGTATCAAAGATAAACAAAACAATAGGGTACTGATACACACTTCGGTAATTGTAGGTTAAATATACTCAGAGGATAATCTAGGGGGTGAATAAACTGTCTAAAATCTTTTCCTAAATATATCAGTTGACTAACCTCAATTGTGATTTTATGAAACTAACAAACCTCACCTGAATAATCATATCAAGTCCTTATTTAGGAATAACACGTATATCAAAGATAAACAAAACAATGAGGTACTGACACACACTTAGGTTACTGTAGGTCACAAATACTCAGAGGACAGTCTAGAGGGGGGTGAATAGACTGTCTAAAATCTTTTCATGAATATATCAGTTGAGTAACCTCAACCGTGATTTTATGCAGCTAACAAACCTCACCTAAATAATCATATCACGTCATTATTTAGGAATAACACGTATATCAAAGATAAATAAAACAATAGGGTACTGATACACGCTTAGGTTCTGTAGGTCACGAGATACTCAGAGGACAATCTAGAGGGGGTGAATTGGTGTCTAAAATATTTTCTTGAATATATCAATTGAGTAACCTCAGTTGTGATTTTATGTAGCTAACAAACCTCACTTGAATAATCATATCACGTCATTATTCACGAATAACACGTATATCATCAAAGATAAATAAAACAATAGGGTACTGATACACACTACCCTAATAACATACACCAAAGCACTTGTTAAGGTGATACCTGGTTGGATAACCCGCCGAGTGATACGCACTTCCGGAATAAAGTACTGTAGGTCACAGATACTCAAAGGATAGTCTAGGAGGGTGAATAGAGTGTCTAAAATCTTTTCCTGAATATATCAGTTGAGTAACCTCAGTTGTGATTTTATGCAGCTAACAAACCTCACCTAAATAATCATATCACATCATTATTTAAGAATAACACGTATATCAAAGATAAACAAAACAATAGGGTACTGATACACGCTTAGGTTACTGTAGGTCACAGATACTCAGAGGACAGTCTAGAGGGGGGTGTGAATAGAATGTCTAAAATCTTCTCCTGAATCTATCAGTTGAGTAACCTCAGCTGTGATTTTATGCAGCTAACATACCCCAAACACCCTTATCACGGCAATAACTGGTTGGGAAACCTGCCGAGTGATATGCGCTTCTCGAATAAAGTATTGTAGGTCACAAATACTCAGATGACAGTCTAGAGGGGGTTGAATAGAGTTTCTAAAATCTTTTCATGAATATATCAATTGAGTAACCTCAACTGTGATTTTATGCAGCTAACAAACCTCACCTAAATAATCATATCATGTCATTATTCAAGAATAACACATATATCAAATATAAACAAAATAATAGGGTAATGATACACACTACCCGTATAACATACCCCAAAGCCCTTGTCAGGGCAATACCTGGTTGGATAAACAGCTGAGTGATATGCGCTTCACAAATAAAGTACTGTAGGTCACAGTTACTCAGAGGACAGTCTACAGAGGGGGAGTGAATAGACTGTCTAAAATCGTTTCCTGAATATATCAGTTGAGTAACCTTAGCTGTGAATTTATGCAGCTACCAAACCTCACCTGAATAATCATATCACGTCATTATTTAGGAATAACACGTATATCAAAGATAAATAAACCAATAGGCTACTGATACACACTTAGGTTACTGTAGGTCACAGATACTCAGAGGACAGTCTAGAGGGGGGTGAATAGACTGTCTAAAATCTTTTCTTGAATATATCAATTGAGTAACCTCAGTTGTGATTTTATGTAGCTAACAAACCTCACTTGAATTATCATATCACGTCATTATTCAGGAATAACAAGTATATCATCAAAGATCAACAAAACAATAGGGTACTGATACACACTACCCTAATAACATACACCAAAGCCCTTGTTAAGGTGATACCTGGTTGGATAACCTGCCAAGTGGTACGCACTTCCCGAATAAAGTACTGTAGGTCACAGATACTCAAAGGATAGTCTAGGAGGGTGAATAGAGTGTCTAAAATCTCTTCCTGAATATATCAGTGAGTAACCTCAGTTGTGATTTTATGCAGCTAAGAAACCTCACCTGAATAATCATATCACGTCATTATTCAAGAATAACATGTATATCAAAGATAAACAAAACAATAGGGTACTGATACATGCTTAGGTAACTATAGGTCACAGATACTCAGAGGACAGTCTGGAGGGGGTGTGAATAGACTGTCTAAAATCTTCTCCTGAATATATCAGTTGAGTAACCTCAGCTGTGATTTTATGCAGCTAACATACCCCAAACACCCCTATCACGACAATAATTGGTTGGATAACCCGTCGAGTGATATGCGCTTCCCGAATAAAGTACTGTAGGTCACAAATACTCAGAGGATAGTCTACAGGGGGTGAATAGACTGTCTAAAATCTTTTCTTGAATATATCAGTTGAGTAGCCATAGATGTGCTTTTATGCAGCTAACAAACCTCACCAGAATAATCATACCACGTCATTATTCAAGAATAACACGTATATCAAATATAAACAAAATAATAGGGTAATGATACACACTACCCGTATAACATAACCCAAAGCCCTTGTCTGGGCAATACCTGGTTGGATAAACAGCTGAGTGATACGCGTTTCCCAAATAAAGTACTATAGGTCACAGTTACTCAGAGGACAGTCTAGAGAGGGGGAGTGAATAGACTGTCTAAAATCTTTTCCTAAATATATCAGTTGAGTAACCTCAGCTGTGATTTTACGCAGCTAACAAACCTCACCTGAATAATCATATCACGTCATTATTCAGGAATAACACGTATATCAAAGATAAACAAAACAATAGGGTACTGATATACACTTAGGTTACTATAGCTCACAGATACTCAGAGGACAGTATAGAGGGGGGTGTGAATAGACTATCTAAAATCTTCTCCTGAATCTATCAGTTGAGTAACCTCAACTGTGATTTTATGCATCTAACATACCCTAAACACCCTTATCACGGAAATAACTGGTTGGATAACCCGCCGAGTGATATGCACTTCCCGAATAAAGTACTGTAGGTCACAGATACTCAGAGGACAGTCTAAAGGGGGGTGAATAGACTGTCTAGAATCTTTTCTTGATTATATCAGTTGAGTAACCTTAGTTGTGCTTTTATGCAGCTAACAAACCTCACCTGAATAATCATATCACTTCATTATTCAGGAATAACAGGTGTATCAAAGATAAACAAAACAATAGAATCGATACACACTCCGGTAATTGTAGGTTAAATATACTCAGAGGACAATCTAGGGGGTGAATAAACTGTCTAAAATCTTTTCCTAAATATATCAGTTGACTAACCTCAATTGTGATTTTATGAAACTAACAAACCTCACCTGAATAATCATATCAAGTCCTTATTTAGGAATAACACGTATATCAAAGATAAACAAAACAATGAGGTACTGACACACACTTAGGTTACTGTAGGTCACAAATACTCAGAGGACAGTCTAGAGGGGGGTGAATAGACTGTCTAAAATCTTTTCATGAATATATCAGTTGAGTAACCTCAACCGTGATTTTATGCAGCTAACAAACCTCACCTAAATAATCATATCACGTCATTATTTAGGAATAACACGTATATCAAAGATAAATAAAACAATAGGGTGCGATACACACTTAGGTTACTGTAGGTCACAGATACTCAGAGGACAGTCTAGAGGGGGGTGAATTGACTGTCTAAAATATTTTCTTGAATATATCAATTGAGTAATCTCAGTTGTGATTTTATGTAGCTAACAAACCTCACTTGAATAATCATATCACGTCATTATTCACGAATAACACGTATATCATCAAAGATAAATAAAACAATAGGGTACTGATACATACGCACTAATAACATACACCAAAGCACATGTTAAGGTGATACCTGGTTGGATAACCCGCCGAGTGATACGCACTTCCGGAATAAAGTACTGTAGGTCACAGATACTCAAAGGATAGTCTAGGAGGGTGAATAGAGTGTCTAAAATCTTTTCCTGAATATATCAGTTGAGTAACCTCAGTTGTGATTTTATGCAGCTAACAAACCTCACCTAAATAATCATATCACGTCATTATTTAAGAATAACACGTATATCAAAGATAAACAAAACAATAGGGTACTGATACACGCTTAGGTTACTGTAGGTCACAGATACTCAGAGGACAGTCTAGAGGGGGGGTGTGAATAGACTGTCTAAAATCTTCTCCTGAATCTATCAGTTGAGTAACCTCAGCTGTGATTTTATGCAGCTAACATACCCCAAACACCCTTATCACGGCAATAACTGGTTGGGTAACCTGCCGAGTGATATGCGCTTCTCGAATAAAGTATTGTAGGTCACAAATACTCAGAGGATAGTCTAGAGGGAGTTGAATAGAGTTTCTAAAATCTTTTCATGAATATATCAATTGAGTAACCTCAACTGTGATTTTATGCAGCTAACAAACCTCACCTGAATAATCATATCATGTCATTATTCAAGAATAACACATATATCAAATATAAACAAAATAATAGGGTAATGATACACACTACCCGTATAACATACCCCAAAGCCCTTGTCAGGGCAATACCTGGTTGGATAAACAGCTGAGTGATATGCGCTTCACAAATAAAGTACTGTAGGTCACGATTACTCGGAGGACAGTCTAGAGAGGGGGAGTGAATAGACTTACTAAAATCGTTTCCTGAATATATCAGTTGAGTAACCTCAGCTGTGATTTTATATAGCTAACAAACCTCACATGAATAATCATATCACGTCCTTATTAAGGAATAACACGTATATCAAAGATAAATAAAACAATAGGCTGCGATACACACTTAGGTTAATGTAGGTCACAGATACTCGAGAGGACGATAGAGGGGGTGAATAGACTTTCTAAAATCTTTTCTTGAATATATCAATTGAGTAACCTCAGTTGTGATTTTATTTAGCTAACAAACCTCACTTGAATTATCATATCACGTCATTATTCAGGAATAACAAGTATATCATCAAAGATCAACAAAACAATAGAATACCGATACACACTACCCTAATAACATACACCAAAGCCCTTGTTAAGGTGATACCTGGTTGGATAACCTGCCAAGTGGTACGCACTTCCCGAATAAAGTACTGTAGGTCACAGATACTCAAAGGATAGTCTAGGAGGGTGAATAGAGTGTCTAAAATCTCTTCCTGAATATATCAGTGAGTAACCTCAGTTGTGATTTTATGCAGCTAAGAAACCTCACCTGAATAATCATATCACGTCATTATTCAAGAATAACATGTATATCAAAGATAAACAAAACAATAGGGTACTGATACATGCTTAGGTAACTATAGGTCACAGATACTCAGAGGACAGTCTGGAGGGGGTGTGAATAGACTGTCTAAAATCTTCTCCTGAATATATCAGTTGAGTAACCTCAGCTGTGATTTTATGCAGCTAACATACCCCAAACACCCCTATCACGACAATAATTGGTTGGATAACCCGTCGAGTGATATGCGCTTCCCGAATAAAGTACTGTAGGTCACAAATACTCAGAGGATAGTCTACAGGGGGTGAATAGATTGTCTAAAATCTTTTCTTGAATATATCAGTTGAGTAACCATAGATGTGCTTTTATGCAGCTAACAAACCTCACCTGAATAATCATACCACGTCATTATTCAAGAATAACACGTATATCAAATATAAACAAAATAATAGGGTAATGATACACACTACCCGTATAACATACCCCAAAGCCCTTGTCAGGGCAATACCTGGTTGGATAAACAGCTGAGTGATACGCGCTTCCCAAATAAAGTACTGTAGGTCACAGTTACTCGAGAGGACGATCTAGAGAGGGGAGTGAATAGACTGTCTAAAATCTTTTCCTAAATATATCGGTTGAGTAACCTCACTGTGATTTTATGCACTAACAAACCTCACACGAATAATCATATCACGTCATTATTCGGGAATAACACGTATATCAAAGATAAACAAAACAATAGAGTGTGATATACACTTAGGTTACTATAGCTCACGATACTCGGAGGACAAGATAGAGGGGGTGTGAATAGACTATCTAAAATCTTCTCCTGAATCTATCAGTTGAGTAACCTCAACTGTGATTTTATGCATCTAACATACCCTAAACACCCTTATCACGGAAATAACTGGTTGGATAACCCGCCGAGTGATATGCGCTTCCCGAATAAAGTACTGTAGGTCACAGATACTCAGAGGACAGTCTAAAGGGGGGTGAATAGACTGTCTAGAATCTTTTCTTGATTATATCAGTTGAGTAACCTTAGTTGTGCTTTTATGCAGCTAACAAACCTCACCTGAATAATCATATCACTTCATTATTCAGGAATAACAGGTGTATCAAAGATAAACAAAACAATAGGGTACTGATACACACTCCGGTAATTGTAGGTTAAATATACTCATAGGACAATCTAGGGGGTGAATAAACTGTCTAAAATCTTTTCCTAAATATATCAGTTGACTAACCTCAATTGTGATTTTATGAAACTAACAAACCTCACCTGAATAATCATATCAAGTCCTTATTTAGGAATAACACGTATATCAAAGATAAACAAAACAATGAGGTACTGACACACACTTAGGTTACTGTAAGTCACAAATACTCAGAGGACAGTCTAGAGGGGGGTGAATAGACTGTCTAAAATCTTTTCATGAATATATCAGTTGAGTAACCTCAACCGTGATTTTATGCAGCTAACAAACCTCACCTAAATAATCATATCACGTCATTATTTAGGAATAACACGTATATCAAAGATAAATAAAACAATAGGGTACTGATACACGCTTAGGTTACTGTAGGTCACAGATACTCAGAGGACAGTCTAGAGGGGGGTGTGAATAGACTGTCTAAAATCTTCTCCTGAATCTATCAGTTGAGTAACCTCAGCTGTGATTTTATGCAGCTAACATACCCCAAACACCCTTATCACGGCAATAACTGGTTGGGTAACCTGCCGAGTGATATGCGCTTCTCGAATAAAGTATTGTAGGTCACAAATACTCAGAGGATAGTCTAGAGGGAGTTGAATAGAGTTTCTAAAATCTTTTCATGAATATATCAATTGAGTAACCTCAACTGTGATTTTATGCAGCTAACAAACCTCACCTGAATAATCATATCATGTCATTATTCAAGAATAACACATATATCAAATATAAACAAAATAATAGGGTAATGATACACACTACCCGTATAACATACCCAAAGCCCTTGTCGAGGCAATACAGTTGGATAAGCAATGAGTGATATGCGCTTCACAAATAAAGTACTGTAGGTCACAGTTACTCAGAGGACAGTCTAGAGAGGGGGAGTGAATAGACTTTCTAAAATCGTTTCCTGAATATATCAGTTGAGTAACCTCAGCTGTGATTTTATATAGCTAACAAACCTCACCTGAATAATCATATCACGTCATTATTTAGGAATAACACGTATATCAAAGATAAATAAAACAATAGGCTAGTGACACACACTTAGGTTACTGTAGGTCACAGATACTCAGAGGACAGTCTAGAGGGGGGTGAATAGACTGTCTAAAATCTTTTCTTGAATATATCAATTGAGTAACCTCAGTTGTGATTTTATGTAGCTAACAAACCTCACTTGAATTATCATATCACGTCATTATTCAGGAATAACAAGTATATCATCAAAGATCAACAAAACAATAGGGTACTGATACACACTACCCTAATAACATACACCAAAGCCCTTGTTAAGGTGATACCTGGTTGGATAACCTGCCAAGTGGTACGCACTTCCCGAATAAAGTATTGTAGGTCACAGATACTCAAAGGACAGTCTAGGAGGGTGAATAGAGTGTCTAAAATCTCTTCCTGAATATATCAGTGAGTAACCTCAGTTGTGATTTTATGCAGCTAAGAAACCTCACCTGAATAATCATATCACGTCATTATTCAAGAATAACATGTATATCAAAGATAAACAAAATAATAGGGTACTAATACATGCTTAGGTAATTATAGGTCACAGATACTCAGAGGACAGTCTGGAGGGGGTGTGAATAGACTCTCTAAAATCTTCTCCTGAATATATCAGTTGAGTAACCTCAGCTGTGATTTTATGCAGCTAACATACCCCAAACACCCCTATCACGACAATAATTGGTTGGATAACCCGTCGAGTGATATGCGCTTCCCGAATAAAGTACTGTAGGTCACAAATACTCAGAGGATAGTCTACAAGGGGTGAATAGACTGTCTAAAATCTTTTCTTGAATATATCAGTTGAGTAACCATAGATGTGCTTTTATGCAGCTAACAAACCTCACCTGAATAATCATACCACGTCATTATTCAAGAATAACACGTATATCAAATATAAACAAAATAATAGGGTAATGATACACACTACCCGTATAACATACCCCAAAGCCCTTGTCAGGGCAATACCTGGTTGGATAAACAGCTGAGTGATACGCGCTTCCCAAATAAAGTACTGTAGGTCACAGTTACTCAGAGGACAGTCTAGAGAGGGGGAGTGAATAGACTGTCTAAAATCTTTTCCTAAATATATCAGTTGAGTAACCTCAGCTGTGATTTTATGCAGCTAACAAACCTCACCTGAATAATCATATCACGTCATTATTCAGGAATAACACGTATATCAAAGATAAACAAAACAATAGGGTACTGATATACACTTAGGTTACTATAGCTCACAGATACTCAGAGGACAGTATAGAGGGGGGTGTGAATAGACTATCTAAAATCTTCTCCTGAATCTATCAGTTGAGTAACCTCAACTGTGATTTTATGCATCTAACATACCCTAAACACCCTTATCACGGCAATAACTGGTTGGATAACCCGCCGAGTGATATGCGCTTCCCGAATAAAGTACTGTAGGTCACAGATACTCAGAGGACAGTCTAAAGGGGGGTGAATAGACATGCAGAATCTTTTCTTGATTATATCAGTTGAGTAACCTTAGTTGTGCTTTTATGCAGCTAACAAACCTCACCTGAATAATCATATCACTTCATTATTCAGGAATAACAGGTGTATCAAAGATAAACAAAACAATAGGGTACTGATACACACTTCGGTAATTGTAGGTTAAATATACTCAGAGGACAATCTAGGGGGTGAATAAACTGTCTAAAATCCTTTCCTAAATATATCAGTTGACTAACCTCAATTGTGATTTTATGAAACTAACAAACCTCACCTGAATAATCATATCAAGTCCTTATTTAGGAATAACACGTATATCAAAGATAAACAAAACAATGAGGTACTGACACACACTTAGGTTACTGTAGGTCACAAATACTCAGAGGACAGTCTAGAGGGGGGTGAATAGACTGTCTAAAATCTTTTCATGAATATATCAGTTGAGTAACCTCAACCGTGATTTTATGGAGCTAACAAACCTCACCTAAATAATCATATCACGTCATTATTTAGGAATAACACGTATATCAAAGATAAATAAAACAATAGGGTACTGATACACACTTAGGTTACTGTAGGTCACAGATACTCAGAGGACAGTCTAGAGGGGGTGAATTGACTGTCTAAAATATTTTCTTGAATATATCAATTGAGTAACCTCAGTTGTGATTTTATGTAGCTAACAAACCTCACTTGAATAATCATATCACGTCATTATTCACGAATAACACGTATATCATCAAAGATAAATAAAACAATAGGGTACTGATACACACTACCCTAATAACATACACCAAAGCACTTGTTAAGGTGATACCTGGTTGGATAACCCGCCGAGTGATACGCACTTCCGGAATAAAGTACTGTAGGTCACAGATACTCAAAGGATAGTCTAGGAGGGTGAATAGAGTGTCTAAAATCTTTTCCTGAATATATCAGTTGAGTAACCTCAGTTGTGATTTTATGCAGCTAACAAACCTCACCTAAATAATCATATCACGTCATTATTTAAGAATAACACGTATATCAAAGATAAACAAAACAATAGGGTACTGATACGCGCTTAGGTTACTGTAGGTCACAGATACTCAGAGGACAGTCTAGAGGGGGGTGTGAATAGACTGTCTAAAATCTTCTCCTGAATCTATCAGTTGAGTAACCTCAGCTGTGATTTTATGCAGCTAACATACCCCAAACACCCTTATCACGGCAATAACTGGTTGGGTAACCTGTCGAGTGATATGCGCTTCTCGAATAAAGTATTGTAGGTCACAAATACTCAGAGGATAGTCTAGAGGGAGTTGAATAGAGTTTCTAAAATCTTTTCATGAATATATCAATTGAGTAACCTCAACTGTGATTTTATGCAGCTAACAAACCTCACCTGAATAATCATATCATGTCATTATTCAAGAATAACACATATATCAAATATAAACAAAATAATAGGGTAATGATACACACTACCCGTATAACATACCCCAAAGCCCTTGTCAGGGCAATACCTGGTTGGATAAACAGCTGAGTGATATGCGCTTCACAAATAAAGTACTGTAGGTCACAGTTACTCAGAGGACAGTCTAGAGAGGGGGAGTGAATAGACTTTCTAAAATCGTTTCCTGAATATATCAGTTGAGTAACCTCAGCTGTGATTTTATATAGCTAACAAACCTCACCTGAATAATCATATCACGTCATTATTTAGGAATAACACGTATATCAAAGATAAATAAAACAATAGGCTACTGATACACACTTAGGTTACTGTAGGTCACAGATACTCAGAGGACAGTCTAGAGGGGGGTGAATAGACTGTCTAAAATCTTTTCTTGAATATATCAATTGAGTAACCTCAGTTGTGATTTTATGTAGCTAACAAACCTCACTTGAATTATCATATCACGTCATTATTCAGGAATAACAAGTATATCATCAAAGATCAACAAAACAATAGGGTACTGATACACACTACCCTAATAACATACACCAAAGCCCTTGTTAAGGTGATACCTGGTTGGATAACCTGCCAAGTGGTACGCACTTCCCGAATAAAGTACTGTAGGTCACAGATACTCAAAGGACAGTCTAGGAGGGTGAATAGAGTGTCTAAAATCTCTTCCTGAATATATTAGTGAGTAACCTCAGTTGTGATTTTATGCAGCTAAGAAACCTCACCTGAATAATCATATCACGTCATTATTCAAGAATAACATGTATATCAAAGATAAACAAAACAATAGGGTACTGATACATGCTTAGGTAACTATACGTCACAGATACTCAGAGGACAGTCTGGAGGGGGTGTGAATAGACTGTCTAAAATCTTCTCCTGAATATATCAGTTGAGTAACCTCAGCTGTCATTTTATGCAGCTAACATACCCCAAACACCCCTATCACGACAATAATTGGTTGGATAACCCGTCGAGTGATATGCGCTTCCCGAATAAAGTACTGTAGGTCACAAATACTCAGAGGATAGTCTACAGGGGGTGAATAGACTGTCTAAAATCATTTCTTGAATATATCAGTTGAGTAACCATAGATGTGCTTTTATGCAGCTAACAAACCTCACCTGAATAATCATACCACGTCATTATTCAAGAATAACATGTATATCAAATATAAACAAAATAATAGGGTAATGATACACACTACCCGTATAACATACCCCAAAGCCCTTGTCAGGGCAATACCTGGTTGGATAAACAGCTGAGTGATACGCGCTTCCCAAATAAAGTACTGTAGGTCACAGTTACTCAGAGGACAGTCTAGAGAGGGGGAGTGAATAGACTGTCTAAAATCTTTTCCTAAATATATCAGTTGAGTAACCTCAGCTGTGATTTTATGGAGCTAACAAACCTCACCTGAATAATCATATCACGTCATTATTCAGGAATAACACGTATATAAAAGATAAACAAAACAATAGGGTACTGATATACACTTAGGTTACTATAGCTCACAGATACTCAGAGGACAGTATAGAGGGGGGTGTGAATAGACTATCTAAAATCTTCTCCTGAATCTATCAGTTGAGTAACCTCAACTGTGATTTTATGCAGCTAACATACCCTAAACACCCTTATCACGGCAATAACTGGTTGGATAACCCGCCGAGTGATATGCGCTTCCCGAATAAAGTACTGTAGGTCACAGATACTCAGAGGACAGTCTAAAGGGGGGTGAATAGACTGTCTAGAATCTTTTCTTGATTATATCAGTTGAGTAACCTTAGTTGTGCTTTTATGCAGCTAACAAACATCACCTGAATAATCATATCACTTCATTATTCAGGAATAACAAGTGTATCAAAGATAAACAAAACAATAGGGTACTGATACACACTTCGGTAATTGTAGGTTAAATATACTCAGAGGACAATCTAGGGGGTGAATAAACTGTCTAAAATCTTTTCCTAAATATATCAGTTGACTAACCTCAATTTTGATTTTATGAAACTAACAAACCTCACCTGAATAATCATATCAAGTCCTTATTTAGGAATAACACGTATATCAAAGATAAATAAAACAATGAGGTACTGACACACAGTTAGGTTACTGTAGGTCACAAATACTCAGAGGACAGTCTAGAGGGGGGTGAATAGACTGTCTAAAATCTTTTCATGAATATATCAGTTGAGTAACCTCAACCGTGATTTTATGCAGCTAACAAACCTCACCTAAATAATCATATCACGTCATTATTTAGGAATAACACGTATATCAAAGATAAATAAAACAATAGGGTACTGATACACACTTAGGTTACTGTAGGTCACAGATACTCAGAGGACAGTCTAGAGGGGGGTGAATTGACTGTCTAAAATATTTTCTTGAATATATCAATTGAGTAACCTCAGTTGTGATTTTATGTAGCTAACAAACCTCACTTGAATAATCATATCACGTCATTATTCACGAATAACACGTATATCATCAAAGATAAATAAAACAATAGGGTACTGATACACACTACCCTAATAACATACACCAAAGCACTTGTTAAGGTGATACCTGGTTGGATAACCCGCCGAGTGATACGCACTTCCGGAATAAAGTACTGTAGGTCACAGATACTCAAAGGATAGTCTAGGAGGGTGAATAGAGTGTCTAAAATCTTTTCCTGAATATATCAGTTGAGTAACCTCAGTTGTGATTTTATGCATCTAACAAACCTCACCTAAATAATCATATCACGTCATTATTTAAGAATAACATGTATATCAAAGATAAACAAAACAATAGGGTACTGATACATGCTTAGGTTACTGTAGGTCACAGATACTCAGAGGACAGTCTAGAGGGGGGTGTGAATAGACTGTCTAAAATCTTCTCCTGAATCTATCAGTTGAGTAACCTCAGCTGTGATTTTATGCAGCTAACATACCCCAAACACCCTTATCACGGCAATAACTGGTTGGGTAACCTGCCGAGTGATATGCGCTTCTCGAATAAAGTATTGTAGGTCACAAATACTCAGAGGATAGTCTAGAGGGAGTTGAATAGAGTTTCTAAATTCTTTTCATGAATATATCAATTGAGTAACCTCAACTGTGATTTTATGCAGCTAACAAACCTCACCTGAATAATCATATCATGTCATTATTCAAGAATAACATATATATCAAATATAAACAAAATAATAGGGTAATGATACACACTACCCGTATAACATACCCCAAAGCCCTTGTCAGGGGAATACCTGGTTGGATAAACAGCTGAGTGATATGCGCTTCACAAATAAAGTACTGTAGGTCACAGTTACTCAGAGGACAGTCTAGAGAGGGGGAGTGAATAGACTTTCTAAAATTGTTTCCTGAATATATCAGTTGAGTAACCTCAGCTGTGATTTTATATAGATAACAAACCTCACCTGAATAATCATATCACGTCATTATTTAGGAATAACACGTATATCAAAGATAAATAAAACAATAGGCTACTGATACACACTTAGGTTACTGTAGGTCACAGATACTCAGAGGACAGTCTAGAGGGGGTGAATAGACTGTCTAAAATCTTTTCCTGAATATATCAATTGAGTAACCTCAGTTGTGATTTTATGTAGCTAACAAACCTCACTTGAATTATCATATCACGTCATTATTCAGGAATAACAACTATATCATCAAAGATCAACAAAACAATAGGGTACTGATACACACTACCCTAATAACATACACCAAAGCCCTTGTTAAGGTGATACCTGGTTGGATAACCTGCCAAGTGGTACGCACTTCCCGAATAAAGTACTGTAGGTCACAGATACTCAAAGTACAGTCTAGGAGGGTGAATAGAGTGTCTAAAATCTCTTCCTGAATATATCAGTGAGTAACCTCAGTTGTGATTTTATGCAGCTAAGAAACCTCACCTGAATAATCATATCACGTCATTATTCAAGAATAACATGTATATCAAAGATAAACAAAACAATAGGGTACTGATACATGCTTAGGTAACTATAGGTCACAGATACTCAGAGGACAGTTTGGAGGGGTGTGAATAGACTGTCTAAAATCTTCTCCTGAATATATCAGTTGAGTAACCTCAGCTGTGATTTTATGCAGCTAACATACCCCAAACACCCCTATCACGACAATAATTGGTTGGATAACCCGTCGAGTGATATGCGCTTCCCGAATAAAGTACTGTAGGTCACAAATACTCAGAGGATAGTCTACAGGGGCTGAATAGACTGTCTAAAATCTTTTCTTGAATATATCAGTTGAGTAACCATAAATGTGCTTTTATGCAGCTAACAAACCTCACCTGAATAATCATACCACGTCATTATTCAAGAATAACACGTATATCAAATATAAACAAAATAATAGGGTAATGATACACACTACCTGTATAACATACCCCAAAGCCCTTGTCAGGGCAATACCTGGTTGGATAAACAGCTGAGTGATACGCGCTTCCCAAATAAAGTACTGTAGGTCACAGTTACTCAGAGGACAGTCTAGAGAGGGGGAGTGAATAGACTGTCTAAAATCTTTTCCTAAATATATCAGTTGAGTAACCTCAGCTGTGATTTTATGCAGCTAACAAACCTCACCTGAATAATCATATCACGTCATTATTCAGGAATAACACGTATATCAAAGATAAACAAAACAATAGGGTACTAATATACACTTAGGTTACTATAGGTCACAAATACTCAGAGGACAGTATAGAGGTGTGTGTGAATAGACTATCTAAATTCTTCTCCTGAATCTATCAGTTGAGTAACCTCAACTGTGATTTTATGCAACTAACATACCTTAAACACCCTTATCACGGCAATAACTGGTTGGATAACCCGCCGAGTGATATGCGCTTCCCGAATAAAGTACTGTAGGTCACAGATACTCAGAGGACAGTCTAAAGGGGGGTGAATAGACTGTCTAGAATCTTTTCTTGATTATATCAGTTGAGTAACCTTAGTTGTGCTTTTATGCAGCTAACAAACCTCACCTGAATAATCATATCACTTCATTATTCAGGAATAACAGGTGTATCAAAGATAAACAAAACAATAGGGTACTGATACACACTTCGGTAATTGTAGGTTAAATATACTTAGAGGACAATCTAGGGGGTGAATAAACTGTCTAAAATCTTTTCCTAAATATATCAGTTGACTAACCTCAATTGTGATTTTATGAAACTAACAAACCTCACCTGAATAATCATATCAAGTCCTTATTTAGGAATAACACGTATATCAAAGATAAACAAAACAATGAGGTACTGACACACACTTAGGTTGCTGTAGGTCACAAATACTCAGAGGACAGTCTAGAGGGGGGGTGAATAGACTGTCTAAAATCTTTTCATGAATATATCAGTTGAGTAACCTCAACCGTGATTTTATGCAGCTAACAAACCTCGCCTAAATAATCATATCACGTCATTATTTAGGAATAACACATATATCAAAGATAAATAAAACAATAGGGTACTGATACACACTTAGGTTACTGTAGGTCACAAATACTCAGAGGACAGTCTAGAGGGGGGTGAATTGACTGTCTAAAATCTTTTCTTGAATATATCAATTGAGTAACCTCAGTTGTGATTTTATGTAGCTAACAAATCTCACTTGAATAATCATATCACGTCATTATTCAGGAATAACACCTATATCATCAAAGATAAACAAAACAATAGGGTACTGATACACACTACCCTAATAACATACACCAAAGCCCTTGTTAATGTGATACCTGGTTGGATAACCCGCCGAGTAATACGCACTTCCCGAATAAAGTACTGTAGGTCACAGATACTCAGAGGACAGTCTAAGAGGGTGAATAGAGTGTCTAAAATCTTTTCCTGAATATATCAATTGAGTAACCTCAGTTGTGATTTTATGCAGCTAACAAACCTCACCTTAATAATGATATCACGTCATTATTCAGGAATAACACGTAAATCAAAGATAAATAAAACAATAGGGTACTAACACACACTCAGGTTACTGTAGGTCACAAATACGCAGAGGACAGTCTAAAGGGGGGTGAATAGATTGTCTAAAATATTTTCATGAATATATTAGTTGAGTAACCTCAACTGTGATTTTATGAAGCTAACAAACCTCACCTGAATAATCATATCACGTCATTATTCAGGAATAACACGTATATCAACGATAAATAAAACAATAGGGTACTGATTTACACTTAGGTTACTGTAGGTCACAGATACTCAGAGGGCAGTCTATAGAGGGGTGAATAGACTGTCTAAAATCTTTTCTTGAATATATCAGTTGAGTAACCTCAGTTGCAATTTTATGCAGCTAACAAACCTCGCTTGAATAATAATGTCACGTCATTATTCAGGAAAAGCACGTATATCAAAGTAAACAAAACAATAGGGTACTGATACACACTACCCGAATAACATACCCCAAAGCCCTTGTCAGGGCAATACCTAGTTGGATAACCCGCCGAGTTATACGCGATTCCCGAATAAAGTACTGTAGGTCACAGATACTCAGAGGATAGTCTAGAGGCTACAGGGTGATGAGATTGTCTAAAATCTTTTCCGGAATATATCAGCTGAATACCTGCAGTTGTGATTTTATGAAGCTATCAAACCTCACCTGAATAATCATATCTAGTCATTATTCTGGAATAACATGTATATCAAAGATAAACAAAACAATAGGGTACTGATACACGCTTAGGTTACTATAGGTCACAGATACTCAGAGGTCAGTCTGGAGGGGGTGCGAATAGACTATCTAAAATCTTCTCCTGAATATATCAGTTGAGTAACCTCAGCTGTGATTTTATGCAGCTAACATACCCCAAACACCCTTATCACGACAATAACTGGTTGGGTAACCCGCTAAGTGATATGCGCTTCCTCAATAAAGTACTGTAGGTCAGAAATACTCAGAGGACAGCCTAAAGAGGGGTTAATAGACTGTCTAAAATCTATTCTTGAATATATCAGTTGAGTAACCTTAGTTGTGCTTTTATGCAGCTAACAAACCTCGCATGAATAATCATATCACTTCATTATTCAGGATTAACATGTGTATCAAAGATAAACAAAACAATAGGGTACTGATACACACTACCCGTATAACATACCCTAAAGCCCTTGTCAGGGCAATACCTGATTGGATAAACAGCTGAGTGATACGCGCTTCCCGAATAAAGTAATGTAGGTCACAGTTACTCAGAGGACAATCTAGAGGGGGGAGTGAATAGACTGTTTAAAATCTTTTCCTGAATATATCAGTTGAGTAACCTCAGCTGTGATTTTATGCAGCTAGCAAACCTCACCTGAATAATCATATCACGTCATTATTCAGGAATAACACGTATATCAAATATAAACAAAACAATAGGGTACTGATACACACTTAGGTTGCTGTAGGTCGTAGATACTCAGAGGACAGTCTAGAGGGGGGTGTGAATAGACTGTCTAAAATCTTCTCCTGAATCTATCAGTTGAGTAACCTCAGCTGTGATTTTATGCAGCTAACATACCCCAAACACCCTTATCACGGCAATAACTGGTTGGGTAACCCGCCGAGTGATATGCGCTTCCCGAATAAAGTACTGTAGGTCACAGATACTCAGAGGACAGTCTAAAGGGGGGTGAATAGACTGTCTAAAATCTATTCTTGAATATATCAGTTGAGTAACCTTAGTTGTGCTTTTATGCAGCTAACAAACCTCACCTGAATAATCATATCACTTCATTATTCAGGAATAACAGGTGTATCAAAGATAAACAAAACAATAGGGTACTGATACACACTTCGGTAATTGTAGGTTAAATATACTCAGAGGACAATCTAGGGGGTGAATAGACTGTCTAAAATCTTTTCCTAAATATATCAGTTGACTAACCTCAATTATGATTTTATGAAACTAACAAACCTCACCTGAATAATCATATCAAGTCATTATTTAGGAATAACACGTATATCAAAGATAAACAAAACAATGGGGTACTTGTAATACCCACCGGTTATTTTGGATTTTTTTCGGATATTTCACGATTGTCGAGTGCCGGTATTATTTTTGCGACAACTTATTTTGGCGTTCATGACCATAGGTGATGATTGGTTATCCGTTATCTTCATTTTGGATCGATGATGTTGTCCCCGAGTGTTTTGTCGTGTTCGTCCCGTGCGATTTCGGAAAATCAAGTCGTCGAATCATGGTGATCGAGCACTGACCGGACAGTTGGGGACGCTGGACGGACGGCTGCAGGAACTGGCCGGGCGGGTGCGGCAGGAACCGGCGTAGCGCACGCTACGGCCGGAAGGTAGCGCACGCTACGGCCAGGAGGCAGCGCACGCTACGACCGGTTGGCTGCGCGCGCTAATCGGCCGAGGCAGTAGGGGCAGAAAGGTTCTGGACTCGGAGGATCGGAAGGTAGCGCACGCTACTGTCGGACACTGCGCACGCTACGGCCGGCAGGTGGTGCACGCTACGGTCGGAAGGCTGCGCACGCTACCTGGCCGAGCCAGGAAGTCTCTGGATTTTGGCCCGGGCCGACAGCGCACGTGTTCAGTGTAATACCCGGTTGTAATTCAGTTATTATCATTCAGTATCTAGCATTCAGTAATTGTCATTCAGTAATTTCACTCATTAATGATCATTTGTCACTCATATTCAATCATGCTATTCATCATTCAAAGTAATTGTATCGTGTATCAATCGTCATTCATCACTAATCTAATTGGAGTTTCGTGCCGTGTTTATCATCGTTGTCATTTTTTCATTGTGGCTGTGTGTGACGTAGTAGCGCACGCTACATACTCTTTTAGCGCACGCTAATTGAGTATAGGTAGCGCACGCTACCACTCAGCATTAGCGCACGCTAATGTCACTCTGGCTGCAGTCCAGAAGGTACTGGACTGCAGGTGAGTTATAAGTAGCGCACGCTACGAATGGTAAGTAGCGCACGCTAGTGGGTTGTAGTAGCGCATGCTAATAATTGCTGTAGCGCGCGCTAAGGACGGATCAGGTTGAGTCCAGTGGCTACTGGACTGCACTGGATTAATTCATAGCGCACGCTATGAGTAATATTTAGCGTACGCAAACGGTGTAGTAGCGCACGCTAAATATTGGTTGTAGCGCACGCTACCGAGGTCAGATCAGAGGACAGGCAGTTTCTGGATTCCAGTACTGGGCATCACATAATTCGTTAGCGCACGCTAATAATGGGTTTTAACATACGCTAGTGGTATGGCCGTAGCGCATGCTACAAAAGGTACGTAGCGCGCGCTACCGTGTTCGGACAATGGGTACTGGACTACCCAAATTACCCGTTAGCGCACGCTACGCACAAGGGCTAGCGCACGCTAACCTGGATTGGCTATATATTGGACAGTTAGCCTGAGTTCGTCATTTTATCATTCTTTCTCATTCCCTCATAGGTTTCGGGCGATTTCGGACATTTTGGAGAGTTCTCTTCGAGCTTCTATCATCCATCATCATCTTCAAGCCTTTGAATTGGATTATCATCACTCCATCATCTCCTTAACATCGAATCAAAGGTATTAATCTCTTGGATCTAGAATTTCGGATTTTTGGGTTTTTCCTTCCGATTTCTTCGTGTAAGCTTGGATTATCATTGGAATATGTTAGATATGGATTATCTACCTTGGATTAATATATTCTTACGGATTTAATGGCTATTTTCGGAATTATTTCAAGAACCCTTGGGGTTAACTTCGGTTAATTGGGGATTTTCTAATTGATGTTGTTGTAATCTTGAATTAGGGATTCCTATTGGATTAATGATATCATTGGAAGTGTTTTGATGGTTTGAAATACTCATTTTGGTGTTGGTTTCGATATATTCGTGATTGGATATCTTCGAAGTCGTGTGGTTGGTTACGTATTCGTTAGAATGCCCCTATGAGTTTGATTATCGTTGTTTCGACCTTTGGGTTAGTCGTGTTTTGTTGCTTGATACGTGTATTGAACGGTTGTTGGTAATTATTGTTATTCAAGGTTGTTTGAGCGACCGGTATTTCACTTAGGACGTTGTTCGTGGACGGACATTCTTCATCGGTATTGTGTAAGTCAATTCTTACTCGGTTAAAAGGATACTCATTCCTTTTGTTGTTGATTACTCATAATCATAACTCATTCATCATGGTATTAATCATATTGAGACTTGTAATTGTCGAATAATCATTTCATTCACGAGGAACGACGGTTCCAAATCATTTCATTGGGTTATCAATCACGTCACTATTATTTTCATCTCGGTGAGTCATCTTGGCCTTGTCGAATTATTATTCATTGATTTTCATTGTGGTCATTCTCGTTCATATGACCTTCTGGGTTCATATTGCGTGGCCGGGTGTGGCTGTGTGGAATTTTTAGTCTGGCACACGATGGTCATGTATTGGGTTCACCAATACATTGGACCGTGCACACGGTAACGCTTACCTCCGTGAGACTAATTAGGTACAAGGACCGGTGTGTCCGGTCATTCGTCTTGTACACTTGCACAGAACATTACGGGCGTACTATGATACTCCTCTTCAGCGTAATTCATAACTAAGGATATTTCATAACTTCAGTTAATTCATGTTTGTGTAATTCCAACCCTTGAGGATTGTTGTTCTGTGTAACTGACCCCGTTGGGGGATTTTATTTTCAGGTCACGGCAAGGCAAAGGCACGGGAAGAGCACGCTGACGGCGAGGAGTCCCAGTGATACTAGTAGGGGCCCCAGTCATTTCGTTTGTTTCAGTCATTTTCAGTCATTTCAGTCATTTGTATTTTCCGCTGCAAATTCCGTTTGAGATGCTTATTTGTTCAGGGTGGTGTATTTTATCTCCATATAAAATATACTAGTATTCTGTTTTGTCCTGGTGTAATGTACTTAAACTCCTCATCGGAGTACTTGGTAATATAATGTGGTTCGGTACTACAATTATATTATGTAATTCATCATTTTCATTTGCCTGGTGGGTCCCAGTCGGGGATTCACGGCACTGTAATATCCACCTAGTTTGGGGTGTTACAGAGTTGGTATCAGAGCGTGGTTTTGAATACTACCCTCCAAGTCATGTCTCATTTGAAATCATCGTCATCGGACTAGTATCATTGTACTTTCGCGTCACGTGTGACCTGTGCAAATGCCGAGCCAATCAGACCAAGAACTGTAAGATTTCTAATGCCATGGTATAATTTCTCGCAATAATCATTCATTCATAATTCATCAGTTAACAATCCTCAATCATCATTGTCATTTTGACCAGGACGGTCAGGTTAACTCATTAATCACTCAATTCATTTCATTACTCGGTTGTTGATCTGGAAGATCAAATCATTAATCATGTTAACTTGTTCAAGATAATCATTTCAGTAATTTCATCAGATAATCATGTCACTTCAGTTAATCATTCATGTAATCACCGTGTTAGAGCGCGTATGCTCATTTTCATCATCTCATGTCATAATCATAACGTGTTATTCATGAGGGAAATATAATCATAATGTGACTTTCCTACTTCAGTATGGAGAGGGCAAGAAGAGGACGTGGAGGACGAGGCCGTGGAGCGGGCCGAATCCCAAGAGCTCGTGTGAATACACGTGCAAACGCGAGAAATAATATTAATTCATCGAGCAGCGACGCTGCCACTCATTCACCTGGACGCGATCATTCACTAACGGGGAGTCGTACCCGGGACACGGCTCAGTCAGAAGGAGTCCGGGTTGACCCACTCGCTTTTATGCAGGGCATGATGGCCCAAATGACCCAGATGGCACAGCTGATGGAGACGATGCATAACTCCGTCAATCAAAATCAACAGGCTCCTCCGCCGCCACCTCAGAGGCAAGAGAAGAATGTGAGCAATATCATCGGCGACATCTCTCGCCAGAGGCCACCTACTTTTGAGGGCTCGTCTGAGCTGGCGGATATTATTCATTGGCTCGAACATTTCGAGAAGTTGTTTGCTATGGTAGAGTGTCCCGAAGGACACAAAGTTTCTGTTGCGGCTTACTACCTCGGTAAGAGCGCACATTCTTGGTGGTTGTCGTTGAAGCCCACCGAAGGATCATGTACTTGGAATCAGTTCAAGACTCTCATGATGGAGAGGTATTATCCGGCCCCGCTCAGAGAGGCCAAGCTGTCAGAATTACTCACCCCCGACCCCTCAGCAGACGAGGATGTTCTCGCCATTGCCGAGAAATTTCAGGAACTTCTTCCATTCGCCTCATCTATCATTCATTCCGAGGCAGATAAGATTAAGTATTTCAGCAAGAGGCTGAAACCCCGTATGAGACTGCATTTGCTTAATCATAATTGCACCACATTGGCCGAATTCATTGAGAAAGCTCTTACCTATGAGCTTACTGCTAAAGAGATTGCTAAGCAGCAACCTTCGTCTGCTAGCAAGAAATCGAAGAATCGTAATCAGTCTGAAGGCGGTTAGACAACCTTCAAGAAACCCCGTGCGGGCTCTGTTTTTTCTGAGCGACCTCCTGTGTCGTCTAAACCCGCGGAATCTCAGTCTCGACCGGCCAGTTCGGCCATCACCTGTTATAACTGTGGGGATCTTGGTCATTTCAGTACCAAGTGTCCGAGACAGACTATCACGTGTCATAATTGTGGGATTGCTAGGCACAAGGCCCGATTTTGCCGTAGGGACTCCAAACCTACTCAGACGTCACCTCAGGCCCCTAAGCAGTCAGCCGTTCAGAATCAGGCCACTCAATCAGCGTCGTTTAAAATGACAGGAGCAACTAAAGGTGGAGCCTATAGCCAGCAAACGGGAGCGTCCGGTGCCGGGACCAGCAAGCCCCAGATTTATGAGATGAAGAAGACCGATGATCCAGAGGCCGGAATGATCTCAGGTACACTCGATATTCAATCTCAACCTGTGTGTACCCTTTTTGATACTGGTGCATCGCATTCATTCATTTCCGAGTCATGTTTGAGTAGACTACGTCTGGGTAGTGCTACTAGTTGTGAGCCTTATGTCATTGGCCTACCCGATGGTAGACGAATTATCGGTAATCGTGAGATTCAGAATTGTCCGATTCAGTTTCATGGTCATGTATGGCCAGCGGACCAAATCGTAGTAGATTTGCCGAGGGACGACGTCATCTTGGGTATTGATTGGATGGATCATCATGATGCCATCATTAGTGTCCGTAAGCGTATGATCACTATCATTTCAGACGATGGGGTTGAATATGTGTTTCAGGGAGGTAATCCTGGCTGTTCTGGTAAGGTCATTAATTTGATGAAAGCAGTGAAATTACTCAATCAGGGGTGTGTTGGTTATTGGTGCTATATGACCAAAACCGAGAAATCATCAGTAATGTTGACGGATATTCCGGTAGTGAGGGAATATGCCGATGTTTTTCCAGACGAGTTACCTGGTTTGCCTCCACAGAGGGATGTGGAATTCACGATTGAGTTGGAGCCTGGTACGTCCCCGATATCGAAGGCACCGTACCGAATGGCCCCGACCGAAATGCAGGAATTAAAGAACCAACTTGAGGAGTTGTTCGAGAAGGGTTATATTCGACCGAGTGTGTCCCCGTGGGGAGCACCAGTGTTATTTGTCAATAATAAGGATGGCTCTTTTCGCTTGTGTATCGATTATCGGGAGTTGAACAGGGTGACAATCAAGAATAAGTATCCCTTACCCCGTATCGATGATCTTTTGGATCAACTTCAGGGAGCTTCAGTATTCTCCAAGATCGACTTAAGATCTGGATATCATCAGTTGCGGATTCGAGAGTCGGATATCGCGAGGACGGCGTTTCGAACACGCTATGGTCATTATGAGTTTGTGGTTATGCCGTTTGGATTAACTAATTCACCTGCGGTATTTATGGAGTTAATGAATCGGGTTTTCATAGACTTTTTGGATCAGTTTGTTGTTGTCTTCATCGATGACATTTTGATTTATTCTCGTGACCAAGAGGAACACGAGTTTCACCTTCATCAAGTGCTCGACGTGTTGAGACGAGAACAACTTTATGGGAAATTTTCTAAATGTGAGTTCTGGATGTCCGAAGTGACATTTATCGGACACGTAATTTCATCAGACAGAGTTCGTGTCGACCCTCAGAAGACGGAGGCTATCCGAGATTGGCTACCTCCGAAGAATGTTAAGTAAATTCGAAGTTTCCTCGGATTAACGGGTTATTACCGGCGGTTTGTGGAAGGATTTTCTAAAATCGCTCAACCCTTGACGAGCCTTTTATGGAAGGATAAGAAATACACATGGTCCAACGCGTGTCAACGGAGTTTTGAGGAACTCAAGAGCCGGTTAATGTCAGCACCTGTACTTTCCTTGCCGCAAGGGACGGAGGGATTTGTGGTTTATAGTGATGCGTCCGGACAAGGTCTCGGATGTGTGCTCATGCAGAATGGAAAGGTTATTGCCTATGCTTCACGGCAATTGAGACCTTACGAGGTTAATTATATGACACACGACCTGGAGCTAGCAGCCGTGGTGTTCGCTTTGAAGATTTGGCGCCATTATCTTTATGGCGTTACCTGTCAGATATTCACCGATCATAAGAGTTTAAAGTATATATTTACTCAGAAGGAGTTAAACATGCGACAGAGACGGTGGTTGGAATTAATCGAAGATTATGATATCGAGATCCTTTACCACCCGGGCAAGGCGAACGTTGTCGCCGACGCCTTGAGTCGTAAGTCCGTTCAGGAGCATATGCTTGATCGTTTAACAGTTCAGAAGGAGCTTCAACAGGAATTCCTTAGACCCGGGATCGAGGTCTGGCTTCAGCGAGTTCAGGGACAACTTTGTATGTTAGAAATTTCATCGTCACTCTAGGAGGCAATCCGAGAGAATCAGGGTTCGGACCCATCATTGTTGCGTATCCGTGAGGATGTGGCTCAGGGGAAAGCCCCTGGATTTGTGGTCCACGAGGATGGACTTTTGCGGTTTAAGAATCGGTTGTGCGTACCGGCGAATGACGAGTTGAAAAACTCGATTTTGAAAGAAGCTCATGCTACCCCTTATTCTGTTCATCCGGGGTCTAGCAAGATGTACAAGGACTTGAAACAAAATTACTGGTGGAGTAATATGAAGCGAGAAGTCGCAGAATTTGTTTCGAGATGCTTAACCTGTCAACAAGTTAAGATTGAACATCAGCGACCGGAGGGTATGCTGAAACCTCTTCTTATTCCCGAATGGAAGTGGGAAGACATTTCTATGGATTTCATCACGAGTTTGCCGACGAGTCGTCGTGGCATGAATACGATCTGGGTGATCGTGGACCACTTAACTAAATCAGCTCATTTCCATGAGATCAAGGAGACGTGGGGTCCCGAGAGACTTGCTCAACTGTTCATCAAAGAGATAGTGAGACTGCACGGTACTCCTAAAAGTATCGTTTCCGATCGTGACGGACGGTTTGTGTCGCATTTTTGGAAATCAGTTCATCGCGCTATGGGAACTCAGCTTAATCTCAGTACTGCTTTTCATCCTCAGTCCGACGGGCAATCAGAGAGGACTATTAAGACATTAGAGGACATGTTGAGGGCATGCATCCTCGATTGGAAAGACGATTGGGAAGCCCAACTACCATTGATCGAGTTCACGTATAATAATAGTTGGCATGCTTCGATTAAGATGGCACCTTACGAGGCCTTGTATGGTCGTCGTTGTCGATCTCCGTTGTGTTGGGACGACCTATCAGAATCAATCGGCACCGAGCCCGATATGCTTATAGCCGCCCGTGAGAAGGTAGCTTTAATCAGTAGTCGTTTGTTGACCGCTCAGAGTCGACAGAAATCATATGCAGATAACCATCGTCGACCATTAGAGTTCGAGGCAGGTGACCACGTGTTGGTCAAGGTATCCCTGAGTCGTGGTATCTTCCGTTTTGGGAGGAGGGGGAAGTTGAGTCCGAGATTCATTGGACCGTTTGAGATTTTGGATCGAGTAGGCGAGTTAGCTTATCGACTGGCTTTACCTCCGGCGTTGAGCCGAATTCATAATGTGTTTCACGTCTCTCAGTTGCGGAAGTATGTTGCCGACCCGAGTCACATACTTCAGTTCGATGAAATCGAGATCGCCGACGATCATTCCTATGAGGAGCGTCCTATGCGAGTTTTAGAGCGGCGAATCAAACAGTTGAGGAATAAGACGATTCCTTTGGTTAAGATTCAGTGATCTAGGCACGGAATCGAAGAGGCTACTTGGGAAACCGAGGATAGTATGCGGGAGAGTTATCCCGAATTGTTTGACCCTTAGTTTCGGGGACGAAACTCTTTTAAGGGGGGGTGTATGTAATACCCGGTTGTAATTCAGTTATTATCATTCAGTATCTATCATTCAGTAATTGTCATTCAGTAATTTCACTCATTAATGATCATTTGTCACTCATATTCATGTAACACCCCCAAGACATTCAGGGCATATAACAGCGCCGTGGACCCCACACTGTGGAATCCACCAGGCTAACATACCAACAAGACATTTGACAACGACAAACTATCATTAATAAAACGACAATTAAAATAAAAGACTACCAACCGACAATTAAAATCTGACATCAAATCCATTTCCCAAAATGGGAACACAACATTAACAATTTCAAACAGGAAGTACTCGAGTACTTAAACCAACTTTATAATACATAAATCTCAAAACCAGACATCAATAGTAACCGACAGACATGACATCGAAAATCAAACACTGGACAATATCATGCTTGCCCATCATCCTCATACGGCCCGAGTGCTCGCTTGTCCCCACGATCAATACGAAATACAAAAGTATTTCCCCATTTAAGGGTTAGCGACAATCGCTAGTGCAAGTACAATCCATTTGAACTACATTCTAATCGATGAATACATGCGCCAAAATCATTTTAGAAAACATTTTATATTCGGAATATTTATGATGTACAAACACAAACACATTATCTCCAACAAATCATGATTCAAAGTTAACCGTGGCACGAGACTCACGGCCACCGTACCCGCAGAGTCCCGTCGGACATCCCCGGGTGGCTAACCACAGTTCACGATACGCACACTCACGGCAATACGTATCCCTAGAGGCCCCGTCGGACCGTCCCTAGGTGAACATACACATAACCATCCACAACCACCACGATACGGCCATAATTCAAATACTAGAACATGTAAACAAATGTAAAGTACTTGCCTTTGTGACATCTTGAAGGATCGGAAGTGAAAAGTGACTACGGATGATCCGAATGGACAACGACGGTTCCTAAACGAAGAATTAGCATAACTCGGTCCCAACGGACATCGATGTCGAAAGGAATACTCCCAAAACCCCGATTATCAATAACGACAATAGGCGATCAATTGATACGGCGAGGGCTTACGCAAAATCTCCCGTATCGATAATTCGCGGATTAAAATCAAGGAAATTGGATTTGGAATCATTCAACAATCACAATCGGTGAAGAATATCCTAACATACTGGAATAATTCGGTTCCAATTAGTAAAACCGGAAAAACCCCCAAATTTGACGAGTTAGGGTTCTAGACGAAATTACCTTGATTTCAGATGATGGATGACGATTATACGATGATAATATGTTAGCACAACTCTACGGTGATGGAATGTGAATAGAACGCCGATCGAATCGATGGAAATCGCCCGAGGTCGCACGTCGAAGAAACGAAGGGAAAAGAATGAAACTGGCTGCTCAAAATCGCCGGGCTTATATAGTGAAGTTAGCGCACGCTAATCGCCATATGTAGCGTGCGCTAACGGGGCCGCGACAGTCCAGTGGCTACTGCCACATTCGTTAGCGTACGCTAACAATAAGGGTTAGCGTACGCTAACTGTTCTTCGGTAGCGCACGCAAGGCAACAGGGGTAGCGTGCGCTACCTACACAGCAGATTGAAGATCGCCGATGTCATATCGTGCATCGGCGAAGAAGTCTGTCGAGGGTACGATACACGATACACACGACGAGACCAGAATCCAGGAACATGAACACGAAGCATACAAGACGACGGAGCTGAGTGCTGAAAGAAAAATACAATTCCGACCACCGAAGGGTCCGTAATGCGACAACGAAAACGAGATTCCCTAAACTATTAGGAAATTACAAAAATGGCCCAAGTGCCCGAAAATCACGAAACGACGTCGGATTTACGAACCGAAAGTCTCCACAAGACCAACTCAACCATACGACCTTGTACAAACCCAGAAATAACGAAAACGAACGAGTTTTACAAGAATCGAACGTTCATACGGCAAAACATGTCATAAAACGAAATTACGTGAAAACATCATCAAAACTCATCCCAATGGAAAAACTCCAAGAACAAAATAGATTCCAAATGTCGAAACGGTTACAAACGAGTCGATAAAAATAGACATACACCAAAAATGGAAACTGCTAAAAATGGGAAAATTACGGATATTACATTCTCCCCCTCTAAAATAAAGTTTCGTCCCGAAACTTAAGAATCAAAAAGCTCGGGGTATCTCGAACGCATATCCTCCTCTAACTCCCACGTCGCTTCTTCTACTCCGTGCCTCGACCATTGCACTTTAACCAAAGGAATGGTTTTGTGCCTTAACTGTTTATCACGACGCTCCAAAATTCTAACGGGTCTCTCTTCAAACGTAACATCCTTCTCAATCTCCACGTCCCCAAAGTCGATAATGTGGGACGGGTCCGGAACGTACTTCCTCTACTGGGAAACGTGAAATACGCTATGTACATGACTAAGCGACGGAGGTAAAGCCAAACGGTACGCTAACTCACCGACTCTCTCAAATACCTCGAAAGGTCCAATATATCTCGGGCTGAGTTTCCCCTTCTTCCCGAATCGGAAAACTCCTTTCGTCGGAGATACTCTCAACAGAACGTGATCTCCCACCTCAAACTCCAAAGGTCTACGCCTAACATCCGCATAAGACTTTTGTCGACTCTGGGCAGCCAACATCCTCTTTCTAATCAATTCGACTTTCTCCCTCGTCTCCAACACTAGATCCGGCTCAGTGCCAACCAAATCAGACGGCTCATCCCAACATATCGGTGATCGACAACGTCGGCCATAAAGTGCCTCATATGGTGCCATCTTAATCGACGCGTGCCAGCTATTATTATAAGTAAACTCAATCAAGGCCAAATGATCCTCCCAGTTACTACTCCAATCTAACGCACACGCGCGCAACAAATCCTCGAACGTCTGAATGGTACGTTCGGACTGCCCATCGATCTGGGGATGGAACGAAGTGCTCAAACGTAGCGGAGTCCCCAATGCCTTATGCACTGCCTGCCAAAAATACGATACAAATCGGCCATCTCTGTCTGAAATAATGGTCCTCGGCGTACCATGAAGCCTCACTATCTGAGTGATAAAAATACGAGCCAACTTTTCCGGACCCCAAGTATCCTTGATGCCCAGAAAATGTGCCGACTTAGTCAGTCGGTCTACAATTACCCATACCATATTCATACCAGTCTTCGTCCTCGGTAAACTCGTGACAAAATCCATAGAGATGTCCTCCCATTTCCATTCCGGAACGGGAAGTGGTTTCAATAATCCGGCTGGCCATCGATGCTCAATCTTGACTTGCCGACAAGTCAAACACTTAGCTACAAACCGAACTACCTCCTTCTTCATATCGCTCCACCGTAAATTCTTCCTCGATCTTTATACATCTTACTCGAGCCGGATGGGTCGAGTATGGTGACGCATGAGCCTCTCGCATAATGCTCTGTCTCGGTTCCGAGTCGTTCGGAACACACAACCGACCTCGGAATCTCAACACGCCGTCCTCATGAATAACGAATCCCGGGGCTTTCCCTTCTCTACACTCTCCCGGTGAATAAACATCGGGTCCTCCAACTGTCCCGATTTAATGTCCTCGACTGAGACGAAGAAATCTCAAGAGTACGCAACCGCCGGAACTCTCGGCAAGATAATCTCAATGCTCAACCTCATAAACTCTCGCTGAAGTCCCGACTGGGCCGTGAGTAACTCAAGCACCCGAAGCGATACCGATTTCCGGCTCAAGCCATCTGCTACCACATTAGCTTTGCCCGGATGATAGAGGATCTCAAGATCGTAATCCTTAATCAGTTCCAACCATCTCCTCTGTCTCATATTAAGCTCCTTCTGCGTGAAGATGTACTTCAGGCTCTTGTGATCGGTGAAAATCTGACACGACGAGCCATACAAGTAATGACGGCAGATTTTCAACGCAAACACAACTGCGGCTAACTCAAGATCGTGCGTAGGGTAATTCAATTCATACGGTTTCAACTGACGGGAAGCATAGGCAATCGTCCTCCCGTGCTGCATAAGTACGCATCCGAGCCCTTGGCCCGAAGCATCACTATAAACAGAGAAACCATCATTACCACTCGGTAAAGCCAACACAGGAGCGGTCGTCAACCGCTTCTTCAACTCCTCAAAACTATTCTGCCTCTCATCGGTCCACACAAACTTCTCCGACTTCTGTAACAACTGAGTCAGCGGTCGAGCGAGCTTAGAGAACCCCTCGACGAACCTGCGGTAATACCCGGCTAATCCTAGAAAACTGCGGACCTCTTTCACGTTCTTGGGCGGCGCCCAATCCAACACTGCCTCTACCTTATGTGGGTCCACACGAACACCCTCGGCCGAGATCACATGACTTCCCGTAACCAAAACTCGCACTTTGAGAACTTCGCAAAAAGATGCTGAGTTCTCAAAATATCTAACACAATATGCAAATGACGGGCGTGCTCCTCCTCGCTCCTCGAGTAAATCAGGATGTCGTCAATAAAAACGACTACACACTTATCGAGGTACTCGATAAAGACTTTGTTCATAAGCTGCATGAACACGGCTGGTGCGTTGGTTAGCCCAAAAGGCATAACCACAAACTCGTAGTGACCGTATCTCGTCCGAAAGGCCGTCTTCGGAATATCGGTATCCTTCACTCGGAGCTGATAATACCCCGATCTAAAATCAATCTTCGAAAACACGGTCGCTCCTTGCAACTGATCAAACAAGTCATCAATCCTCGGGAGTGGATATTTGTTTTTGATGGTCACTTTGTTCAACTCTCGGTAGTCGATGCACAAACGAAGTGACCCATCCTTCTTCTTTACAAATAGGACCGGTGCGCCCCAAGGCGAAGCGCTCGGTCGAATATATCCCATGTCCAAAGAATCCTCCCAATCTGCTTTCTTCAACTCAAGCATCTCGGCAGCGCCATACGGTATGGCGTCTTAGAGATAGGTGCCGCACCCGGCTCTAAATCGACGGTAAACTCAACCTCTCGACCGGCGGCAAACCCGCAACTCATCCGGAAAACGTCAGGATACTCACATACTACCGGAATAGACGAGAGCTCGACTCCCCCTTCTTCCGATCTCAAAGCGTAACACCAATAGCCCGTGCAACCTCCCCGAAGAAGCCTCACCGCACTCAAAGCGCTGATCAGTAATCTCTGACAACCCCGCTTACGCCCCACAAAAGAATGCTCGGTACCATCAGAGGCTAACATCGTAACAGTCCTCGTTCTATAATTCATGATCGCCCCATGACGGTCGAGCCAATCCTCACCTTAATCAAATCCTCATCTCTAATATCTATCGCAATCGATTAGAAAGCCAATCCCTCCCCGCGATACTCACGGAAAAATCTCTAATCTCACGGTCCCCCACGATGCTATCCCCGCTAGGAAGTTTAACAACAAAAGGCTCACAAGCAACAAGGCAATCAACATGCATTTACGCACGCAATCCATAGATATAAAAGAATGCGTAGCACGGAATCGAACAATACGGAAACAGGATGGTCAAGGATGTGGACGGTACGTGTAGCCACCGTCGCGTCGGGATCTCGGCTCGCCTCATCTCATACACACGGGGCGGAACGGACCCCGCACTAGAAGCTCCCCCTCTAGAAGGTGACCACGACCTCGACCTCTACCAAAACTCACGCGGCCGAGGAACCGCTTGCTCGATTCACACTCGGCTCTCCTGCAGTGGAGCAGATATCCGAGTAGCTGGAGCCCGAGCTGCATCCGTACAAAACTTAGCACGGTGACCCATACGGCCACAAGCAAGACACCGAATCGGAGGCCTATCACACTCACTCATCATGTGGCCCGGACGACTGCAGTTGAAGCATGTAGGACCACGAACGGAACCAGCAGGAGCAGACCTAGAACCGTTCCCTCGACCAACTGATGGCGACTGACCCCCGAAGACTCGCGAACCGGACTGAGCCTTCGGATACCCTCCTGACTTGCCTCCCGAAAACTGACCGGAGGTCTTCTGCTTCTTTCCTTCAGCTGCCGTCTCTGTCGCAGAAAACGACATCTCGTAAGCCATCGCTTTATTCTGATAATCTTTCAAAGTCGTGCACCCCAGACCAGACATGTAGTGGCGCACCCTCGGCTTCATCCGCATATCAAAGTGGCGGATCTTATCTAGCTCATCTCGGACTTGGTTTCTCACGTAATGCAGCTGTTGATTGTAGTCCTTGATAGCTTGAGAAATAGGAACATCTTGGGGCTTAGCCTCAAAGAAGGCTCGGCCCTCTTTCACTGGCCAAGGACAATATTCATCTTCCATCAGATCTCGAAACTCTGCCCACGTAGCTGCCCGGTCACGCGGTTTCACCGCTTGCCACCACGTCGCTGCCTCCTTGGCGAGGAAGTACTGAGCAATGGGTACTTTCCTCTCCTCGGAACAATTAGCAGCCTCAAACACTTTCTCCAACTCGAATAACCAATTCTCCCAACCGGAAGGGTCGGAAGCACCATCAAATCATGGAGGACGCATACGAATCACGTCCCGAAGTAGCTTATCATTACCGGATCCGAGGGCGGAACCGGGTTGGCATTAGCATGGCCGACTGTAACGGCCCGAGCCGCAGCGCGTCATCCGGTTCGCTACTTGCCGTAATATGTTGGCCACTCCAACATTCTCATGAGCATTACGGAGCTAGCGGTGGTCCCGCCGACCTCCGGAACTAGGGGGACACTGTTCGACAAAGAGGGCATCGCCGAATCGGTTCCCGAGTGATCGGACATGGCCGCCCCACCGGTGCGCCACGTCCCCTACCGCGTCCGCGATCAAGGCCCGCGTCCTCTACCAGCCAGAATTCAAGAAGCAACGGGTAAGTACAATTCAAACGCGAAAAGCAAAAGATACTAAGACAGGAATAGAACAGAACGGTGAAACGAGTCAAGTTAGGAAAACTTACGAGCACCGGCGTACTGAGATGATGGCATAGCAGTGATACTGTCCCAAAAACGACACTTAACTAGACCCAAATGACCGACAGCCTAGGTATCCATAAACCTAAGCTCTGATACCATATTCTGTAACACCCCCAAGACATTCAGGGCATATTACAGCGCCGTGGACCCCACACTGTGGAATCCACCAGGCTAACATACCAACAAGACATTTGACAACGACAAACTATCATTAATAAAACGACAATTAAAATAAAAGACTACCAACCGACAATTAAAATCTGACATCAAATCCATTTCCCAAAATGGGAACACAACATTAACAATTTCAAACAGGAAGTACTCGAGTACTTAAACCAACTTTATAATACATAAATCTCAAAACCAGACATCAATAGTAACCGACAGACATGACATCGAAAATCAAACACTGGACAATATCATGCTTGCCCATCATCCTCATACGGCCCGAGTGCTCGCTTGTCCCCACGATCAATACCTGAAATACAAAAAGTATTTCCCCCATTTAAGGGGTTAGCGACAACTGCTAGTGCAAGTACAATCCATTTGAACTACATTCTAATCGATGAATACATGCGCCAAAAATCATTTTAGAAAACATTTTATATTAGGAATATTTATGATGTACAAACACAAACACATTATCTCCAACAAATCATGATTCAAAGATAACCGATGGCACGAGACTCACGGCCACCGTACCGCATGAGTCCCGTCGGACATCCTGGGTGGCTAACCACAGTTCACGATACGCACACTCACGGCAATACGTATCCCTAGAGGCCCCGTCGGACCGTCCCTAGGTGAACATACACATAACCATCCACAACCACCACGATACAGCCATAATTCAAATACTAGAACATGTAAACAAATGTAAAGTACTTGCCTTTGTGACATCTTCGAAGGATCGGAAGTGAAAAGTGACTACGGATGATCCGAATGGACAACGACGGTTCCTAAACGGAGAATTAGCATAACTCAGTCCCAACGGACATCGATCTCGAAAGGAATACTCCCAAAACCCCGATTATCAATAACGAAAATAGACGATCAATTGATACGGGCGAGGGCTTACGCAAAATCTCCCCGTATCGATAATTCGCGGATTAAAATCAAGGAAATTGGATTTGGAATCATTCAACAATCACAATCGGTGAAGAATATCCTAACATACTGGAATAATTCGGTTCCAATTAGTAAAACCGGAAAAACCCCAAATTTGACGAGTTAGGGTTCTAGACGAAATTACCTTGATTTCGGATGATGGATGACGATTATCTGATGATAATATGTTAGCACAACTCTACGGTGATGGAATGTGAATAGAACGCCGATCGGAATCGATGGAAATCGCCTCGATGTCGCACGTCGAAGAAACGAAGGGAAAAGAATGAAACTTTGCTCAAAGCGCATTGGCTTATATAATTGTGAAGTTAGCGCACGCTAATCGCCATATGTAGCGTGCGCTAACGGGGCGCGGCAGTCCGATGGCTCTTGCCACATTCGTTAGCGTCGCTAACAATAAGGGTTAGCGTCGCTAAGCTTTTCGTAAGCGCACGCCAAAGCGGGGTAGCGTCGCTACCTACACGATTGATCTGCTGATGTCATATCGGCAGTAAGCCGCCGTCGAGTACGATACACGATACACACGGCGAGACCGTAATCCGGGAACATGAACACGAAGCATACAAGGCAGCGGAGCTAAGTGCTGAAAGAAAAATACAATTCCGACCACCGAAGGGTCCGTAATGCGACAACGAAAACGAGATTCCCTAAACTATTAGGAAATTACAAAAATGGCCCAAGTGCCCGAAAATCACGAAACGACGTCGGATTTACGAACCGAAAGTCTCCACAAGACCAACTCAACCATACGACCTTGTACAAACCCAGAAATAACGAAAAAGAACGAGTTTTACAAGAATCGAACGTTCATACGGCAAAACATGTCATAAAACGAAATTACGTGAAAACATCATCAAAACTCATCCCAATGGAAAAACTCCAAGAACAAAATAGATTCGAAATGTCGAAACGGTTACAAACGAGTCGATAAAAATAGACATACACCAAAAATGGAAACTGCTAAAAATGGGAAAATTACGGATATTACAATTCAATCATGGTATTCATCATTCAGAGTAATTGTATCGTGTATCAATCGTCATTCATCACTAATCTAATTGGAGTTTCGTGCCGTGTTTATCATCGTTGTCATTTTTTCAGTGTGGCTGTGTGTGAGGTAGTAGCGCACGCTACGTACTCTTTTTAGCGCACGCTCATTGAGTACAGGTAGCGCACGCTACCACTCAGCATTAGCGCACGCTAATGTCACTCTGGCTGCAGTCCAGAAGGTACTGGACTGTAGGTGAGTTATAAGTAGCGCATGCTACGAATGGTAAGTAGCGCGCGCTAGTGGGTTGTAGTAGCGCACGCTAATAATTGCTGTAGCGCGCACTAAGGACGGATCAGGTTGAGTCCAGTGGCTACTGGACTGCACTGGATTAATTCATAGCGCACGCTATGAGTAATATTTAGCGTACGCAAATGGTGTAGTAGCGCACGCTAAATATTGGTTGTAGCGCATGCTACCGAGGTCAGATCAGAGGACAGGCAGTTTCTGGATTCCAGTATTGGGCATCACATAATTCGTTAGCACACGCTAACAATGGGTTTTAACGTACGCTAGTGGTATAACCGTAGCGCACGCTACAAAAGGTACGTAGCGCGGGCTACCGTGTTCGGACAGTGGGTACTGGACTACCCAAATTACCCGTTAGCGCACGCTACGCACAAGGGCTAGCGCACGCTAACCTGGATTGGCTATATATTGGACAGTTAGCCTGAGTTCGTCATTTTATCATTCGTTCTCATTCCCTCATCGGTTTCGGGCAATTTCGGACATTTTGGAGAGTTCTCTTCGAGCTTCTATCATCCATCATCATCTTCAAGCCTTTGAATTGGATTATCATCACTTCATCATCTCCTTAACATCGAATCAAAGGTATTAATCTCTTGGATCTAGAATTTCGGATTTTTGGGTTTTTCCTTCCGATTTCTTCGTGTAAGCTTGGATTATCATTGGAATATGTTAGATATGGATTATCTACCTTGGATTAATATATTCTTACGGATTTAATGGCTATTTTCGGAATTATTTCAAGAACCCTTGGGGTTGACTTCGGTTAATTGGGGATTTTCCAATTGATGTTGTTGTAATCTTGAATTAGGGATTCCTATTGGATTAATGATATCATTGGAAGTGTTTTGATGGTTTGAAATACTCATTTTGGTGTTGGTTTCGATATATTCGGGATTGGATATCTTCGAAGTCGTGTGGTTGGTTACGTATTCGTTAGAATGCCCCTATGAGTTTGATTATCGTTGTTTCGACCTTTGGGTTAGTCGTGTTTTGTTGCTTGATACGTGTATTGAACGGTTGTTGGTAATTATTGTTATTCAAGGTCGTTTGAGCGACCGGTATTTCACTTAGGACGTTGTTCGTGGACGGACATTCTTCATCGGTATAGTGTAAGATAATTCTTACTCGGTTAAAAGGATACTCATTCCGTTTGTTGTTGATTACTCATAATCATAACTCATTCATCATGGTATTAATCATATTGAGACTTGTAATTGTCGAATAATCATTTCATTCACGAGGAACGACGGTTCCAAATCATTTCATTGGGTTATCAATCACGTCACTATTATTTTCATCTCGGTGAGTCATCTTGGCCTTGTCGAATTATTATTCATTGATTTTCATTGTGGTCATTCTCGTTCATATGACCTTCTGGGTTCATATTGCGTGGCCGGGTGTGGCTGTGTGGAATTTTTAGTCGGGCACACGGTGGTCATGTATTGGGTTCACCGATACATTGGACCGTGCACACGGTAACGCTTACCTCCGTGAGACTAATTAGGTATAAGGACGGGTGTGTCCGGTCATTCGTCTTGTACACTTGCACAGAACATTACGGGCGTACTATGATACTCCTCTTCAGCGTAATTCATAACTAAGGATATTTCATAACTTGAGTTAATTCATGATTGTGTAATTTCAACCCTTGAGGATTGTTGTTCTGTGTAACTGACCCCGTTGGGGGATTTTGTTTTCAGGTCACGGCAAGGCAAAGGCACGGGAAGAGCATGCTGACGGCGAGGAGTCCCAGTGATACTAGTAGGGGGCCCCAGTCATTCCGTTTGTTTCAGTCATTTTCAGTCATTTCAGTCATTTGTATTTTCCGCTGCAAATTCCGTTTGAGATGCTTATTTGTTCAGGGTGGTGTATTTTATCTCCATATAAAATATACTAGTATTCTGTTTTGTCCTGGTGTAATGTACTTAAACTCCTCATCGGAGTACTTGGTAATATAATGTGGTTCGGTACTACAATTATATTATTTAATTCATCATTTTCATTTGCCTGGTGGGTCCCAGTCGGGGATTCACGGCACTGTAATATCCGCCTAGTTTGGGGTGTTACATTCAGCGCATGATGGCGGGCCCCGGCCGAACATTCTTGACCATGACCTCCCGCTAGCGCACGCTAGGCTGCACCAGTATAAATATGACTGAGCAGTCATATTTTCACCCGTTTTTCATTTCTTTCCCTTCCTGTCTGCGGCTGGACTCTTGGAGGTGACGATGGCATGTTATTATACAACTAATCCACGAAGTTTGGGAGCTCATATCATCGATTAATCACCCTATAACATCCTTCAATCCAGCGAATCAAGGTTAGTTTTTCTAAAATCTTAGTTTTGGGAAAAATTGGGGATTTTGTTGATTTCGTCCGTTTGATTCGTTATAACTTAGAATAGTGATGGATTGATGATTATTAAGTTGTTTTATATCGAATCCCTTGTTTTTGCACGGTTGGATTTCCGAGGATTCGTCGTTTTATTGAGTTTCTAATCGACACCTTGAAAGTGTTCGATAAAATGTCACAAAGGGATTCGGGCGTTCTACGATTATTCTTCCTCGTTCGATCGTCAATTTATTCATGGTATGTTGTTGGGGTCAGGTTCCTTGCGAAGAACTCGAGCCGGAACCCTTCCGTTCGCCGTTTTCCGGTCGATGGTGTTACCGTCGTGTCCGCCAGAGAGTTGGGGGCATTCGAAGTTTTCCGGGTGAGATACATTCGTCGGAGTGTCCGGTATCAACTACTGAGGCAAGTATCTTGCCCATACATTACGTGTTTTGTGAATATAGTGGTTGAAAATTGACGATATGTGCTAAATTAATATTTACAACCTTTTCTCAAAAGAATTGGTATATTTACAATTAGGGAAAATTACATCCAACTACCCTATTAGATGGCCCCTTTACACTTTAGTCCCTGTTGTTTCATAAATTACAGCGAAGGACAAAAATCTGAAATAGTGTTGACTTCCATTAAAAAGACAAAAATGCCCCTCTATTTACTTGAATAAAATATTTCTTTTAAAATACATTTCATATGAAACAAATAGCTTATAAGTTATTAAAGTGTTTGGCTAACACATTTCTTTTAAAAAATATTCTTTTTTCAGAAAATAATTTTTTTTTCGAAATATAATTTTTTCAAGAAAAATATATTTTTTTATTTTTCGTAAAAATATATTATTTTTTTTTTCAGAAAATAATTTTATTTTTTCCAAAAAATAATATTTTTTCAAGAAAATAATTTTATTTCGAAAAAATATTATTTTGCCAAAAAATAACTTTTTCTCTAGAAAATATTTTTTATTTTTTTTGGAAAAAATATTTTTTTTATTTTTTTCCAGAAAATAATTTTATTTTTCAAAAAAATAATATTTTTTCCAGAAAATAATTTTATTTCGAAAAAAATATTATTTTGCCAAAAAATATTTTTTCCTCCAGAATTTATTTATTTTTAATTTTTTCGAAAAATATTTTTTTTTTATTTTTTTTCTAGAAAATAATTTTATTTTTTCGAAAAAATATTATTTTGCCAAAAAATAATTTTTTCTCCAGAAAAAATTAAAATATTCCATAAAATAATGTTTTTTTCAAAAATATAATTTTTTCCCCAGAAAATATTTTTTTATTTTTTTCGAAAAATAATATATTTTTTCCAGAAAATACTTTCTTTTTTGGAAAAAATATTTTTTTCTAGAAAGCTTTAAAATTTATTACACTGAAGTCCAAAAGTGTTATATATATATTACAATGAGGTCCAGCATGTGCCACCCACGTGAAGCGAAAAATAAATGGGTAAAAAAGAAAAAGAAAAATAAAAGGGCACATTCGAAATATCAGTACTCTCTCTCCAGTGACATCATCTGAAAGTTTGACTTTTGTCCTTCGTTGTAAATATAGTTTCTGGACAGTGCAATGTTTGTCCTTCATTGTAATATCTGAAACAATAGGGACTAAACTGTAATTAGACCATCTAAAAAGGTAGTCAGATGTAAATCGCCCTTTACAATTATGGTTTTCTTAAAGGACGAATCTTGTGTTCGAGACTTAATGTGCTTATTTGACTATGTGTGTTAGTGTTGAGTATAGGAACTCCCTACCTTTGGATGATGTCATTATGTGTGAATATGTCGTCGGTAAATTGTAGTTAAATTCTTTTGTTATAAATTGTGCGTGGATTCATGTGGTTATCGGTGGATATATGAGTTGTGTGATATTGGTTGTGTCGTTCGGTGTTGTTGAGATAAGTGTGTTTCTTTGTGGACAATATTAGTTTTGGGTCGTGAGTATGTGTTGGATAATATGGCCATTTTAGCAAAATACCTCGACTATATATATTGTGATTTACTCTTGATGATTGCGGTTTTGGAAATAAGAATTGATGAGAGTTGTAAGTTTTTTCTCGGGTACTCTCACTCGGGGATTGACTCGACTGGGTCACACGGGGACCTGGTGGCTTAGCGGCTGGACCGGGTCACGAGGGTTACTTCGAGTGGGCATTCTCACCTGGGGATTGCTCGACAGGGCACACAGGGACTTGGTGGCTTGAGGACCGGACCGGGTCGCGAGAATTGCTAGAATGTTTGTAACGATGATTAATTGTGATATGCCCGGAGTATCACAATGCTTGTTGCTCAGAGTCGAGAGACATTATATACCGAGTCTTGGTGTTTGGCTAAAATGGCATAAACATAATGTGTTATGTGTAATGTATTTTTGGAAGTGAATTGAAGTGAATGAACGGGTCGTGGACCCTGTGTTGGTGATCGAAATGGTTGGGTCGTGGACCCTGTGTTTTGTGACTGGAATGAATTGGGTTGTGAACCCCGTGTTTTGTGAATTGGTTTTGCATTTTTGGAAAATGAACTTTGGGGCGGTGACCCTAAGAGGCTTGTGAAGAATTAAGAACTTTACTATCGCAAATGTTTTCGAAAACTCCCGAGATTTGAAAATGGTTTCAAAGTGCCTTCTTTTTTTGGTTTCTACTTTCAAGACTTGAACTATTTTAATTATCAAATATCTCGGGAAGTCTTTTTTTGTATTCTCGGAATGTGTTTTGTATGGCTCATATTTGCACTTTATACTTGTACTACTAAAACAGTGGAGTTTTGCCAACCCCCGAGTATTCGGGGGGTGGATTTCTGTTTTTGCATCCAGGTACATGCAGGTTTGGGAGCAAAACACAGGATCGGCGCGAAGGATGATGGAAGGCAAATGATACTAATCACATGAAGGCCAGTTTTGGGTGCAGTTAGTCGGAGTACGTGTATGGTGTTTTCCGCTGTCGTACTTTTTATTTGTGAGTGTATTTTTACCCTTGCATGGGTATGAGTCGAGATAGAAATGTGTATTTTTTACTTGTATGTTAGTGATGAAAGATCAAGTTGGTTTACGGATTTGGTATTTTATCATGTCGGTATGTAATTTATAGTGTGGTTTCGATGTCTAGCCTGGTGGACCCTCACGGAGAGGGTCTGCGGCGTGTAATATTCCCGGTTTGATTTCGGGGGTGTTACATTTATGGTATCAGAGCTTAGGTTGCAGAAACCTAGGCTGTCGGGTCCAGTCGGGTATTGTCGTGTCTTGTTCTTTCAGATTGTGTCTGTCTAATTCGTGTCGCGGCGCGTCGTCTGTGATGTCGGCTGTGATTAGTATCGAGGTGCAGCCATCATCTTCGTGCGACCTGTGGATGTAAGTCTCCCTACTATATTGTGCCTTGTGATATACGAGCTTGTATGATTTTGTGTTATGATGTGGAGATTAAAGGTGATTTGTGATTATGTGGCCTATGTTGTTTGATCTTCGTATGATGCTAGGATAAAAGTGGTGCCAACATATATGTATAGATATACACATCCTGATATAAGTCGTTTTTACAAGAGTAATGGCCTTGGTGTGGTTAGGGAAAGAAAAATTTATCAATGTGATATTTTAAAACTTTACATGTTTTGGGAGTCACGTATATTTTGTATTAAAACATCCTCCAAATGGAGGAAAAAGGTTGATTCTTGTATAATGACCTGAAGGCCGAATTTTTTTAAGAATTCAAACTACCGATATTTTATTTTCATCTTGTATTGTAAGTTTTCAAAACACGATTTTTGAACCCAAGTGAAGTATACAAAATATAGACAAGACGTGACTCACGTTTTCAACTTATCGGTTTTATGGTTGTTAGTCGAGAAATATCTGATGATGTTCTTGTTGTTCGGGCAGTGTTGCCAGTTTTAAATTAAAAATATGATGTGAATGCTGAGTCGTTCGATTTGTGTACATTGAGATAGCTCTCTTTAATAAGAGGTGAGATTTCGGTTTTTGAATGACGATTGTCTTTTAATGGTTGCTCATGAAGTGCTAAATTGATGGCTTTGAGATTCGAACGTGTTGTTGTTTATTTGTGACAATTGATTCTAGTAATGTCGTATATATGTTTGTTATCATGTCGCTAGGTTGGAGCAGCTAGCGCACGCTGAGTGCGAGGCTAGCGCGCGCTAATGCAGCATGAGTAGCGCACGCTAATGTTGTTGTAACGCGCGCTAATCAGCCTGGGCAGAGGATGTGGAACCGCGTTTTTAGACATTAAGTCTAACTTTCTGCAGTCAGTCGTCTATGACTGTATTCTATGTGCGTTGTCTAGTGATGACAACCGTTCTATGTGGACGTGTGTTGTGACCTTTCATTCGCGCTAAGTGATAATTGATTTTGTTCGGTGAGTTGATAAATTATGTCTGCTGTGTGTGTGTGTGTGTTCGAAATGTTTTCCTGAAACTTTCATAAGTTTGTGCAAGTTGCGGAAATCAATTTTTGAAACTAATTTGACGTTGCGATTAAGCCGACGGCTTCGTATTGTAAAACCCCCTAAACTCGATAGTTTAGTACATGTATAGTTATAAAATCATGATGTAACAATTGTTTGTAATCTACATCTAGTTTCATTTTATTTTACTTATTTATTCATAAATTATTTTATGAATGAGATAATGAATTAATTGAAACTCGAAATAGGAACATGAAATTCCTAATGGGCCATGTGTATCAACACCTACACATATGAACACACTAAAAGGCTCAAGCCCAACTTGATGAAATTCCTAAGGCATGAAAACACTTCAAAGCCCAACTAACTAATTAAATCACCAACTATTACAATTATAATTATACACTTAAAATAACAAAAATATATATATATATATATATATATATATATAATACATATATCTATGTAATGGGGCGGCCATATGTGAAGAAAAAGAGGGGAATCAATTTTTTTTTTATAACCTCATGTCCCCCATGCAAGACACCCCTCAACACACCGTAAACATCTTGTCCCTAGTCCTCACTACACATACACTTCCCCAAGCCTCTATTACACACTATAAATATGATCATCCACCTCCCCCTAGCTACATTTTACACCTCCTACACACACAAAAATCTGCATTTCAGAGAGAAAGAGAGAGAGGGACGAATCTAGAGGAAGAAGAGAAGTTTAACAAGGCATAGGTAATTCTTCTCCTACAACTTTCTTTTATATGTATAACTAATGAAAACTTTAAACCTAACATGCAATCAAAAAAATAATAATTCATAGTGTGTTGATGCATGGGCTGAAATGTAGAGGAGGAGGAAGAGAGGTCCTTTTCGACTCACAAGACCTAGGATCGACTTCTACCGACAAAGAACTAAAGTGAGTGGAAATTCTTCAAAATTTTGAAAACAAAAATCAATTATTTATTGTTTATGATGATGCATGTGAGATCTGAAAATTTTGAAATATATTCTTGAGTTGCATGTCAAATTTTGCATGTTGAAATTATACTACAAGTTTTTGTTAATATTTCTATATAAATATTTGTATTTCTTGATTCTTATTTATGAATATTATGAGAAATTATGATGCATGTACAAATCTGAAAATTTCTGGGTATATACATGTTTTGATTATTCATATTATGGTTATAACATCATGCAAATTGATTTGACAATTTTAGTCGACAACCGATTCGATAGTCGGATTCCAATTTCGTGAAAAATTGTAATCTTTATACCTACCTTGCACTTTCTCGTAACTTTGTCTCAAATATGGAATTTTAGTGTCATATGACTAAGTTGTAATATGTGATAATATACTTGTGGCCGTAAGTAAGAATTTAATCGAGTAAACGGAAAATTGGGCACAAATTGCAATTTTAGGTAGTTTGGAGACTAAATTGAAAATTTACAAAAATACGTATTCTGGACCCTGTACCTCATATATTTCTTTATATATAAGCTGTCCGTAAAGTTTCGTACACTTCGGACTTCGATATCTATACTTATAAACCAAAATTGTAATTTGAAACACTTTTGGGGTCAAAACGCAAGAAAATTAGAATTCTGGACCAAGTCCGAAATTTTCTGGAATTTTCACAAATCTATCATTCCAGACCTATTACGAGTCACCTCGTAAAATTTCATCAAAATCCGAGCTAATTTCATAACATTATAAGCCCCGGAATAATTTTCCTAAGTTTTGGGGCAAAACCGTAAATTCTGGAAAATTCAGTCTCGAAACTGAAAATTCAAAAATTTCCTTAAATCTGGAGTCATGGGAATATTTTTGACATTCTCACAAATTTTCACAACCATCCGAATTCGATCCTTACTCTAAATACTAAAACTCGAACTCAAGGGCAAAAGCGTCCATTCAACCTATTCCAAAGATTTCTCGTTATCGTCGAACCTGCCCATATTATATAAATACCTGATCTAAACTCCCCAGACTGTTAATAAGATTATTCAGATTATTTCTCAGATTTATTTATGAATCCTTTTTTTTTTTTGAACAAATCGGGCCAATTATAATTAATACATATTTCGTACTTAGTCAAAAAGACGCTATTAACCTGACTAACCGAACACATACTTGATACTCGTGACATGCGTCTGACTACTGACTGTAACTATCCAAGAACTAAGTGCTATACAAACAAAGTGCCACGGACGGGTCCGCCTCTAACTCTACCGGGGCAAAGTGCCACGTCGACGGACGGGGGCCACCTCTTGATCCCATACGAACCAGAGAGCCAACCTATAATCCGGGGCCACCTCTTGAACTGTATGAGCCACCTCTAGAGTCCCTAATCATGTCAGGGACGGTTAGACCAAGTCTTGGATCGAGCAGAGAGGCTGCGGTTCATGAACGAGGCTACCGTTGTTTCCTATTCCCATAACCGAGGAACGGAGTGTTCCGAGGGACCTGGGTCGTAGACTTGGGGTATAATCGCGATTATGGTGTGATCCGGATTTTGACCCACAGCTAAGGACATACCGAGCCCATATAAGAGATAAGGAAGCACACGCTAAGTGTGAAAAGAGCGAAGGCTCTACTTGGGGCGACAGTCTAAATCTTGGGGCGACAGTCCAAATCTTGGGGCGACGGCCTATCTTGCTAGGAGTAATAAGGAGAGCCTAGAATCCAAAGTCCATATCGGCAGGATTCGAAGCTAGCTTGACTGATTGACCAACTGCTTGACTTGACATCCGTCCACGGGGACATGATTATAATATCGCACCTGTAAGTGTTTATTGTGTTCATAAAAATTATAATGTATCTTGCAAACGATTCCAGTTTCATATACTTTATAAAACCATGCATCAATCAAAATGTTTTCAAAGAAAAGTAAGCCACACTCGCACACGATCACCCACTCACTGAGACCCTTTGTCTCACCCCACCATTTTCCATTTTAAACCAGAGGAAGAGAATCCGGCCGAAGACGAGGGGACTTTTGAAGAGATCGAGTAGAAGACCTTCGAGACATAGAATTGTGTATAATTCCACCTTGTAATAGATTAGTTATGTTTCGTATTTGGTACTTTTGAAATTCTGGAAAGAAGTTCTGCTGTAATGTTCTGATCTTTGTAATTTCATTACCAACCTTTATTTCAACGAATCTTAAAACATCGGGTTAAGATCGTTGTTGAAATTTTATTGATCGTTATTCTAGCTTCCGCAATGTCTTTACTGCACTCTTATTGATTGATCGACATGTATCGTCGCGCCCTCGTCCTGCCCGATGTTGGGGCGTGACACGTATGAACTTTGGAAATTGTTTGAAATTTGCGAGCCAGACTAAGATTCTCCAATAAAACCTCTGCGGTATTAAAAGAGTTGTTTTATAGTACCTTGAACATTTTGATTCTACCGTCGTTGATATTTGTGTAGTGTTGGGATAATTTTCGAAAATGACTTTTAACATACTATTGTATTTTCGAATAATTCGAGTACATGATTTTTAAAAATCTTTCACACAAATTTTTTTTCAAAAACCAAAACGATTTCTTTTTCAAAAATATATAGTGAAAGATGAAAATCTCACTCGATGTAAAGTTTAAACTCGAATTTGGAAATGTTAGAGTATGTAAGAATGGTTTGATGGTCTTGCATGGTTAACTTGTTGGTTGTTAGCGGCGATGATGATGCGTAGAGGCATGATGATTTTGATAATGCCGGTTACAAGGAAATATTATTTTGGCAAATGATTTCAAATGAGACGGTTAGAGTATGTTGCTTACAAGTTTTGATGAAACAACCCGAGGTACCAAAAGTACTTTTAAAGTTTATTTTGAATAGCATACAAATCCTAGGATTTTCAAAATATTTCCTTTAAAAGGATACCTCGTGGATTTTCTTATCGAGCTATTATTAGTTACCTTATGTGATATGTCGTGCTGAGTTGGTACTTTAGTATAATATTTTGCGAAGTGGTGAAATCATATTGAGTGAGAATTCGCTTAGTATGCCGAGGGACATAGGACGCGGCCGTGACCGCGGTACAGTTGGTTATGGAGATTCGATGCGGGACCAAAAGGATAAGGCCGGGAAGGTTGCTATTCAAGCACTTCGTTTTTGTTGTTTAGGTTTCGGGGACGAAACCTCTTTTAAAGGTGATATGATGTAATACCCACATTTTTTTTCTTCTTGTTTCCGTTTCGTTCGATCGTATTGAGGCGATTGTGTTCGTTAATGCTTCTGACCTTGTATTGTTTCTCATTTTTGTCATTCGAGCGAGTTCTGATATTATTCCAAATTGATGTGTATATCATTGTGATCTTTCCAAATTCGGATCGATTTCTTGTTAACCGTGTTCGAAGTTAACACTTCGTGATTCCTACAAGTTTATTGATGTTTTGATTTGAGGTGTGAACTGTAACACCCCGAGATATTCGGAATAACTACAGCGCCGTAAACCCTTTAAGAAAGGATTTACAAGGCTAAATAAAAGAAATGTAAATATAAGACATCAATACCACGGAAATTCAAGTTTACAAAACCGACCCAACTGGTTCAACGAGTAATTAATACAACCAAATCGAACTCATATTAATAAGACATTCGTACTCGAGTACTGAAAAGAATCAAGAAGACAATCAAAAGCAATGACAAACATCACTGAACCCCTTCGTCGTCACATCGGTACTGTGGCTGTTTCCCCGCTCCTCGGCTACCTGAACATCAAAACAAATGTCCACCCCAGAAGGGGTTAGCAAAACGATTCTAGTACAAGTGTCATATTAAACAAATCGAATATGTATCAACAATACATAACAAGATACACCACACATACTTCCGCTACCGGAATCCGACATTGCGAATCCACAAGATTCCATTAACACAACAAGGGTATTCCAATGATCCAGCGCCCTCAGCATAGATCCCAAGATGATCCCGTCGGACCAACACGAGGTGGAGATAACCCGTCCAATGATCCAGCGCCCTCAGCCTAGATCCCAAGATGATCCCGTCGGACCAACACGAGGTGGACATCCGATCCAGCGCCCTCAGCATAGATCGTACAACGTACACAAACACAACTCATGCATACACATATGCCAAATCATTATGTCCATCAACATGAACATAGAAACACTAGATAACGAATATCATGACAATTCAACAAAATAATTTCCATGTTCAACAACATGAATAAACCACAAACATGCTAAAAATACCAATTTTAACACATTACGATACTTGCCTCGAAGATGGCAAGAACGAAACACTTCAATGACCTCAACAAACTCGAAGGCCGCCTCCTTCGATCAACGTAGCAAGCTCGAACCTTGACAAAAGAAATGATATAAAATTCATTTCAAGTCGAACGAATACCTATCAATCCGGTCTACGGCCAAAAGTTCTAAATATGCAATTTGCCTGAACCACTTAGCGTACGCTACGTACTCTACGTAGCGTGCGCTAAGCCTGCCTGTTAGCGTATGCTATCGTCTAAGTCTAGCGTACGCTAGCCATGGACGGACAGTTCTCTCTGATCAGCCGACTGACTCGATGTAACATCCCCAATCCACTCAGGGATATTACACGCCGTAGACCCTCTCCTCGAGGATCTACCAGGCTGATAACTAAAATCAAACATCTAAACATCGCCTTTAAGGCTAAAATGACTCAGTAGACCGACTTGGTCTTTCAATAATAACATACAACTCATTCCCAAACACATACCCACGTAGGGGTCAAAATAAAATAAACTCCCGTACAACGGGGAAAAGATACCGCAGCGGAAAAAGAAAATACAACTGGACCAATACGACATCAACGGAACCTCGTGTGATTAGTATCGTTCATCTTTCATCATCCTTCGTGCCGACCCTGTGCTATGCTCCAAAACCTGAATGCAAAATAGACATCCACCCCCCGAATACTCGGGGGTTAGCAAAACTCCACTGTTTTGCTAGTGCAAGTACAAGTGCAAAAATACGAGCCATACAATACAAGTTCCAAGAACAATAATAATCAGGAATCCTCAAAGATCCAAACGTAAAGAAAAGTACTTCCCGAGGCAAGAGTTTGGGTAAACATTTCCAAAACCGAAAGATCGCAAATAAGGGAAACAATTTACAAAACAGTTTAAAATGCCATCGAGAGTTTTAATAGAAAACAATTTAGGATTATAAAATCCTTCTCTTTCCAAAAGATCGATAGGGTCACAGCCCAAACGTTTGTTTTCGCAAATAGGAAATCACCAACAATTTACAGGGTCAAAGCCCAACATCACGTGTCCTCAACGGACGTAAAATCAACGAAACATAATCACGCACGCGCATCGCCTAGGACCGGGACGATACCACCGACATCCCACTCGAGGCCTCGAAGGACCCTCCCGAGCTGGCTAGCGAAACAAATCACATACATCTCACGGTTGGATCAATCGCTTGTTGCATCCTGGCCACATGATCGCATGCCATGTGCCACCGTAGATTATCTCAGGCTCTCACGGTTGGATCAATCACTTGTTGCATCCTGACCACATGATCACGTGCCATGTGTCACCGTAGACCTTCAACCATATCCACACATTCACACAAATAACATATTACATCAAGGATATTCAAACAATTCGCAAGAGGCATCAAACACTTAGCAAAACACCACGTCAAACCACAACGCACCGAAATGAAATAATATGCGCCCACACGCAATACCAAGTGCAACATCAACACCAAACATATCCATAGAGTTCACATAGTCATTCTCAAACCACACCATTTACAAAACACACGCGTTTTGAAAGCAAGCCTTTAACAAGGCTAAACCGAGTCTTTTGAAAGTTCGAAACACACGATCAAATAAACACATAGAGACGGTTACTAATTATCATATCCACAAAACAAGAATTGTATGGACAAGGTACTTGCCTCGATACCACGAGCACGGAACCACGAACGGATACGGCTCAACCGGGAAGCTTCTAACGCCCGATGCTAACGAAAAGGAATACGACAACGAGCGGAGCGGAAGAATCAAGCACGACCGCGAGGAACCGGCGAAAATGAACCTAACGATTCGAATAGCACAATCACAACCACTTCTAAACGATTACGGAAATGGAATACACCGGAAACCCGCCTACGATTCATGTATATTCGCACAAAAATAACAACGAGGGCGGACCACAACCAAACCCTCTCGATTCCGTAAAACTATGAAAATATACCATGAATCCGTAGGAAAACTAATGATATCAACAAGATTAATCATATTCATCAAGAATCCATCAACAAAACGGAAAGAATCGGACAAAACCCCAAAATCCCCAATTATCCAAAAAGGTAGGGTTTCAAGAGATATTACCTTGAGTGATTCAAGTATTAAGATCCGTAGAACACGCGTTAGATTGATTATCCGAGCCTCACAACCGAAAAGAAATGATGAAAATCGACCCCGGATGAAGAACTCTCTCCCTCTAAAGCTTCTCTCTCGCGGCCGTGGAAAGTGGGGAAGGAAATGAGTGATCGCTCAAAACAACACATTTATAGTGTAACACGTGAGAACCTATCGGCCGGCCTATCGGCGATAGGCCCAACCGATAGCCATACGGAATGCCGCGGTAGGGTCTATCGACCCCCTATCGGCCGAAAGGCTCTGGAAGTGCTCGCCCAAAAATAAAACGACCATAACTCTCTCTTAGGACTCGATTGACTCACCGTTTGAACCATTGGAAAGCTAACTCGATGTTCTATAATATTGCAAAGATTTATAATTTTTGGAGTTACCAAAAATTAATGGTGATCTAACAAAGACGAACTCATACTTAGAAAAGTCGTTTAGAAATCCCGAATTCAACAAAACGACACGAAACCCGAACACGAATACGAACCGAAGATACGGTTACGAAGTACTCACAAAGACGAATCTAAGAGCTAGTAGGACACACAATTCCGACCACCGAAGGCTCGAAATTCGACAACGGAAGGTAATTACCCCAAACTTTGGGAAATTACGAAAATGGCCCAAATGCCCGAAAATCACGATACGTGATCGAATAACCAAACCGAAGTTCACAACACGTCCAACAAAGATAAACGGACTTGCGGGAAACTCGAAACAACGATTTCGGATGAGATTCGCAAGAATCGAACTCAAGTGCGGAAAAGTCGCTAAAAGCACGAACTCAACGAAGCGACACGAAGCGAACTCGGATGTCAAAAGTGTAGAATTAATCATTCTCGGAATGACGAAGCGGTCATGAGCGAGTCGTCAAAACGGACTCGACCGAAAAAAAAGAAATTACGGAAATCGAAAATTGCGGATATTACATTCTACCCTCCTTAAAAGAAGTTTCGTCCGAAACTTAAAACAAGTAGGGAGAAGAAATATTCCGCCAGAAAAACTCAACGAGACACACAAGAATGCGTAACTAACGCCCAACGGCGAAATGTTACAAACAACGCAAAGGGTATACGGTGTGAAAACACGCTCCACGACGACCAACACAACGTCGCGGTAGAGACATAATAAAACCAACAAATGACAAGCGTCATCAAATGGATAATACAATCAAGTCAATGATCCAAACAATCACAAAACACAAATTACTTGTTACAAGAGAACACGCACGATCGAGAAAACAGAGAATAAACACAAAACGATCCACAAGGGTAATTATAAATAATTCGGACTACGCCGAAATCCTCAAAACCACACTAGGCATCTCCGTGTCCTTTCGGAGCAGAGACGCAACCTCGATCCCCAAACCTCTCAGCTACCGTCTCGCAATGTACGGATCGGTGACCCACTTGGCCGCACTCGAAACAGCTGACTAACGGTGAACGACAATTCTTCGCAGTATGGCCCGCTCGACTACAGTTATAACATATCTTCTAAGTGCTCACATTACTCACTGCAGGGGTACTACTCCTCTGATCACGCGATCTAGGAACCATATTGGGATGACGAGACGAAGTCCCAACCTCAAGGGGCCCACTCCGATTTCTGAAAAGTTCCCAACGGTTTTGTTTCTTGAGTCGACATACTCTCGGTCGATAATCTGGATAGCTCATAGGCTAACGCCTATTTTGATAATCTCTCAAGGAAGTACAAGCGAGACTGCCATGTCTTGGCGAATCTCGGCTTCATCCGCCTACTAAAATGACAAATCTTGTCCTCCTCTGTCCTTACTTGATTTTGCACATAGCCGAAATGTTTGCTAAAATCAATAATAGCTTGAGACAATGGTACATCCTGCGGTTTCGCGAAAAGAATTCATTAATCCTCGATTTCTGATCGGTTCGGACAAAACTCATCTCTCATGAATTTACGGAACTCGCCCACGTGACAACGCGATCTCGAGGCTTGGTAGCCTCCCACCAGCTAGCGGCATCTTTGTCGAAAAGATACTGAGCTACCGGAACCTTACGTTCTTCTGGACAATCAACTATCTCGAAAATCTTTTCCAATTGGAAAAGCCAACCATCCCAGCCCAACGCATCCGCAACACCGGCGAATCGAGGGGGATTCATACGAATCACTTCTCGAAGCCACTGATTTGCACCAGTGTGCTGGGTCACATCTGTAACACGCTGAACTGCCTGAGTCAACTGAGTCATCTGAGTGGCTACCTGCTGCAAAATAGTAGCAACACCAATACCAATACCATCACCGGCGGCATGCTCTCGACCACGCGTCCGATCGCCACGACCACGACCTCGGCCCCTCGGCATACTAAATAAGTAACCACTCAGCACAACAAGGAATCATAATACATATCATATACAACAATTTCCATCGTAAAGCAACATGCATACTAAAATCATAGCAACGACGGTATCGTTCAGCAATCTCAACGGCCCGAACGATAACCAGCACATAATCACAAAACATCATGGAATAATCACACATATACACGAACATACCAACCCAAGCTTCACAGCTCACACTCGCGTGTCAACACGCAAATCACCACGAGGCGATAAACAGTAAACACCAGTTCACACCTCTCACAGAGGGCTAACAAAACATATGCGTGGCGAACGACTCAACGTTCACACCACCAATCCAACCACAATTCGGGGTTAACACCGTAACGAAAGTTCGAAAACCATACACGCATTTCCGGTCCATAGCAGGAATGATAGGTTTTAAAAATGAAAACCACCTTTTGAAAACAGTTTGGAAACAACAGTTGATCTTGAGTATCATTTTACAAAAAGTAGTACAAACACCATTATCGAGACTTTGAAAATCATCTTGCGTTTGAACAAAAATGAGGACTCCTTTCCTTTAGTGAAAAACTTTCAAAAAATATTCGACCCTTGGGTCTAAGCAACTGCATTTGAAAATATCTCAAAAAAAATATTTTTGGTCCTCAACCGGAAAATTTTTGAAATGTATTGCGGCATTAGAAAACACCTTGAAAACACCGCAAGAAAATAATTCGCTTTAAAAGTACGTCTCGAATTTCAATTTTCTAAGATACTCAAGGTTTTCAAAAATAATTCAATGGGTTAGAATGCCCAAAAAGGTCGATGACGGTAGTACTTATCAAAACTCACAAAATCATTTGAAAACACCCAACTACCGTCAAAACGGTCAAGGCCAACAACTCGGTTAAAGGAATCGATTTTCGAAATAAAATTGATCGGTAAGATACCGAAAGCCATTACAAAGGAACTCACGCGGCGGAAAAAAAAAGAACTACAAGTCAACATGCACAATCCAAAGAACTACTCCTCACATGAAAGAAATATGAGAGTCAAATAGTCGCGTATCAAGAAATCAAAATCCATAAGAGGATTCCGTCACTTAGCAAATAAATCATAAAAATAGCTCGTGTCACACGAGGCACAACACAAAGAAGGAGACTTATAGCCACAGTCGCATGAAGATGATGATCGCCCCACGATACTAATCACGACCAACAAACTCGGGCGACGCGTCGCGACGACTCGATCGGATAAAATCCGACGAGACAAAAACTCGATAGACACCATCGACCCGACGGCCTAGGTTTCCACAACCTAAGCTCCGATACCATTTATGTAACACCCCAATCCACTCGGGGATATTACACGCCGTAGACCCTCTCCTCGAGGATCTACCAGCCGATAACTAAAATCAAACATCTAAACATCGCCTTTAAGGCTAAAATGACTCAAGAGACCGACTTGGTCTTTCAATAATAACATACAACTCATTCCCAAACACATACCCACGCGGGGTCAAAATAAAATAAACTCCGTACAACGGGGAAAAGATACCGCACGGAAAAGAAAATACAATGGACCAATACGACATCAACGGAACCTCGTGTGATTAGTATCGTTCATCTTTCATCATCCTTCGTGCCGACCACGTGCTATGCTCCAAAACACGAATGCAAAATAGACATCCACCCCGAATACTCGGGGTTAGCAAACTCCTTTGTTTTGCTAGTGCAAGTACAAGTGCAAAAATACGAGCCATACAATACAAGTTCCAAGAACAATAATAATCGGGAATCCTCAAAGATCCAAACGTAAAGAAAAGTACTTCCCGAGGCAAGAGTTTGGGTAAACATTTCCAAAACCGAAAGATCGCAAATAAGGGAAACAATTTACAAAGCAGTTTAAAATGCCATCGAGAGTTTTAATAGAAAACAATTTAGGATTATAAAATCCTTCTCTTTCCAAAAGATCGATAGGGTCACAAACGTTTGTTTTCGCAAATAGGAAATCACCAACAATTTACGGTCAAAGCCCAACATCACGTGTCCTCAACGGACGTAAAATCAACGAAACATAATCACGCACGCGCATCGCCTAGACCGGGACGATACCACCGACATCCCACTCGAGGCCTCGAAGGACCCTCCCGGTGGCTAGCGAAACAAATCACATACATCTCACGGTTGGATCAATCGCTTGTTGCATCTGGCCACATGATCGCATGCCATGTGCCACCGTAGATTATCTCGAGCTCTCACGGTTGGATCAATCACTTGTTGCATCGACCACATGATCACGTGCCATGTGTCACCGTAGACCTTCAACCATATCCACACATTCACACAAATAACATATTACATCAAGGATATTCAAACAATTCGCAAGAGGCATCAAACACTTAGCAAAACACCACGTCAAACCACAACGCACCGAAATGAAATAATATGCGCCCACGCAATACCAAGTGCAACATCAACACCAAACATATCCATAGAGTTCACATAGTCATTCTCAAACCACACCATTTACAAAACACACGCGTTTTGAAAGCAAGCCTTTAACAAGGCTAAACCGAGTCTTTTGAAAGTTCGAAACACACGATCAAATAAACACATAGAGACGGTTACTAATTATCATATCCACAAAACAAGAATTGTATGGACAAGGTACTTGCCTCGATACCACGAGCACGGAACCACGAACGGATACGGCTCAACCGGAAGCTTGGGCGCCCGATGCTAACGAAAGGAATACGACAACGAGCGGAACGGAAGAATCAAGCACGACCGCGAGGAACCGCGAAAATGAACCTAACGATTCGAATAGCACAATCACAACCACTTCTAAACGATTACGGAAATGGAATACACCCGGAAACCCGCCTACGATTCATGTATATTCGCACAAAAATAACAACGAGGGCGGACCACAACCAAACCCTCTCGATTCCGTAAAACTATGAAAATATACCATGAATCCTTAGGAAAACTAATGATATCAACAAGATTAATCATATTCATCAAGAATCCATCAACAAAACGGAAAGAATCGGACAAAACCCCAAAATCCCCAATTATCCAAAAAGGTAGGGTTTCAAGAGATATTACCTTGAGTGATTCAAGTATTAAGATCCGTAGAACACGCGTTAGATTGATTATCCGAGCCTCACAACCGAAAAGAAATGATGAAAATCGACCCCCGGATGAAGAACTCTCTCCCTCTAAAGCTTCTCTCTCGCGACGCCGTGGAAAAGTGGGGAAGGAAATGAGATGATCGCTCAAAACAACACATTTATAGTGTAACACAGCAGAACCTATCGGCCGGCCTATCGGCCGATAGGCCCAACCGATAGCCATACGGAATGCCGGCAGTAGGGTCTATCGACCCCCTATCGGCCGAAAGGCTCTGGAAGTGCTCGGCCAAAACTAACACGACCATAACTCTCTCGTCCGGACTCCGATTGACTCACCGTTTGAACCATTGGAAAGCTAACTCGTTGTTCTATAATATTGCAAAGATTTATAATTTTTGGAGTTACCAAAAATTAATGGTGATCTAACAAAGACGAACTCATACTTAGAAAAGTCGTTTAGAAATCCTGAATTCAACAAAACGACACCGAAACCCGAACCTGAATACGAACCGAAGATACGGTTACGAAGTACTCACAAAGACGAATCTAAGAGCTAGTAGGACACACAATTCCGACCACCCGAAGGTTCGAAATTCGACAACGGAAGGTAATTACCCCAAACTTTGGGAAATTACGAAAATGGCCCAAATGCCCGAAAATCACGATACGTGATCGAATAACCAAACCGAAGTTCACAACACGTCCAACAAAGATAAACGGACTTGCGGGAAACTCGAAACAACAGTTTCGGATGAGATTCGCAAGAATCGAACTCAAGTGCGGAAAAGTCGCTAAAAAGCACAGAACTCAACGAAACGACACCGAAACGAACTCGGATGTCAAAAAGTGTAGAATTAATCATTCTCAGAATGACGAAACGGTCATGAGCGAGTCGTCAAAACGGACTCCGACCGAAAAAAAAGAAATTACCGGAAATCAAAAATTGCGGATATTACACTCGACTGATAACATAGCGTACGTTAGGTACCAAACGTAGCGTGCGTTAACTTATCCTCGATAGCGCACGTTAACTTACGTATGTTAGCGTGCGCTAACCGTGCATGGCAGACTACTACTGGCAGAAACATGATCTAATGGTGATGAACTCATGAATTCTATGGTGATTATACATGTCATCCCCGTGCACATCATGCTCATAAGGAGTGTGAACGATCTCTACGGATTAAACGACGACACGATACAAGGGTACGTATTATCATCAAAATTCATCTTGATCTCGAGAAAATATCTTAAGTTCCCTTTGTCCTACGTTCTAAAACGCATGATTCCAAAGTGTAAAATATAACAACTTGGTAATTTCCATCTACTGGTCACAAATTGGTTTGAATCTTCAGAATATGCTAAGAGTTCAAACACAAAAAGGTTCCATGGTATTATACGATGAATAATTACCGAAACATCGAAATTATCTTCCTAACACATGATGCTCGACTACTACGAATTAACTGACTAGATAAGCATGATGAAACGTCCCTCAAAATACTACTAATATTGGCGAAGAAACACCTACCTCAAAGTAGCGAAGGACACGAAGGAACTTGAAGAAAATCCAACGCCGAAGGCTTGAACACCAATCCCCCAATGGTGTACGATCTTCAACACGAGCTAGGATGCTGATATGAAGTGTTTAGGATGAAGAGAATAATACTCTAAATATAAGGATTCGGATGTGGGAAGAGAAAAGAGTGAAAATACGAAAAAGGATGCTGTCCTATTTATAGGAAATGATTATTAGCGCGCGCTAGTCCATATTCGTAGCGTGCGCTAGCGGCTTACTGACTTCACTGTACTCAGCACTTAGCGTGCGCTATTTCGTATCAGTAGCGTGCGCTAAGGCGTTTACTTGGCTTTTTCCCGAAAGCCGTCCAGGTTCATCCCGACACAATCCGACCGAAATCCTCAGCCGATATCACCTACCACCCTGTCTTAATCATGCTGACTACGTATAGCGCGCGCTAAGGTCATGCACAGCGTGCGCTATGGACCCAACTTAGCGTACGCTACACATAGTCGATAGCGTGCGCTACATGCGCAGAATCACAATTTACATCACATTTGAAATCATACGCTCAACAACATCGGATTATGAAATACGGAGAATAATACTCAGATCAAATAATACTCAGATCAAAGTGAAACAACTTCAATGTCACAAGTTTCCAAATACATATCAGAAACCTCGGGTATTACATCCTTCCTCCCTAAAAAGAAGTTTCGTCCCGAAACTTAAGATAAAAACAACTCTAGATATCTAGTCTTCATACTGTCCTCTGTTTCCCAAGTGGCCTCTTCAGCTCCATGTCGTGACCATTGTACTTTAACCAAGTGTATTGGTTTATTCCTCAACTGTTTGATCCGACTCTCAAGTATCTTGATTGGTCTCTCCTCGAAGGTGCCGTCATTAGCTATCTCGATCTCATCGAACTCAATGATATGACTGGGATCTGGTACGTACTTTCGCAATTGGGATATGTGAAACACATTGTGAACGTGACTCAGCGATGGCGGTAAGGCCAACCTGTATGCTAAATCTCCAACTCTCTCGAGGATCTCGAATGGTCCGATATATCTCGGACTTAGCTTACCCTTTTTCCCAAAATGGAAAATCCCTCGTGTAGGAGATACCTTCAATAGTACATGTTCCCCAACGTCGAACTCTAGAGGGCGACGACGCACGTCTGCATAAGACTTTTGTCGACTCTGGGCAGTCAACAGTCTTTCCCGAATCAAAGCAATCTTCTCTTGAGTCTGAATTATCAATTCCGGTTCCATCCCGATCAAGTCCGAAGAATCATCCCAGCACAAGGGTGATCGGCATCTTCTCCCGTACAAAGCTTCAAATGGTGCCATCTTAACAGAAGCATGCCAACTATTGTTATAGCACCCACCTAATCAATCTTGGTTTAGCATCTTTCTTTTCCAAAAGGTATTTGATAGCCAAATGGTCAGTCCACACAACCACTTTTGTCCCCAACAAATAAGCTCGGAATTTATCAAAAGCAAAAATCACGACCAATAGTTCTTTCTCTGTCGTGGCATAATTTCTTTGGGCGTCGTCAAGGGTCCGACTTGCATAATATATGACATGAAACACTTTTCCCCGTCGCTATCCCAAAACAGCCCCAATGGCAAAATCACTAGCGTCGCACATCAATTCAAACAGCAGGCTCCAGTCTGGGGCGACTATAACAGGAGCGGTGCTTAGAGCCTTCTTCAAGAGATCGAAGCTTTCTTCACACAACTCATTAAAATCAAATGGGACATCTTTCATGAGCAAATTACATAGAGGCTTTGTGATCTTCGAAAAATCTTTAATGAAACGGCGATAGAATCCGGCGTGTCCCAAAAAACTCCTCACCCCCTTTACGGAAGTAGGCGGAGGCATCTTCTCAATCGTTTCAATTTTCGTATGATCGACTTCAATCCAGTGCGTGGATATGCGGTGCACCGACACAATACTTCATGGACCATAAAATGGCACTTCTCCCAATTTAACACAAGATTCGTCTCTTCGCATATCTTCAGGACCTTCTGTAAATTCTACAAACATAAATCAAACGAATCACCGAAAACAGAAAAGTCATCCATAAAAATTTCAATACAATGCTCTACCATGTCAGAAAAATGGCCATCATACACCTTTGAAAAGTGGTCGGCGCATTACATAAACTAAAAGGCATGCGCCGACAAGCAAAAATGCCTTAAGGACATGTAAACATCGTCTTTTCTTGGTCTTCTGGGGATATATAAATCTGATTATACCCAGAATAACCATCAAGAAAACAGTAAAAATCGTGTCCGACCAATCTATCCAATATTTGATCAATAAACGGTAAAGGGAAATGGTCCTTTCTAGTGGCTTTATTTAATTTTCTATAATCTATGCACATACTCCACACTGTAACAATTCTAGTGGGAATTAATTCATTATTGTCATTTTGAATAATCGTTATCCCACCTTTCTTTGAAACAACTTGAACCAGACTTATCCACTTACTGTTAGAAATAGGAAAGATCATACCTGCGTCGAGGAGTTTTAAAACCTCGACTTTTACCACCTCTTTCATATTCGGATTTAACCGACATTGATGCTCCATAGAAGGCTTGTAGTCCTCCTCCATCAGGATCCTGTGCATACAAATGGAAGGGCTGATTCCTTTGATATCCGCAATAGATCATCCCAGGGCAGATTTGTACTCCCTCAATGCTCTCAACAACTTATCCTCTTGATCAGCCGCCAAAGTGGTAGAAAGAATGACAGGTAGGGAATCGTTGGGCCCCAAAAATACATATTTCAAATGATTAGGTATCTGCTTAAGTTCTAGCTTTGGGGGATTCTCAATCGATGGTACGGTTCGCGTTGGTAAACTTCCGAGCTCCTCGCATGGTTACGAGTGAAAATTGGTGGTGACGTATCCATGTGTCGTAAATAAGCTACATGCTCTGAATTCAATTCGGTAGAGGATCTGACTAAAATGGACTCTAGTGGATCTGATGGGTAGCTCTCCCAAAAATCTCTTCTTACACACGAGTCAATGACATCAATTTGAAAGCAATTTTCGGCATCACTAGGATGTTGTATAGATCGAAATATATTAAAAGTGACCTGCTCCTCTTGGACTCGTAAAGTGAGCTTCCCCTTTTCCACATCAATTAGATTTTTGCCGATCGCTAAAAATGGTCTTCCCAATATAATTGGGATGTCATGATCTTCTTCCATATCGAGCACAATAAAATCAGCAGGAAAAATGAATTTATCGACCTTGACCAGGACATCTTCTATTACCCCTCTCGGATACTTGATGGATCTATCTGCTAGTTGTAAAGAGACCGTAGTAGGCTTGGCCTCCCCAATGCCTAGCTTCTTGGAAATAGAAAGGGGCATAAGATTAATGCTGGCACCGAGATCACATAAAGCTCTATCAAAGGACGAATTTCCAATAGTGCACGATATAGTGAAACTTCCCGGATCCCTCAATTTAGGTGGGAGCTTTTTCTGCAAAATAGCGCTACACTCTTCAGTCAATGCCACTGTTTCATATTCTTCGAGCTTCCTTTTTTTAGATTAAATATCCTTCATAAATTTCACATAGCTCGGCATTTGTTCCAAAGCGTCGGCAAATGGGATATTAATATGTAATTTCTTGAAGACATCAAGAAACTTGGAAAACTGCTTGTCTAAATTTTGCTTTTGCAGACATTGTGGAAACGGGACTGGTGGTACATAAGCAGGATGAGTGATCGAGGCTGCTTTTGACTTGCGCTTTGAGGACATAGTGATCTCTATTTGAGTGGGCTCCTCATCATTTACTATCTCAACGGGGCTGCTATTTTCTTTACTACTCTTGGAATTGCTCGTGTAGTTCTTTTCCACTTCGTAATTCAATATCTTGCACATTTTCTTTGGGATTCATCTCGGTAGCACTAGGTAAGACACCTTGGGGTCTAGATGATAATAGATTTGCAATCTGCCCCATTTGAACCTCCAAGTTCCGAATAGAAGCGGAATAATTTTGTAGAGTAGTTTCCGTGCGAGTCATGAATTGACTCATGTTACCCGCCATTTGAGCAAGCGCATCTTCTAAAGAAACCTTCGGTGGTTGAGGGGGCTGCTATTGTGGTTGAGTGAATTGAGCTTGTGGAGGTTTGTTCAATGCTTGCCCGTTCCTCCATGAAAGATTTGGATGATTTCGCCACCCTTGGTTGTAAGTGTTGGAATACGGGTTATTTTGACGATTTCCATTCCCCACAAATTGAGCTTGTTCCATATGAGGTTGCTCAAATGGATTCCCGACTTGACATTCAGCACTGGGATGAGAGCCACTGCAACCAATTACATGTTTCCGTCATACTGGTAGAAGGAGTGTGTGAAAAAACTTGGAGTTTTTGAGTCAGAGCTGCCACTTGAGCCGATAGCGTAGATATTGGATCATTGTCAGAAATTTCCATAACTCGTTTCGGATTCACACGCTCAGAAGGCCACTGATAAGCGTTCGCAGCCATAGCTTCCAGTAATGAGTACGCTCCGGCCATAGTTTTGCCCATTAAAGCACCCCCAGCTACTGCATCCACTAGAGTGCGTGTAGAAGCACTCTATCCGTTATAGAATGTTTGAATTTGAAGCCAATCCGGAAGGCCATGATGGGGGCATCTCCTTAGCAAATCTTTATATCGCTCCCATGCCTCATGTAGCGACTCCATATCATATTGTCCGAAAGTGGTTATCTCATTTCTGAGTCTTGCTGTCTTCGCCGGTGGGAAGAACTTAGCTAGAAAAGCTTGCGCTAACTCTGCCCAAGTTGTGATAGAGCCTGACGGGAGTGAATTTAACCAGAACTTGGCCCTGTCCCTTAGAAAAAATGGGAAAAGCCATAGATGAATGGCATCATCAGTAACACCGTTCTTTTTGAATGTGTCACAAATCTCGAGAAATGAAGCAATGTGAGCATTGGGGTCATCATTCGCCAGTCCGCAAAATTGGCTTTCTTACACCATTTGAATGATAGCTGGTTTGATTTCAAAATTGTTTGCTTGAATGGTTGGGCGTCGAATCCCCCAAAAGTTTGCATTGATTTGTGGAAGTGCATAATCACGGAGAGCCAATGCTGGTTGAACCTGCTGAATTGGCTTGTCAATCCCTTGATTTCCAGTGTTGTCTCCCATGATATCCGTAATCAATAGCTCATGTCTTTCCTTCATGTTTTTCCGCAGAGTGCATTCGAGTTCGGTATCCAAAGGAAATAAACCTTCGTTACCAAATTTTCTTATGCACTAAACGAATTCCTGAAAGGAAAAAAAATGAAACCAAATTTACACAAAAATAAAATAATGTTCAAATTAAGACTAAAAATACTAAAATTGATATTAGCAAAAACAATCAGTCCCCGACAACGGTGCAAAAACTTGTTACGTATTTCTGTGAATGCAAGTGCACGTTGTCGTAAACAAGTAATAAAGTAATGAGTAAAGTATCGTTCCCTCGAGGACTGATGTACTAATTACCAATTTATTGGTATTTCTAATTTTATTTGAACGACCGAAAAATTTGTGGTTAATTAACTGTATAAAAACAAAAGACTATAATAAACAAGGAAATCAATTATCCGATAAAAGGAGATCAAATAGGAGAAGAATCTAGGATTAAGAATTCACCTTGATTAATCCAAATTAATGTTGATTTAATTTATGTAATTTCCCAATTACTTGAAAGCGAAGATTATAATTTAATCTAATGCCCCTTCCAAGGTCAGTAGAATTTTCCAAAGCGAATAATTCCCTCTATTCCTAGGTGAGTTAATTCGACAATAGCCAAAAAGTTCTATAATCTTCAAAACACCGTGCTTCATAATTCTTATGAGTATATTCCTATCTCACAAGACAAAAATGGTTTTCTCCCAATTATCACTACTCATTATTCTCTTCCGATTCAAGTCAAGCAGCTAGAACAATTCAATCATTGGCCACACAATTGAAAGAATTAAGAACAATCGGGGAAAACTCAATAGAAAAGGGAAAACTTTTAATAATGTAAAATCAAGAATGAATTCATCATAATCTCGGTTTCATCTCAATCCTAGAATAAAGGTGTCTAGCCCGACATGCTAGAAAACAATACAAAAATACTTGAATTAAACATAAGGTTGAAGAATTTCAAACACGATTGAAGAACTTATCCTCTTCCGTTCTCTAGCCTTCGTTCTCTGCTGCTAGGTATTCTCCTCTTCTTCCTTCGATACCCTCTTTTCTAACCTTCTCTAGGTTTTTATAACCATCTCCTGCCTCCAAAACGCGTCAGAGTATTAGGTCTAGTCCGCCTCCAAAACGGCCAAAATCACAAGGTAAAATCATGCTTCCCGCCGCCGCGGGCCGCGGCCCGGAATAAGTGTGACGCGGCCCTAACCATGCCGCCGCCCAGGTCTGGGCAAAATCTCAGTACGGGCCGCGGATAGTAGCAAGTGTGCTGCAGCCCTCGGTACAGTTTGTACCGATTTCTCCATGTTGTGCCTTGTGACGCGGCCCAGCTTCGTTGCGAGGCGACCCTTTACCGAAAAATGTCGTTTTTGGTGTGTTTTTCTTCGTTCAAGATTGAGGACTCTAATTTCCTTAAAAACATGTAGATATAATGCATTTAGATCTCATTTAGGCAGCTTTAAACCCAAAATGAAGATAAAATAATGACCATAAAGCGTACAAAATAACATGTAACACGAAACCAAATAACCGGCACAACCATCGAATAATTCAAAGTAGCCGGAAACAGAAATCTTGGGTATTACATTCTACCCTCCTTCAAAAAAGTTTCGTCCCGAAACTTAAAACACAAAATGTGGAAAAATAACAAAGAAGTAACACACAAATAGTATCACTCAAGGATACCTCAAAGTCGATCCTGATATCGGTGTTGATGCCCGCGTCTCGGAAGACTCGGAAACCAACTCACAAAACTGGATTATGTGTCCCTCGAGTGCGCACTTGTAACACATTACTGGTGGGGAAGGAAAATGTGCACGAACATGACCCGACATATTACAGTTGAAATATCTCCTGGCCTTACCAGGAGTCGAAGCTGATGACTTAGAACTCTCGGTTCTACTCGTCGAGCGATGGAGCTTCATGGCAGAAAGACTACGTTGTTGTAGTTTAGAAACTCCAACTCCTGAACTGATAGGAATATCATCAAACGTCCTCTGCTTCTTCGGCTCGGGCCTAAGATCAGTCGAGGATGAGGCTAGTTCAAAGGCCAATTCTCGATGTTGATACTCTCTCAACGTAGTGCAAGTGAATCCCGCCATATACCGGCAAATCTCCAACTTCATCCGCATGTCAAAGTGACAGATCTTCTCTTCTTCAGTCCTCACCTGATCTCGCACATTGCTGAGTTGTTTGCTATAATCGATGATAGCTTGAGACACCGGTACCTCTAGCGGTTTCGCCAAATAAAAATCATGAATTCTCTGCTCTCTGATCGGCTATGGACATAACTTGGCTTCCATCAATTCATGGAATTCTGTCCACGTAACAACACGATCCCGAGGCTTAACATCCTCCCACCAGTTAGCGATGTAACACCCCGAGATATTCGGAATAATTACAGCGCCGTAAACCCTTTAAGTAAGGATTTACAAGGCTAATAAAAAAAAAAGTAAGTTTAAGACATCAATACTGCGGAAATTCAAGTTTGTGAAAACGTACAACTGGTTCAACGAGTAATTAATACAACCATATCGAATTAATATCAATAAGACACGCGTACTCGAGTACAGAAACCAAACCAAGAAAACAAATCTCCAATAACAATAAACATCACTGAACCCCTTCGTCGTCACGTCGGTACTATGGCTGTTTCCCTGCTCCTCGGCTACCTGAACATCAAAACAAATGTCCACCCCCGAAAGGTTTAGCAAAACGATGCTAGTACAAGTATCATATTAAACAATTCGAATATGCATCAACAATACATAACAAGATACACCACACGGACTTCCGCTACCGGAATCCGACAATGCGAATCTACAAGATTCCATTACACAGCATGGGTATTCCAATGATCCAGCGCCCTCAGCATAGATCCCAAGATGATCCCGTCGGACCAACACGAGGTGGAAATAACCCGTCCAATGATCCAGCGCCCTCAGCCTAGATCCCAAGATGATCCCGCCGGACCAACACGAGGTGGACATCCGATCCAGCGCCCTCAGCATAGATCGTACAACGTATACAAACACAACTCATGCATACACATATGCCAAATCATTATGTTCATCAACATGAACATATAAACACTATATAACGAATATCATGGCAAATCAACGAAGTAAATATCATGTTCAACAACATGAATAATCATACGCATGCTCCAACAAATACCGATATTAACATATCACGATACTTGCCTCGAAGATGGCAAGAACGATATACTTCAATGATCTCAACACTCTCGAAAGTCGCCTCCTTCGATCAACGTAGCAAGCTTGAACCTTAACAAAAGGAATGATATACAAATCATCTCAAGTCGAACAATGGCCTAACAATTCGGCCTACGGCCGAAAAGCTCAAAATAAACAATCTGTCTGGATTGCTTAGCGCGCGCTACGTACTTTACGTAACGTGCGCTAAGCCGGACTGTTAGCGTACGCTATCGTATAAGACTAGCGTGCGCTAGCCACGGACTGGCAGTCTGACTCGGCTAGTCTCATAACGTACGCTACGTACGTTTCGTGCATTAACTGAACCCCGATAGCGCACGTTAACTCACACATGTTAGCGTGCGCTAATCTTGCATGGCAGAATACTGCAAACCGAAAACTGGGTTGAATGGTGAAGAACTCATGAATTCTACCGTGATAATACAAGTTATCCTAGGGCATATCATGCTAATAAGGCTTGTGGAAGTTTTAAGATTATGAAATACAAATACACGGATAGTCATCTCAATATCATAATCCATCTACGATCTTCCAAGAAATAATCTAAGTTCCGATCGTCTTATGATCCAAAACACATGATTCCAACGTGTACAACGTAGCAACTGGGTAATATCCGATTACTGATCATAAATCGATTTGAACATGCTTAGGAGTCCTTATAATAAGATGGTTCAAAGGTTCATACAATATATAGTGCCGATACGTCAAAAGTATCCTTCTAACATGTGATGACCGATTATAACGAAATACTTTCTATCCAAACATGATTCAAACTTCCTTAGGAACATTACTAACATCGGTGAAGAATCACCTACCTCAAAGTAGTGAAGAACACGGAGTAAAATGAAGCAATCCAACACCGAAGGCTTGAACACCAATCTCCAATGATATACGATCTTCAATTTCGAACTAGGAGGTTGATACGAAGTGTTGAGGACGAAGGGAGTTATGTTCTAAGTGTAAGAATTCGGGTTATGGGAGGAGAAAGAACTAAAATCACGAATAGGATGCTGTCCTATTTATAATAAATGGCTATTAGCGCGCGCTAGTCCCTGCTCGTAGCATGCGCTAACGGCTGTCTGACTTAACTGAAGTCAGCACTTAGCGTGCGCTATTCACATGTCTGTAGCGTGCGCTAAGGCGTTGACTTGGCTTTTCCCGAAAGCCGTCCAGGTTCATTTGACACAATCCGACAAGGGTCCCCCGGCCAGATCTCACCTACCGCACGTCTCGATCAATTTGACCACCCATAGCGTGCGCTAATGATCCCCTGTAGCATGCGCTATGAATCTCTGTTAGTGTACGCTACACGCAGCCTGTAGCGTGCGCTACAAGCACAGAATTTCAATCTCTATATCACATATACGAAATTATATGCTCGACAATATCGGATTATGAAATACGGAGAATAGTACTCAGACAAAAGTACAATCATTACAATATCACAAGTTCCAATTACATAACAGAAATCTCGGGTATTACATCCTTCCTCCCTAAAAAGAAGTTTCGTCCCGAAACTTAGGATGAAAACAACTCCGGATATTTAGCCTTTATACCGTCCTCCGTTTCCCAAGTGGCCTCTTCGACTCCATGTCGTGACCATTGTACTTTAACCAAATGTATTGGTTTATTCCTCAATTGTTTGATCCGGCTCTCAAGTATCTTGATTGGTCTCTCTTCGAAGGTGCCATCATTAGCTATCTCGATCTCGTCGAAATCAATGACGTGGTCGGGTGCAGTACATACTTCGCATTGGGATACGTGAAACACATTGTGAACATGACTCGGCGATGGCGGTAAGGCCAACACATGCGCTAAATCCCCAACTCTCTCTAGGATCTCAAATGGTCCGATATATCTCGGACTAAGCTTGCCTCTTCTCCCAAAACGGAAAATCCCTCGTGTAGGAGACACCTTCAATAGTACGTGGTCCCCAGCGTCGAACTCTAGAGGGCGACGACGTACATCGGCATAAGACTTCTGTCGACTCTGGGCAGTCAACAGTCTCTCTCGAATCAAAGCTATCTTCTCTTCAATATGAATAATCAATTCCGGTTCCGTCCCGATCAGATCCGAAGAATCATCCCAACTCAGGGGTGATCGGCATCTTCTCCCGTACAAAGCTTCAAATGGTGCCATCTTAATTGAAGCATGCCAACTATTATTGTAGGTGAATTCAACTAATGGCAAATGAACTTCCCAATCAGTTGACCAATCCAAAGCACATGCTCTAAGCATGTCTTCTACAGTTTGAATAGTCCTTTCGGACTGACCGTCTGTTTGGGGATGATAAGCTGTGCTAAAGTTGAGCTCAGTCCCCAAAGCCTTGTGAACTGCTTTCCAGAAGTGCGACACAAAACGACCATCTCGATCTGAAATAATGGTCTTCGGCGTCCCATGCAATCTGACTATCTCCGCAATAAATACTCGCGCCAATCTCTCGGGTCCCCATGTATCTTTGATCCCTAGGAAATGAGCCGACTTGGTTAGTCGATCAACTACAACCCAAATCGTGTTCATTCTGTTCTAGTCCTTGGCATATTGGTGATGAAATCCGAAATGCCCTCCCACTTCCATTCGGGGATCGGAGCGGCTTTAACATCCGTGCAGTCCGATGTTCGATCTTAACCTGCTGACAAGTCAAACACTTCGAAACGTAGTCTGCTACGTCCTTCTTCATATTCCCCCACCAGAAGTTTTGCTTTAAATCCTTATACATCTTACTGCTGCCTGGGTGAATAGAATAGGGCGTGCTATGAGCTTCCTTCAAAATTGTCCGCCTCAAATCGTCATCCTCGGGAACGCAAAGTCGACTCTGGAATCTCAGAACTCCATCATCTTGTATCACGAATCCTGGGGCTTTTCCTTTCTTTACTTCCTCACATAATCGAAGGATTAAAGAATCGTCCAACTGCTTAAATTTGATCTCCTCGACTAGTGATGAAGTCAGTTCCATCACATCTGATTGCCCTTGGATTCTGGTGCCCATACTTCAATCCTCGCGGATCGGTTCTTGTTGAATCTTGGTTTGGGACGTGAGAGCTTCCAACACTCGAAGAGAAAGCAGGTTACGGCTCAAAGCATCGGCTACTACATTTGCTTTCCCGGATGATAGAGAATCTCCAAGTCGTAATCCTTGATCAATTCCACCACCTTCTCTGCCTCATGTTTAATTCTTTATTTGAAAATGTATTTGAGGCTCTTATGATCTGTAAAGATCGACAATGAGTGTCGTACAAATAATGTCGCCAAATTTTCAAGGCAAAGACCACATGCTAGCTCCGGATCATGAGTCGGATAATTAACTTCACGGTTTCAATTTCCGAGAAGCATAAGCAATCACTTTATCCTACGCATCAACACACAACCCAAACCCCGATTTGAAGCGTCGCTGTATACCATGAATCCATCGGTTCCTCTGCGCGGTGCTAATATAGGTGTCTTGTCGTCGGTCTCTTCTTAAGTTCGTAAAAACCGGCTGGCATTTCTCATTCCACGTGAACTTTTGAGTTTTACGTACTTGGTGAGTGAGCGGACGAGCAATTTTGGAAAATCCCTCTACAAAGCGGCGATAATATCCGGCCAAGTCCTAAGAAGCTTGGACTTCTTTCACGTTTTTAGGAGCTTCCCACTCCAAGATTGCTTCGACTTTCTTCGGGTCCACCTGAACTCCGTCGGATGATATCACATGCCCAAGGAAGGTTACTTCCTTAAGCCAGAATTCGCATTTAGAAAGCTTAGCATACAGATGTTCCTTTCTCAAGATGCTCAAAACCACACGTAAATGTTCAGCATGTTCCTCTGCGTCCTTCGAATATATCATAATGTCGTCAATGAAAACGACCACAAATTTATCCAAGTACTCCAAGAATACCCGATTCATCAATTGCATGAATACCGCAGGAGCATTGGTGAGTCCAAATGGCATCACTACAAATTCATAATGCCCGTACTGGGATCTGAAAGCAGATTTCGGTATATCTGATCCCTTAATTCTCAACTGATGGTATCCTGATCGCAAGTCAATCTTCGAGAATACCCTTGCCCCTTGCAGTTGATCAAACAAGTCGTCGATCGGAGGTATAGGATACTTATTCTTGATCGTCATTTTGTTAAGCTCCCTGTAATCAATACACAGTCGAAGGGACCCGTCTTTCTTCCGGACAAAGAGAACGGGCGCTCCCCAAGGAGAAACGCTAGGTTGAATATAGCCCTTCTGTAACAATTCCTCCAGTTGCTTCTTGAGTTCATACATCTCGGCTGGCGCCATGCGGTATGGTGCCCTGGAAATAGGAGCTGCTCCAGGCTCTAATTCGATGGTGAATTCCACTTCTCTTTGCGGAGGTAACCCTGGTAGTTCGTCAGGAAATACATCTGAGAACTCATTCACAACTGGAATAGACGAGAGCTCTACTCCTTCCTCTTTCCTCATGGCATAACACCAAAGTCCATGACATCCTGTTTGATAATTTTACGGCTTTCATTGCTTTGATCAATTTTCGAGCTTCGGTCTCCATCCTCGGAATAAGTGTTCGGACCGTCATCAATTATAGAAATGACTCTCTCTCGGTAATTCGGGATAGCTCCATAACGGTTGAGCCAATCGTCTCAGAATTAAATCGTCACCGTAGATGTCAACAACAATGAGATTCGACGGCCAATCTTTCCCTCCTATAGATCTTGGAAAATCTCTAGCCTCTAGGGTTCCCAAAATTCTCTCTCCACTCGGCAATCCCACAACATACGGTTCACAATCAATTAAGCACGAGATTTTCAAGCGATTTACGGTTCAATGATACAAAAGAATGTGTAGCTCAGGAATCGAATAAAACACTAGCTGGTTGCAAAAGGATCTGAATCGTGCACGATGCAACAGCGGTGTTCGATCGTCGAGATCTCCTCATTTAAATGAGCACGGAGGAACGGACCCGGCCTTTGGATGTCTCTCTCTTCCCAACGTTCTGCTGAAATCCACTCTGCTGTGTCTGGTTCACACTTATCTCCTTAGGAACTGGTGCTGGAGCGCGGGTACCAAAAGATCTAGTAGCGGCTCCACAGAAGGCCGCACGGTGCCCTTCTTGCCCACAATCATAACAAGTCACAGAAGATGCGGGGCAATCACGTCGAATATGCCCTGCTCGACCACAATTGTAGCATTTCTTTGATGCGTCGAAGCTGCGATGTTGTCAGGAACTTCTTTCCGCCTTTAGAAGGATGTGGAGGTTTCTAGCCGAATAAAGGAAGGCGGCCCTTGCGGGCCCCACCACTCTTGTTTTCTGCAAAGCCGGTCACCTTACCTTCTTTGCCTCTCTTGATTTCTCCACCGCCGCCTCTTTCATGTCGTAGGCGGCGCTTTGTCTTGATCTTATGCGCAACGTAGTACACTCGAATCCGGACATGTCTTCTTGAATCTCGGCTTCATCCATATCAAAATGAAAAATCTTTTACGCCTCCGTTCGACCAAGTGTCGCACACAAGTCGGTGATGATTAAAAGTTTTAATTATATACATCACGAGATGCCTCCGAACTCTGTGGTGAGAAAAACTCTCGGATCTTTGCCTCTCTAAATGGGCGAGGACAATCGTGCTTCCATCATTTGTTTGAATTCCGTCCAATCCGCATTATGATTCTCGGGTCGAATAGCTTCCCACCAATCAAAGGCCTCCCAGTCGAGAAAATCTTGGGCAATGGGAACCTTAGGTCCTCGGGGACGTTAAGACCCGCGAATATCTTCTCCAACTCCTTGAGCCGGTGATCCCAAGTAAGTGCCTCACAGATCCGTCAAATTTTGGCGGGTGCAATTTAACCACCTCGGCAAGCCATCTGTCTCCCGGTTATCCTCGTGGTCTTCTTTGTCCCATCGCCGTCTGCATGCGATCAACGACTGAGCGGCGGTTTATCTGCGCCACCACTGTTGAAGCACTCCGGCATGTTAGGATTTGCGTCATCATTCGCTGATCCTTGCGCCCTCGAATGGGAATCGGTTCGACTAGCCGATATTTCGGGGGTAGTTGCGGAATCCTCATGTCTCATGTTACCACGTACGCGTCCACGACCGCGTCCGCGTCCACGTCCTCCTCTCAACATACTGTAAACGCAATTTCTCAATATCCAGAACAAAATTTTTCGAAATAAAGTCCGTCAATACTCACAAAACAGTAATTAAGTAAAACGGTAGTATAAGAGATTAAGAGACTTACAACCACGGTCCACATGACGACTTTGGCTGAACAGTGATGTTACAAACGACCCGTAAATCAAATAACGTAAACAGACCCAACTAAAACCCGACTGCCAAGATATCCATGAATCTTGGCTCCGATACCATATTCTGTAACACCCCGAGATATTCGGAATAATTACAGCGCCGTAAACCCTTTAAGTAAGGATTTACAAGGCTAATAAAAAAAAGAAAGTAAGTTTAAGACATCAATACTGCGGAAATTCAAGTTTGTGAAAACGTACAACTGGTTCAATGAGTAATTAATACAACCATATCGAATTAATATCAATAAGACACGCGTACTCGAGTACAGAAACCAAACCAAGAAAACAAATCTCCAATAACAATAAACATCACTGAACCCCTTAAATGCGTCACGTCGGTCGTGTTGTTTCCACTGCTCCTCGGCTACGAACATCAAAACAAATGTCCACCCCGAAGGGGTTAGAAAACGATGCTAGTACAAGTATCATATTAAACAATTGAATATGCATCAACAATACATAACAAGATACACCACACAGGACTTCCGCTCAGGAATCAGGCAATGCGAATCTACAAGATTCCATTACACGGCATGGGTATTCCAATGATCCAGCGCCCTCGGCATAGATCCCAAGATGATCCGTCGGACCAACACGAGGTGGAAATAACCCGTCCAATGATCCAGCGCCCTCAGCCTAGATCCCAAGATGATCCCATCGGACCAACACGAGGTGGACATCCGATCCAGCGCCCTCAGCATAGATCGTACAACGTATACAAACACAACTCATGCATACACATATGCCAAATCATTATGTTCATCAACATGAACATATAAACACTATATAACGAATATCATGGCAAATCAACGAAGTAAATATCATGTTCAACAACATGAATAATCATACGCATGCTCCAAAAAATACCGATATTAACATATCACGATACTTGCCTCGAAGATGGCAAGAACGATATACTTCAATGATCTCAACACTCTCGAAAGTCGCCTCCTTCGATCAACGTAACAAGCTTGAACCTTAACAAAAGGAATGATATACAAATCATCTCAAGTCGAACAATGGCCTAACAATTCGGCCTACGGCCGAAAAGCTCAAAATAAACAATCTGTCTGGATTGCTTAGCGCGCGCTACGTACTTTATGTAACGTGCGCTAAGCCGGACTGTTAGCGTACGCTATCGTATAAGACTAGCATGCGCTAGCCACGGACTGGCAGTCTGACTCGGCTGGTCTCATAACGTACGCTACGTACGTTTCGTGCGTTAACTGAACCCCGATAGCGCACGTTAACTCACGCATGTTAGCGTGCGCTAATCTTGCATGGCAGAATACTGCAAACCGAAAACTGGGTTGAATGGTGAAGAACTCATGAATTCTACCGTGATAATACAAGTTATCCTCGGGCATATCATGCTAATAAGGCTTGTGGAAGTTTTAAGATTATGAAATACAAATACATGGATAGTCATCTCAATATCATAATCCATCTACGATCTTCCAAGAAATAATCTAAGTTCCGATCGTCTTATGATCCAAAACACATGATTCCAACGTGTACAACGTAGCAACTGGGTAATATCCGATTACTGATCATAAATCAATTTGAACATGCTTAGGAGTCCTTATAATAAGATGGTTCAAAGGTTCATACAATATATAGTGCCGATACGTCAAAAGTATCCTTCTAACATGTGATGACCGATTATAACGAAATACTTGCTATCCAAACATGATTCAAACTTCCTTAAGAACATTACTAACATCGGTGAAGAATCACCTACCTCAAAGTAGTGAAGAACACGGAGGAAAATGAAGCAATCCAACACCGATGGCTTGAACACCAATCTCCAATGATATACGATCTTCAATTTCGAACTAGGAGGTTGATACGAAGTGTTTAGGACGAAGGGAGTTATGTTCTAAGTGTAAGAGTTCGGGTTATGGGAGGAGAAAGAACTGAAATCACGAATAGGATGATGTCCTATTTATAATAAATGGCTATTAGCGCGTGCTAGTCCGTGCTCGTAGCGTGCGCTAACGGCTGTCTGACTTAACTGAAGTCAGCACTTAGCGTGCGCTATTCACATGTATGTAGCGTGCGCTAAGGCGTTGACTTGGCTTTTCCCGAAAGCCGTCCAGGTTCATTCGACACAATCCGACAAGGTTCCCCCGGCCAGATCTCACCTACCGCACGTCTCGATCAATTTGACCACGCATAGCGTGCGCTAATGATCCCCTGTAGAGTGCGCTATGAATCTCTGTTAGCGTACGCTACACGCAGCCTGTAGCGTGCGCTACAAGCACAGAATTTCAATCTCTATATCACATATACGAAATTATACGCTCGACAACATCGGATTATGAAATACGGAGAATAGTACTCAGACAAAAGTACAAGCATTACAATATCACAAGTTCCAATTACATAACAGAAATCTCGGGTATTACAAGCGACATATCTGTCAAGAAGGTACTGAGCGATAGGTACCTTTCATTCTTCGGGACAATCAACTGCCTCGAAAATATTTCCTCACTGGAAAAGCAAACCATACCAGCTTAATGCATCCGCGGCACCTGCGAAACGAGGGGGGATTCATATGAACCACTTCTCGTAGCCATTGGTTTGCGCGGACATTCTGGTTCACACCTACATTACGTTGCACCGCCTGGGTCAACTGAGTCATCTGTGTCGCTACTTGTTGCAATATAGTAGCAACATCAATACCAATGCGATTACCGACAATATTCTCTTAGTTCCGCATCTGATCTCCACGACCATCTGTACCGCGGCCACGACCGTGACCTCTGGCCCTCGGCATACTGAGCAAATACCCCACTCAACACGATGAAACACAACATCACAAAATAATATACTAAAGTGCCAATCTCGGCACAACATACCAACATACAGCAACATAGTAACATTGTAAAAATATCCACTCCGGATACACAAATACGAAAATCTACAATTGCAACAAACGAAACTTACGGTCGTAATTAACGGTTCACATAACCGTATCAACAGAAAATTAACTACCATTATCGTTACAACCACGGTCATAATATACTACACATGGTGGTCAATCAATTTTAACATTTTTTTTTAAAAATCCACGAGGTATCCATTTGAATAATATCATTAGAAAGTATTTGAATTTATATATTTTTCCGAAATAAAATTTGGAAATAATTATGACACCTCAGTTATTTTACCAAATTCATGAATCATACGTTTTAACCATCTCCCAATGAAAATAATGGCAAACCAATATTCTGAAATATAAATTTCTTCGGAAAGAACACCATCACAACTAACAGCATAAGGTGTATCCTGTGGTTATGCTCTTCTGGCACCAACCAACAGAGGTTTCACCGAAACATCCTTGGGTCGAAAAACACCCATACCCGTACTACTCATTCCCACGGATCCACGATCACGTCGGGATGACATCATAGAAACCCTGAGTAACCCAAACCATGCAATCATACCATTTAGGCATACAACAAAGTTCTCCAATGAGAATGGTAACATGACAATAAATCAAATCATTCGGTCTCACAAAAAATCACTTTAGTTCTAACTCTAGCATATCGCCTTAAACGATAAATCCATTTAGTATGCACACTATAAATGCGATTAGCGTGCGCTAACCGACTTAATTTAGAAAATTTTCCAAATCCGAATTCAGAGTTTAAATCAAGTAAGATTTTTTCTTCTTTCACTATTTTATTTTTGAATGTAAAAATCAGATTTTTTATTTAAAATATAAAAATTTTGATAATGTGAAAGGTTTTTAAAATCGTATATTCGAGTTATTGGAAAATAAAACCGATAAGTAAAAATTATTTTCAAAACCTCCTTCAAACACGACAAGGGATTAACGACGAACATTTCTCAAAATATCTCAAGACACTTCAAAACACAATTCTCAAATGCCGTCGAAAGGTTTCATTTAAAATACAAGGATGGCTTGCCAAAATTCATATCACTTTTCAAAATCCATAATATGCCGCCATTCAACCGCATCGTCAAAATATTTTCGAAAGCTGATTTTCCAAAATACACTCAGGTCTAAGAAATTTTAGGAAATCATTTTCAGACACGCACGCAGTGGATACAATTACTAATAGGAACATGATGGTTGTAAACAACAACAATTAGTCAATAACAACTGACTCTCAAACAGATGCCCATACGGCAATCAAAATCACTAGTTCAACAAACACGACTCGGGAACACTAAATTCAACATACGTCAAACCATCTCTCCAAGTTTAACGGCATAAATAATGAACATTAATTGGAACACATGTCGAAACCATCTATATGAGTTATCAATTAACTCTAATACCAATACACCTATTGAAACACAATAATGTTTCAAGTTTTCACATCATACTACACCACTCGATGTCCATCAACACATCTAATTCATTGTACATGTAATATACCACAAGTATCAAATACGAATTCCATCTCCATGACACGCATGTAAACAGAGTCACGAAACACATATAATGCACATAAAATAGGAGACTTACATCCACAGGTTGCACGAAATGATTGCTGCATCACGATACTAATCACGGCCGACAACTCAGACGACGAGTCGCGACACGATTCAGTCAGAAAAATCCAACAAGACAAGACTCAACAATACTCGACTTGACCCGACAACCTAGGTTTCCAAAACCTAAGCTCTGATACCATATTCTGTAACACCCCCAACCCATATGGGAATATTACAGCGCCGCAGACCCTCTTAAGAGGATCTACTAGGCTAGATACCAACACAAAACATCATAACTAATGCCAACATGGCTAAAATACAACGTGAACATCATATACAACTCTGTCAAGAAACTCATACCCGCACAGGGATCAAAATACAATAACCCTCCTATAAGGCAGGAGAACAATACAACAGAAAGAATAATACAATTCGATCACGCCGAATTCCCAATACTGGACCTCATGTGATTAGTATCATTTATCTTCCATCATCCTTCATACCGATCTCGTGGTTTTGCTCCCCAAGAATCTGTACGTACCTGAATGCAATACAGATATCCACCCTCCGATTACTCGGGGGTTAGCAAAATACCACTATTTTGCTAGTACAAGTATAAAGTGCAAATACGAGCCATACACAACATATTCCAAGAATATCACAGTCAGAATAATTATCGAGTCAAAACACAACGATAGATTCCCCGAGATGTTTTATTTGAAAAAGATAGTCCAAAGCCTTGAAAGGCAGTAATAAAACAAGCAAACAACTTGTAAAGCATTTTAAAGATCTCGGATGTTTTCAGAAAATACATTTAGGATTTAGGAATCCTCATCTTTTCAAATCACTTTAGGGTCACAACCCAAAGATTTATTTTCCCAAAATAATAATCCGATAAATAAATCACGGGGTCCACAACCCAAACATCCATATCAATCGTACTAATAATAAATTACGGGGTCCATGACTCAAACGTTCAACCTCAATCATACGCCCAAAGGTTATTCTCATCCCATGCTAACAAGCATGAACCTCGGAGCTTCTACGTGCGTACCCGAGTGAATAAACCAATGGTAGTCAAACGGAAGTTCCATACCTCATGATTAACCGTGGATACGCGCTATAAGCTACGATCCCTCAGAGGACTCGAAGTCCCATCCCTGGCTAACACACACAACACAATCATTAGAATTCCACAACGGACATATAACATACCCTCATAGTTATCCTGTCATCGTTCTAGCAAGCACGAACCTCGGAGCCTCGCGACGACGTACCCGTTTTGGATAACCCATGATGAGTATGTGACATATCCAAATATACGCCCATAAGTTATCCTGGCATCGTGCTAGAAAGCACGAACCTCGGAGCCTCATGGAGACATACCCAGTTTGGATAACCTTATGGTGAAACTCGGCCCGTACTAATTGTAATACTCAAGATCTTTATTCCGGATTCGTTGAGTTTTCTGGGTTTTATCGGATTGTTATTGTCCTCATCGTTGGAATTTTGTGTCATGTTTTGGTCGTGCCTTATTGGGGCATGTGTTTGGAGGCATTTCGGATCACTTTGTGAGTTTTGGGGATTTTGTGGAGTAGCGCACGCTAATGCTTGTGGCATAGCGCACGCTACTTTGTTGTAATTAGCACACGCTACCGTAAGTGTAGCGCATGCTAACTGGCAGCCCAGCGACAGTCCAGGAGCTACTGGACTGGGACTGGGGTCTTGTTAGCACACGCTCATTTTGGTAGCTAGCGCACGCTATCGGCTGCTTAGCGCACGCTAATTGTTATTTATAGCGCACGCTACTTGGTAGGTGCAGATCTGTCCAGGGGCTACTGGACTGGTTTCGTGACCCATTAGTGCACGCTACGGTTTTTGGCTAGCGCATGCTAACTGTGTTATAGACGGTATTTTCTTGGGCGTTGACCCCGTTAGCGCGCGCTAATGCAGGGTGTTTAGCGCACGCTAATAACTGTCCAGTATAAATACTAGACAGTAGCGTTAACTCGTCATTTCTCTCCCTTGTCATCCCTTCCGACGGAAGTGAGCTCCAGAGGCGATTTTGAGCGATCCTCTTCATCAAGCTTCATCTTGGAGCGGATTTGTAGGTGTTTAACACCATCTAATCGTCTTCTTGGTCCAAGTCAAGGTAATCTCTTCTTAGAACCCTAGTTCTTGGATTTTGGGGGTTTGTGAGGTTTCGGCCGATTTAAGCCGATCTAGACCAGATTTTTTGTAAGATCTTCATTGTATACTCGAGATCCTTTGTTAATCTTGAGACCTTGTGGAATGAACTTTGTAAATTCTTATGTTCGTCAATTATGTTGGGTTGAGCCTTTGAGATGACCGACAAAATGCTCCAATGGGTAGAAATTAGGATGATCCTTGTATTTTCGAAGTATCATTGCTTCATGATGGTATCATTATTTTCGTAGTTTCGTGGAAGTTGATGTATTGTTAGTCGATCTTGGAGGTTCGAGGGCTAACCGACCGTATCCGTTCATTGCTTCCCGTTGCTCGTGGTATCGAGGCAAGTATCTTATCCATACGTTTCATGTTTCGTAGGCATAATTATTGATAAATGATTTTATGCGAAATCCAATGTTTAATGAACGTAAAAAGGGATCAGTATCTTCTCGATAAACGTTGTCTTTTAACGATAATTCGTGTACTTGTTCGCTAAGAACGTAATGTGTGTGATATTAGTTGTTACTCCTTCGGAAGGAGGTTGGGGCACTTGGTGTTGTTTGGTATTGATATTTGCTTGTTGTGTGACATTAATTGTGAGTATGCGTCGAATGAAGTGGCCATTCTAGCGAAGTACCTAGCATTTGTTGCATATTCTAGTATTCGAATTATGGCATCCCATGGCGTTGTGGATGTTTATGTACACTCACCTAGGGATGGTCCGACGGGGCCTCTAGGGATACGTATTGCCGTGTGTGTGCGTATCACGAGCTATGGTTAACCACCCAGGGATGTCCGACGGGGCTCTACGGGGTGCGACGGCCGTGAGTCTCGTACCAATGGTTAACTTTGAAGTGTTTTGTCGGAGAACTATGATTTTGGCGCATATTTCGTCTGATTAAAATGGCAGCCCAAATGGTATCGTACTTGGCTGGAATGGCACCCGAAAATGTGTTGCATGTGTTTCGACTTTTGGTTGTGATATTTTGGGTACGGGTGTTGCTCTGTGCATTGTGATTATGTGGTGTGGATGTTTGGGTTGTGTACCCCATGCTTCGTGATCGAAGTTGTATTTTGAAAGGATGACTTTTGGGTCGTGCCCCTAAGTGTTTTCGAAAGGCTTGATAATTCTTAAACCCCAAATGTTTTCAAAACTCCCGAGATCGTAAAATGTTCTCCAACATGTATAATGGTTTTATTTCCTACTTTTCATACTTCAAACTGTTATGATCAAGCGATTTATCCCGAGAATTATATTTGCGATTATTATTATTTTGAAATATGTTATGTATGGCTTGTACTTGTGTTTCATACTTGCACTAGCAAAACAGTGGAGTTTTGCTAACCCCCGAGTATTCGGGGGGTGGATGTCTGTATTGCGTCCAGGTACTTGCAGGTTGTTGGGGAGCAATTCACAGGATCGTTATGAAGGATGATGGAAGACGGCGATACTAATCACATGAAGACCAGTGTTGAGTAATTGTTGATGTCTTGTTTTGTCCTTCCGTTATGTTTATTTTTCCCCTTATGTGGGAACGTTGATTTATGTTAACCCCTGCGTGGGTATGAGTTACGAGAAAGAGTAATGTATGGTTGATGTGTATGTTGTGGCAAAAGACCCAATCGGTCTAATGGTTCGTTATTTAGCCATGTCGGCATGTATTGAGTTGTTGTATTTTCTGTATTTAGCCTGTAGATCCTCACGGAGAGGGTCTGCGGCGCTGTAATATTCCCGAATGGTTTGGGAGTGTTACAGAATATGGTATCAGAGCATAGGTTGCGGAAACCTAGGCTGTCGGGTCGATTTTTGTGTTGTCAGGTCTTTTCTTGTCTTGTCTTGTCAGATTTTGTCTGACTGAGTCGTGTCCCGACGCGTCATCTGAGGTGTCGGTCGTGATTAGTATTGAGGTGCAGCCATCATCTTTGTGCGATCTGTACTTGTCACGTCTCGTGTTATACGAGCTTGTGTGATTATGTGTTATTAAGTGAAGTTTAAATGTGAATTGTGAATACGTAATCCATGCTTGTTGATTTTTGGGTTGTGCTGGAATGAAAAGTGATATCGGTGTATAAATATGTATATATATTGTGTGAATAGTTTTACTGGAGTAACGGCTTAGTGTGATCCCGCAAGGAAAGTTTGTCAATGTGATATTTCAAAGTTTAATTATTTTTGAAGAGTCACGTAAAATTTTATTTTAAAATACCCTTTAAAAAGGGAAAGAGTTTGATTTCCGCATGATGACCTCGAGACCGAAATTTTTTGGAGAACTCAAACTACTTATATTTTATTTTCATCTTACATTGCAAATTTTCAAAATTCGATTTTTAAAACTCCAATGAGGTCTATCAAAAATTTACTTGAGACGTGACTTTCGCTTTCAACTTTTCGATTTCATAAAATTCCAGTAAAAGGTATGTGGTAATGATGTTGTTGTCTTTTCGGATATAATGCCCCGAATTGTGATTAAAGTGGTGGTGTGAACGCTGAGTCGTTCGGTATGCATTCGTCGAGGTAGTTCTCTGGACCAAGAGGTGGGAATTCGGTTTGGAATGTTAGCTAACTGTTGATGGTTATTTGTGTAATGTTACAAATATGCGAACAGTTGGCGTTTGGATTTATACGTTGTTGTTTGTTCGTAACCTCCGGTCTAGTACTGCTGGAAGGTGATTATGAACGTGTTACCAACCTTGCACAGTTAGCGCACGCCATCTCTTGTCATGGAGCGCGCTTTCTAGCTGGGTAAAAGTTTTAGACTGCATTTTGCCGTTGGGCCTAACTTTTGCAGTCGATCACCTGTGAGTGGATTTCATGTGTGCAGTAATATTGTTATGTGTGATTATGTGACTTTCGTTGCGTTAGGTTGTTGCTTGATTAATATGCCGATAGGCAGAGAGCGTGGTCGCAACTGTGGCACAGATGGCCACGGGGATCAGAAGCGGGATCGAGAGGATGTAGCCGGGAACGATATCGGTATGGGTGTTGCTATTATATTGCAACAAGTAGCAGCACAGCTGACTCAGTTGACCCAGGCGGTTCAACACAACACTGATGCGATTCAGAAGATCGGGGCAAACCTATGGCTCTGAGAAGTAGTTAGTCTGAATCCTCCTCGATTTGTTGGTATGGCGGATGCATTGAGTTGGGATGGTTGGCTCCTTCAGTTGGAAAAGATATTCGAGGCTATTGATTGTCCCGAAGATCGGAAGGTTCCTATTGCTTAGTACCTTCTTAGCGAAGATGCTGCTCATTGGTGGGAAGCTGTCAAACCTCATAATCGTGTCGTCATGTGGGCGGAGTTCCGAGAACTTATGGAAGCTGGGTTTTGTCTGGAACCGGCTAGAAAGCAGAAGAAGTTGGATGATGTTATGGTTAGTAGTGGAGTTGGTATTTCTGGATTGCAACATCGTAGTCTTTCCGCTAGGGTTGCAAACAAATCGAATAATTTTGATTCGATTCGATATTCGTATTCGTATTGTTAGATTCGTATTCGGAAAAATCGAATTCGAATTTGAATAAGAATAATTTTTTGTATTCGTAGATTTTTCGAATACAAATACAAATATGCCAATATTCGATTCGATGTATTCGAATATTCGATTCGTTTATTTATGTAATATTTGTAATATATAATATACATATTAGTTATATAGTTTTCTAATACATAATATATGCTAGTCAATATAGTTTAATTATATAAAATAAATATATAGAGAATATATATGTTATGTATTTATTAAATATAATTTTATTTTATAATATAGTTTTTATATTTATTTTTAGTTAAATAATTTATTTGGAATATACATATATATAAATAATTTGAATTTGAATCGAATCGAATATTCGAATTTTTTTAACGAATCGAATACGAATCGCATTTTGAATTCGACTAAATATCGAATTCGAATTCGAATATTCGTCAACTTGATCCAATTCGAATAAAATGTCTCAGTATTCGGTTCGATTCGATTCGTTTGCAACCGTACTTTCCGCTGTGAAACTCCATCACTCGATGCATAAGACTAAGAGTTCCAAGTCGCCTACTTTGACTACTGGTGAAGCTAGGAGGTGTTTTAACTGCAATGCGTCGGGACATGTTCGTGCACATTGTCCTTCCCCACCAGTAACGTGTTACAAGTGCGGACTCAAGGGACACCGGGTTCAGTTTTGCGAATTGGTCGCCGAGCCTTATGAGGTACGGACTTGAGCTCTGATGTTTGAATCGAGTTTGTGGAGCACTTGAGGGGTAAAGTCTACCAGTCGCATGTTATGCTATTTCCTTGCTTTGTCGTTTTGAATTTCGGGGATAAACCTCATTTATGAGAGGCGGACCGGGTTGTTGAACTTCTGTATTTTCAACTCTATTGACTTGTTTACGTTCATTGATGTTTTCTGGACTTGTTCTATCCATTGCTTTTTTGTTGTTCGAACGAGCTGAAGTATTATTTCGGATTAATCTGTTTGTTGTTGTGATTTTTCCTGAATTCGGTTCCATTCCTGCTCATCTTATGTAGATGTATATCATGTCGTTTTCACCAAACCATATATTGTCTTGATTCGTGCTGTGGAATTCGGGGATGCTATTCTATTTCTATTATTCGTCATGAGGCGGATATGATTGTTCGACCATTGTCGTCTCGATCGTGGTTGTTCGATCGTTTGTTATCCGGTATTCGTTGATCTTGTATCGTGATCTTTGAGCATTCAAATTCCTTCGTAATTCCTTAAGTTCGGGAAATTAACTTCATTTTCGATCTTCCAATCCTCGTGTTGTGGAATTTCGTATTTGTTCAGCGATTAACTTGTGTTTTGATCGATGTACTGTTTGGGTTGTTCAACCATACTGATTTTTGTCCGTGCGTTTTGTTATCATTCTGAAATGGCGATGTCGATGTTAGCAGCCACGTGCCGCATGTGATTCGTTGCAAGTCGTTAGCAACAGACAGCGTGTGTTATCTGAGATTGTTTTGCGTCGATCGTTTTATGTTTTAAGTTTCGGGGACAAAACTTCTTTTAAGGGGGGGTAGAATGTAATACCCGAGATCTTTATTCCGGATTCGTTGAGTTTTCTGGGTTTTATCAGATTGTTATTATCCTCATCGTTGGAATTCTGTGTCATGTTTTGGTCGTGCCTTATTGGGGCATGTGTTTGGAGGCGTTTCGGATCACTTTGTGAGTTTTGGGGATTTTGTGGAGTAGCGCACGCTAATGCTTGTGGCATAGCGCACGCTACTTTGTTGTAATTAGCGCACGCTACCATAAGTGTAGCGCACGCTAACTGGCAGCCCAGCGACAGTCCAGAAGCTACTGGAGTGGGACTGGGGTCTTGTTAGCACACGTCATTTTAGTAGCTAGCGCACGCTATCGACTGCTTAGCGCACGCTAATTGTTATTTCTAGCGCACGCTACTTGGTAGGTGCAGATCTGTCCAGGGGCTACTGGACTAGTTTCGTGACCTGTTAGCGCATGCTACGGTTTTTGGCTAGTGCACGCTAACTGTGTTATAGATGGTATTTTCTAGGGCGTTGACCCCGTTAGCGCGCGCTAATGCAGGGTGTTTAGCGCACGCTAATAACTGTCCAGTATAAATACTAGACAGTAGTGTTAACTCGTCATTTCTCTCCCTTGTCATCCCTTCCGACGGAAGTGAGCTCCAGAGGCGATTTTGAGCGATCCTCTTCATCAAGCTTCATCTTGGAGCGGATTTGTAGGTGTTTAACACCATCTAATCGTCTTCTTGGTCCAAGTCAAGGTAATCTCTTCTTAGAACCCTAGTTCTTGGATTTTGGGGGTTTGTGAGGTTTCGGCCAATTTAAGCCGATCTAGACCAGATTTTTTTGTAAGATCTTCATTGTATACTCGAGATCCTTTGTTAATCTTGAGACCTTGTGGAATGAACTTCGTAAATTCTTATGTTCGTCGACTATGTTGGGTTGAGCCTTTGAGATGACCGATGAAATGCTCCAATGGGTAGAAATTAGGATGCTCCTTGTATTTTCGAAGTATCGTTGATTCGTGATGGTATCATTATTTTCGTCGTTTCGTGGAAGTTGTCGGATTGTTAGTCGATCTTGGAGGTTCAAGGGCTAACCGACCGTATCCGTTCATTGCTTCCCGTTGCTCGTGGTATCGAGGCAAGTATCTTGTTCATACATTTCATGTTTCGTAGGCATAATTATTGATAAATGATTTTATGTAAAATCCAATGTTTAATGAACGTAAAAAGGGATCAGTATGTTCTCGATAAACGTTTTCTTTCAACGATAATTCGTGTACTTTTTCGGTAAAAACGTAATGTGTGTGATATTAGTTGTTACTCCTTCGTAAGGAGGTTGGGGCACTTGGTGTTGTTTGGTATTGATATTTGCTTGTTGTTGTGTGACATTAATTGTGAGTATGCGTCGAATGAAGTGGCCATTCTAGCGAAGTACCTAGCATTTGTTGCATATTCTAGTATTCGAATTATGGCTTCCCATGGCGTTGTGGATGTTTATGTATGCTCACCTAGGGATGGTCTGACGGGGCCTATAGGGATACGTATTGCCGTGTGTGTGCGTATCACGAGCTATGGTTAACCACCCAGGGATGTCCGACGGGGCTCTGCGGGGTGCGGCGGCCGTGAGTCTCAATCCAACGATTAACTTTGAAGTGTTTTGTCGGAGAACTATGATTTTGGCGCATATTCCGTCTGATTAGAATGGCAGCCCAGATGGTATCGTACTTGGCTGGAATGGCACCCGAAAATGTGTTGCGTGTGTTTCGACTCTTGGTTGTGATATTTTGGGTACGGGTGTTGCTCTGTGCATTGTGACTATGTGGTGTGGATGTTTGGGTTGTGGACCCCATGCTTCGTTATCGAAGTTGTATTTTGAAAGGATGACTTTTGGGCCGTGCCCCTAAGTATTTTTGAAAGGCTTGATAATTCTTAAACCCCGAATGTTTTCAAAACTCTCGAGATCGTAAAATGTTCTCCAAGATGTATAATGGTTTTATTTCCTACTTTTTATACTTTAAACTGTTATGATTAAGCGATTTATCTCGGGAAGTATATTTGCGATTATTATTATTTTGAATATGTTATGTATGACTTGTACTTGTGTTTCATACTTGCACTAGCAAAACATTGGAGTTTTGCTAACTCCCGAGTATTCAGGGGGTGGATGTCTGTATTGCGTCCAGGTACTTGCAGGTTGCTGGAGAGCAATTCACAGGATCGTTACGAAGGATGATGGAAGACGGCGATACTAATCACATGAAGACCGGTGTTGAGTAATTGTTGATGTCTTGTTTTGTCCTTCCGTTGTGTTTATTTTTTCCCTTATGCGGGAACGTTGATTTATGTTAACCCCTACATGGGTATGAGTTACGAGAAAGAGTAATGTATGGTTGATGTGTATGTTGTGGCAAAAGACCCAATCGGTCTAATGGTTCGTTATTTAGCCATGTCGGCATGTATTGAGTTGTTGTGTTTTCTGTATTTAGCCTGGTAGATCCTCACGGAGAGGGTCTGCGGCGCTGTAATATTCCGGAACGGTTTGGGGGTGTTACACTAATAAGGACGGATCCCGGAGGTCTCGACGAACCCTACCCGGTAACATCACATACAACGATCTCATACCACGAGAGTATATATTTCTCGAACAATGACGACTAATACCACTTCCTTACAAACGGGCCAATTACAAATACATAATTTGTATATTCATCACACGAATACACATTCGGGTATACGACCCTTAACAAGGGGAGAGAGAGCTTTATAACCACATATCACGAAGGCAATATATATATATATCAATTTGTATCCATAATGCACATATCCGTAGAACTCATTCGTTCGTAAAGTACTTGAGCATTTTTGAAAGAAAGTCATTAAAGGGACTATATCGATCCTTTTTGAACATTCGCCATGACTACTCAAATAACACACATCGTCCATTACCAATTATCACATCTACAAAATACGAAAGGTATGGGCAAGATACTTGCCTCGACAATCGATAACGACAATTCCGACGAACACGGTTCGACCAAAAAACCTCGAACATCTACAATCTTCCAGGCGAAAACAGCAAAATAAGATTACAACGAGCATAACAACCGGAAACAACGCGAAACACGCCCAAGATTCAAAGGAAAACCCGTTGAGTCATTTAATCGGACATTAAATGCTCAAGGCTCCCTTAGTTACAAGGGCTCAAATAAATTCGAGATACGAATATACAATTCGTAGAACGTGATTAAGAATACTCAATAAAAACAATTGATTCATCAAAATCGGAAGTATAATGAATTCAAGAAGGAAACATCCGTAAGTCAACCCTAGGTGATTTCAAGAATTTACCTCCGATCCGGACGAAGGAGGTGGAAGATGATGATAGATACGAATCAAGCTTCCCGAATTGATGAAGATTGCCTCCTCATACTCAAGAATCACCCCTGCTCTCAAAAATCCCGAAAAGGAACGAAGTGGAGAAGAAATGACTTCTGTCCCCAAAATTGGTCCTCCCTCTTGTATATAAACCAGTGGCATGTTACGGCCGTAACAGGCACAACTTATGGTCGTAACTCTTCATCCTTACGGCCGTAACACTCAGAACTTACGTCCGTAAGTTTGCCTCTGGACTACTGTCTAAAATTCGAACGTTCATTACGGCCGTAACAATAACAGGTTTACGGCCGTAACACAGGACTCTCTACGGCCATAATAAAAGACACGTACGGCCGTAACCAGCAACACTTACGGCCGTAACTCATAACTCTTTGGCAGGAGTCCATTTTAACGGCTCGCCTGTGACTGTTTCGTCACTCTGAGAATGGTTCATTCTACATTTTTTGACATCAGAGTTCGTTTCGGTGTCGTTTTGCTGAGTTCCGTGCCTTTTAGAGACTTTTCCGCATTTGAGTTTGATTCTTTCAAATCTCGTTCGAAACCGTTGTTTCGTGTTCCCCGTAAGTCCGTTTAACTTTGTTATTATGCGTGTTGCGAGTTTCCATTTGTTGTTTCGATCGTGTTTCGCGTGTTTCGGGTGTTTGGGTCGTTTTGCACCCGGTTACCTAGCGCATGCTATGGATGTTAGTTAGCGCGCGCTAGCGTCTTTGGTAGCGCACGCTACGCTTGTTTTGTAGCGCGCGCTAGTGACTTGGGCACAGCAGTGGCAGTAGTCTGCTTCTGCCCTCTGCTCTCTGGAGAGTTATTCTAGCACATGCTAAGATGTTGTTCTAGCACATGATATCGTTCGGACTTGGCGCACACAGAGTTGCCGGTAGCACGTGCTAATCCTGCAGTCCAGTATTGGACAGAATGTTTCTGGACTCGGCTGATGTTCTGGTAGCACATGCTATGGCCCGATAGCACGCGCTATCGAGGGGTGGTTAGCGCATGCTACTTCCTGGTAGCGCACGCTAATGGTCTAGACGTAGGTTCTGGACTGGGGTTTTGGCCGATAGCGACGTAACCTTGAAGGTTAGCGCACGCTAATAACTCTCTGGATATAAAAACAGAGAGTTGACCGGGGCAGCTCATTTCTTTCTCTTTTCATCTCCTCTCCGTGGCCGACGATTCTAAGGGTGATTTGAGGGAGATTTCTTCCTCTAATCACTTCTGAGATCATTTTCTTGAGTTCTTGGTGTGGATTAACCGCACCAACACTTGTTCTTCATCCTTAATCAAGGTAAATCTCCTAGAACCCTATTCTTGGGGGAAATTTTGGGGTTTTTAGGTCTTTGTCCGATTCGTTCTGTATTGTTAATTAATCCATGATGAGTATGATTAATCTTAGTAGTATTCATGTGTTTCACATCATTTAATCCTTTGTTCTTCGCCGGATCAAGGTAATTTTCTTGATTCCCTAGAGTTAATTTTTTGGGAGTTTTATTCTTGATTTCATTTTCCTTTTGGTTCTGATAAACCGATTGTTGTCCAATGATGTTGTTAAACATATTTTATGGATTGTATATCCATAACTTCGGTTCGTTTCAACCCGAATGATGATTTTGGTGTTCTTGAGATGTTCGAATGAATTTTCCTTCAATAGTTTGTTGTGGTGTCCATTGCTTTTGGTCTTGATCCTCGTCGTAATCATGTTTTTGTTGATTCTTCCATAGGATTATAGGTGCTCGAGGATTCCGAGTTGATCTCCGCTTGGTATTGGTAATTCGTGTGGTGTTATTCTCGTAGCGTTCGCGGTGCTATTGTATTCTCGATTATGTTTGGGAGTTCGGGGCTGCCCGACCGCATCCCGTTCGTCGTCTCGTTTCGATCGTGGTTTCGAGGCAAGTATCTTTCTTATACGATTTGTGTCCTGCAAATAGAGTTTACATGTTGGATTTACAATGGTTGGTTTACCCTCGTGAATATGATTTGTGTGTGTTGATTATGATTTGGTTATTTTGAATGTTGAGGGTTTTAATGATACCCCTGCTTGTTTAATGTTGTGGAATCATGTATTCCGTGTTAATTGTGTTGTTGGGTCGTGATTGATGTTCATGATGGAGGTATTGTGATGAGTATGATAATGGTGTCGGATAAGTGGCCATCTCTAGTAAGTATTTTTAATGAACTTACATTCTTAGCATATTAGTATTGCATGAGTAACGTGTGTGTATGCTCACTACGAGTTAGATCCGACTGGGTCTTGGTAGGGGTCCACGGAGGGGTGGGTCCGCGAGCTTGCTTTTAACCACTATGGGTTAGATCCGACGGGGTCTCGGTAGGGGTCCACGGAGGGGTGGGTTCGCGGTTAATTGTGGTGCATTTTGCAAATGTGTTTTGATATTGGCATTTCCGGAAACGAGTGTTTTTGAATGGTGATTTATGATTGCATGCATTGAATAAGTGTGTAAGAGGTAAATAGTTCATTTGGCCTACTTGGCTACGATGGCACTAGAATATTGTCATTTGTGTTTAGTCCTTTGGTTGTGGGTTTTGATGTTGGAAAACGGACCTTGCTACTGTTCTCGTGTACTGTGGTTTGATGAGATTTGGGATGAAATCCCAACGGTTTTATAAAGGTCGTTCTACGGAAAGTGATTTTGGGCCGAGACCCACTCATTTTTGAAATGGTTATTTTTCAACTAAGGACTTGAAGTCCAACAAGGTTTCTATTTCTAAAATACCCGAGATGAGGAATTTATTTTCAAACATTTCAGTGATTGCTTTCTAATTAATAAAACTTCTCGGGAAGGCTTTTGTAGTTAATTGTCGTACCCAATTCGTGATTTCCGTTTGTTTGTTACATTTCGTATGGTTATGTACTTGCACTAGCAAAATAGTGGAATTTTGCTAACCCCGAGTAATCGGGGGGTGGATGTCTGTATTGCATTCAGGTTTTGGGGAGCATAGTACAGGGTCGGCATGAAGGATGATGAAAGATGAACGATACTAATCACATGAGTAGCCATACGTTGTTGTATTGGTTCAGTCGCATTTTATTTCCGCTGCAGTATTCTTTCCCGGTTGTACGGGAGTGTGTTGTATTTGACCGCTGCGTGAGATTGAGTTGTATATATTTATTGAAAGACCAAATCGGTCTACTTAGTCTTTTAGCCTTAAAGGCGTTGTTGAGATGTATGATTTTGTTACCAGCCTGGTACATCCTTGAGGAAAGGTTCTACGGCGTGTAATATCCCTGAGCGGATTGGGGGTGTTACATAAATGGTATCGAAGCTTAGGTTGTGGAAACCTAGGCTGTCGGGTCAAGTTGTGTCTGTTGAGTTTTGTCTCATCGGATTTTATCTGACTGAGTCATGTCGCGACGCGTCGTCTGAGTTTGTTGGTCGTGATTAGTATCGTGGGGCGATCATCATCTTCGTGCGACCTGTGGATGTAAGTCTCCCTTCTTTGTGTTGTGCCTCATGTGACATGAGCTACTTGTATGATTAGTTGTTAAGTGATGGAATCCTTCTGTGGATTTTGATTTCGTGATATGTGGATATTTGACTCTCATATTTTGTTTATATGAGGAGCGGTAGCGCTGCTAAAGTATTATCGACTATTTGTTTTGCCGGTAAAAGACATATATTGTCTTGATTTTGAATGATTTGATGCGTGTGCTATGATGTGTTTAAGCGAATGTCGATATGTGTGAATTTTGGGCATTCTGGCCTATTGGATTTCTGAAAAACCTTGAGTATCCTAGAAAATAAATCTCGAGACGTACTTGTAAAATGGATTAGTTTCTCGTGGTACCTTCAAGGTGCCTACTAGTGCCACATTATGTTTCAAAATTATTCCACTTTGAGGACCGAAATATTTTGAGATAATTCTAATGATTTAGAAACGCATTTTCTTAGACCCGAATGTCTAATATTTCTGAAAAATTTTAACTTAAAGAAAAGTGTCCTCATTTTTTTTCAAACGCAAGATGGTTTTTCAAGGTCTCGATAACGACGTTTGTACTACTTTTTGAAAGGTGATACTCAAGATCAACTGGTGTTTCCAAAATTATTTGCAAAAGGTGGTTTCATTTTTAGAACCTGTCACTTCCTGCTTGTGGTCAGAGAAAGTGTGTATGATGTTAGTATTGTCGTTAGGGTGTTAGCCCTCCGAGTTGTGATTGAATTGGTGGTGTGAGTGTTGAGTCGTTCTCCACGCATTTGTTGTGTTAGCCCTATGTTAGAGATGCGAGGTTGGTATTGAATGTTGTCGCTTTGTGGTGATTTGCGGGTAATCATGCCTGTGCGAGCTATTAGAGCTTGGGTTTGTATGATTTTGTACATACGGGGTTGTTTTGTGATGTTTGGTAATTGTATGCTGGTTGTCGTTCGGGCCGTTGAAATCGTCGAATGATGTCGTTGTTGTTGTGATTTTTGTATTTGTTGATGCGTTATGCTTAGTTGGCATCTCCGGTATGTTGTTTTGCGGTGTTATATTCCATTGTACTTAGCAGTTGTGTTTTCGGTATGCCGAGCCGAGGTGCTTCAACCGTAATGTGCTGGGGGCATGTACGTACAAATTGTCCTTCCCCGCCAGTAGCGTGTTACAAGTGTGGACTCGAGGGACTCAGAACCCAGTTTTGCGAGTTGATTACCGAGTCTTCTGGGGTACGAACTTGAGCATCGGTGTCAGGATCGACTTGGAGAGGCCCTTGAAAGATGTTTTTTGTCAATTGCTTGTTGTGTTGCTACCTTATTTACGTGTTGTGAGTCTCGGGGACGACATTTCTTTTATAAAAGGTTGAATGTAATACCCGTATTATTTTGACTTCTGCATTTTCCCTTTCTCAATTCGATCGACTCGCTCGTGTTCGTTGATACTTTCTGAACTTGTTCGGTATCTCAGTTGTCATCGTTCGAACAGGTTGTGACCTTATTTCGGATTGATCTGTTTATCGTTGTGACTTTCCCGAGTTCGGTTAGATTCTTGTGAACCTTGATCGAAAGTAACGTCTTTTAGTTTCTACAAGTTCTTTTAATATATTGAGTTGAAGTGTGAACTTCGGAGTCATTGTTCGACCGTTATTATTCGATGGTTATTGTTCAGTCGTTGGTGTCCGATCGTTGTTGTCTGATCGTTGTTGTTCGATGGTTGTTGTTCGATCATTTTTATTCAATCATGTTTGTCCGATTTTTGTTGTCTGATCTCGTACCGCGAAGAATTGTCGTTCACTGTTGGTCAGTTGTTTCGATTGTGGTCATTTGGGACACCGAGCCGTGCATTGCAATATGGTAGCTGAGAGGTTTGGAGATCGAATTTGCATCTCTGCTCTGAAGGGACACGGAGATGCCTAGTGTGGTTTTCGAAAATTTCGGCGTGGTCGGAGTTCTCCGTGGTTACCTTTGCGGATCGTTATATGCGTCATTTCTATTTTTTTGACTGTGCGTGTTGTCTTGTAATAGGTGCCTTTTGTCTCTTGATGGTTCGGACAATTGACTTGGTTGCGTTATCTGTTTGGTGGTGTTTGGCACTTGTTGATCGTGTTATGCCCCACTTGTGGTAGTGTGATGGTTGTCGTTGAGCGTGTTTCCACGCCGTACGTTCCTTCGCGTTTCTTATAACGTTTCACCGGTGGGCGTAAGTTGCACGGTTCTTGTGTATCTGGTTGAGATGTTCCTGGTGGGATATTGCTCCTCCCTACTTGTTTTAAGTTTCGGGATGAAACTTCTTTTAAGGAGGGTAGAATGTAATATCCGTAATTTTCGATTTTCGGTAAATTTCTTTTTTTTTTTGGGCAGGAGTCCATTTTAACGGCTCGCCTGTGACTGTTTCGTCACTCTAAGAATGGTTCATTCTACAGATTTTGATATCCGAGTTCGTTTCGGTGTCGTTTTGCTGAGTTCTGTGCCTTTTGGAGACTTCTCCACATTTGAGTTCGATTCTTGCAAATCTCGTTCGAAAACGTTGTTCCGTGTTCCCCGTAAGTCCGTTTAACTTTGTTATTATGTGTGCTGCGAGCTTTCGTTTGTTGTTTCGATCGTGTTTCATGTGTTTCGGGTGTTTGGGTCGTTTTGCACCCGGTTGCCTAGCGCACACTATGGATGTTAGTTAACGCGCACTAGCGTTTTTGGTAGCGCACGCTACGCTTGTTTTGTAGCGTGCGCTAGTGACTCGGGCACAACAGTGGCAGTAGTCTGCTTCTAACCTCTGCTCTCTGGAGAGTTGTGCTAGCGCACGCTAAGATGTTGTTCTAGCGTACGCTATCATTCGGACTTAGCGCACGCAGAGTGGCCGGTAGCGCGCGCTAATCCGGTAGTCCAGTACTGGATAGAATGTTTCTGGACTCGGCTGATGTTCAGGTAGCGCACGCTATAGCCCGATATCACGCGCTATCGAGGGGCGGTTAGCGCACGCTACTTGCTGGTAGCGCACGCTAACGGTCCAGAACTGTAGGTTCTAGACTGGGTTTTTGGCCGATATCGCACGCTAACCTTGAAGGTTAGCGCACGCTAATAACTCTCTGGCTATAAAAACCAGAGAGTTGACTGGGGCAGCTCATTTCTTTCTCTTTTCATCTCCTCTCCGCGGCCAACGATTCCAAGGGCGATTTCTTCCTCCAATCACTCCTGAGATCATTTTTCTTGAGTTCTTGGTGTGGATTAACAACACCAACACTTGTTCTTCATCCTTAATCAAGGTAAATATCCTAGAACCCTATTCTTGGGGAAATTTTGGGGTTTTTGGGGTCATTGTCTGATTCGTTCCGTATTGTTGATTAATCCATGATGAGTATGATTAATCTTAGTAGTATTCATGTGTTTGACATCATTTAATCCTTTGTTCTTCGCCGGATCAAGGTATTTTTCTTGATTCCCTAGAGTTGACTTTTTGGGAGTTTTATTCTTGATTTTATTTTCCTTTCGGTTTTGATAAACCGATTGTTGTATAATGATGTTGTTAAACATGTTTTATGGATTGTATATCCCTAACTTCGGTTCGTTTCAACATGAATGATGATTTTGGTGTTCTTGAGGTGTAGTGAACATTAAATGTTCGATTAAATGTTCGAATGAATTTTTCTTCGATAGTTTGTTGTGGTCTCCATTGCTTTTGGTCTTGATCCTCGTCGTAATCATGTTTTTGTTGATTCTTCCAGAGGATTATAGGTGCTCGAGGATTCCGAGTTGATCTCCGCTTGGTATTGGTAATTCGTGTGGTGTTATTCTCATAGCGTTCGTGGTGCTATTGTATTCTCAATTATGTTCAGGAGTTCGGGGCTGCCCGACCGCATCCCGTTATACGATTTGTGACCTGCAAATAGAGTTTACATGTTGGATTTACGGTGGTTGGTTTACCCTCGTGAATATGATTCGTGTGAGTTGATTATGATTTGGTTATTTTGAACGTTGAGGGTTTTAATGATACCCTGCTTGTTTAATATTGTGGAATCGTGTATTTCGTGTTAATTATGTTGTTGGGTCGTGATTGATTGTTCATGATGGAGGTAATGTGATGAGTATGATAACGGTGTCGGATAAGTGGCCATCTCTAGTAAGTATTCTTGATGAAATTACATTCTTAGCATATTAGTATTGCATGAGTAACGTGTGTGTATGCTCACTACGGGTTAGATCCGACGGGGTCTCGGTAGGGGTCCATGGATCCGCGAGCTTGCTTTTAACCACTACGGGTTAGATCCAACGGGGTCTCAGTAGGGGTCCACGGAGGGGTGGGTCCGCAGTTAATTGTGGTGCATTTTGCAAATGTGTTTTGATATTGGCGTTTCCAGAAATGAGTGTTTTTGAACGGCGATTTCATGAATGCATGCATTGACTAAGTGTGTAAGAGGTAAATTGTTCATTTGGCCTACTTGGCTAGGATGGCACTAGAATATTATCGTTTGTGTTTAGTCCTTTGGTTGTGGGTTTTGATGTTGGAATACGGACCTTGCTACTGTTCTCGTGTACTGTGATTTGATGAGATTTGAGACGAGATCCCAACGGTTTTATAAAGGTTGTTTTACGAAAAGTGATTTTGGGCCGAGACCCATTCATTTTTGAAATGGTTATTTTTCAACTAAGGACTTGAAGTCCAACAAGGTTTCTACTTTTAAAATCCCTGAGATGAGGAATTTATTTTCAAACACTTAAGTGATTGCTTTCTAATTAATAAAACTTCTCGGGAAGGCTTTTGTATTTAATTGTCGTACCCGATTCGTGATTTCCATTTATTTGTTATATTTCGTATGGTTATGTACTTGCACTAGCAAAATAGTGGAATTTTGCTAACCCCCGATTAATCGGGGGGTGGATGCCTGTATTGCATTCAGGTTTTGGGGAGCATAGCACAGGGTCGGCATGAAAGATGATGAAAGATGAACGATACTAATCACATGAGGACCCATACATTGTGTAATACACGAGATCTTCATTCTGGTTTCATTGATTTTTTTCTCTTCGGTCCAACGGGTTGATTTCGTTGAGTTTCGTAGCCTACTCGTTATTGTTTTGGATCTTAGCTGGTGCGTTCGCGTGATCGAGATGTCGTCGAGTATCGCGCCGGGCAGTCGGAGGGCTGGATGGGCGGATTACGGCCGTAAGGCCTGGTTGATTACGCCGTAAGGCGTCCGTACACCCTGGCCTGGGAGGACTCGGTTACGGCCGTAAGATCCATCAGGTTACAGCCGTAAGGCTTGTTACGGCCACTAAGCGCTGGCCGGTTACGGCCGTAGTGACTCGACAAATTTCAGTCAGTAGCCCCTGAAAGTTCGGTTACGGTCGTACGGCTATGCCGATTACGGCCGTAAGGTTCAATAGTTGCGTACGCAAGGCTTGGGCCATTGCGTGCGCTAGCGGCAGTTGACCGAGTTATGGCCGTAAGGCACTGCCGGTTACGACTGTAACTCTGTCGGCCATATATAGGCCTGTGACAGGCCAGACCTCATTTCTTACCCATTTCTTCACCCTTTTGGCGGCTGGCGATGGGAGAAGACGAGGAGAGGAGTCCTTGGCCGGTTCTGACCAATTCCAAGGTGTTTTGGAAGACCCATTTCGATTATACCATCTCCGAATCCTTGTTCTTCGTCGAATCAAGGTAATTTCTTTCGTAGAACCCTAGTTGTGCGATTTTTGGGGGTTTTCTTCGTGATTCGTTGATTTTGTCCGTTATTGACGAATTGTTCATGGTAATCCCGTTGTATTGGTCATGATCTTCGGATTTTGTAACCTGTTTAACAATTTTTATCACCTGGGACTTGACTTCCGATTTTCTCGAAGAAACCCTCGGATCCTTGTTGTTTTTCGGGTTATATCAGATTCCGTTTAGCGTTATTGATTCGTGATGATATTATTTTTGTAGTTTTCGTGGAGCTGTCGAGTTCTTGTTCGTTCTTGGAAGTTCGAGGGCTACCCGACCGTGTCTATTCATTGTTTCATTTCTCGTGGTATCGAAGCAAGTATCTTGCCCATACATTTTGTGTTTCGTAGACGTATTCATTGGTATTGAAACCAAATTACAATTTGAATGTTTTAATGAACTTTTAAAAGGATCGGTATGTTCTCGATAATTGTTGTCTTTAAAAAGATAACTCGTATGCTTCGTGGATTAATGTGCATTCGGAATATGTGCATTAGTTCCGTATGTTGGAAGATGTTGAACATATTTAGTGAATTTAGTAGACCGTAATTATTTGTCGAGGATTGTGTATTGATATGTGTAATTGTTCGGTGAATTTGTGACATTGTGTGATATTAGTTGTAACTCCTTCATAAGGAGGTTGTGGCGCTTGGTGTTGTTTGGTATTGGTATTTGCTTGTTGTGGTGTGACATTAGTTGTGAGTATACATCGAATAAAGTGGCCATTCTAGCAAAGTACTTTGCATTTTTTGCATATTCTAGTATTTGAATTATGGCTTCACGTGGCATTGTGGATGTTTGTGTATGTTCACCTAGGGATGGTTCGACGGGGCCTCTAGGGATACGTATTTCCGTGTGTGTGCATATCTAGAACTAGGGTTAACCACCCAGGGATGTCCGACGGGGCTCTGTGGGGTGCGGTATCCGTGAGTCTCGTACCAACGGTTAACTTTGAAATGTTTTGTTGGAGAACTTTGATTTTTGGCGCATGGGTCATCTAATTAGAATGGCAGTTCAAATGGTATTGTACTTAGCTGGAATGACACCAGAAAAAGCGTTGTATGTGATTCGTCCCTTGACTGTGATAATTTGGTATGGGTACGTGAGTCCTGTGGTTGCTCTGTGTATTGTAGCTCTGTGGTGTGTTGAGTTCGACCGTATGGTTAAGTTGCAAAATTGTGCTCTCTGGTGTCGTTCTGTGAGACTGTTGTCATGGTAATGTTTGACACGGTGTGGTTTCCGTCGGGTTATTATTGCGAGTATGTGTTGTGGACGATTTGGGTCGTGGACCCCCGTGTTTGTAATTAGAATGTTATGATTGAGTCGTGGACCCCGTATTTCGTTATCGGAATCTTATTTTGGAATAAATGATTTTTGTGCTGTGTCCCTAAGTGTTTCGAAAGGCTTGAGAATTCTTAAACCCCATATGTTTTCAAAACTCCCGAGATCGTAAAATGTTTTGTAAGTTGTAAAATGGTTTTATTCCTATCTTTCATATTCAAACTGTTTTGATTAAGTGAATTATCTCAGTAAGTTTATTCACGATTTCTATGTTCTTGGAGTATGATATGTATGGCTTGTCTTTGTATTTTTACTTGCACTAGCAAAATAGTGGAGTTTTGCTAACCCCCGAGTATTCGGGGGGTGGATGTCTGTATTGCGTCTAGGTATTTGCAGATTGCTGGGGAGTGATTCACAGGATCGTTACGAGGGATGATGGAAGATGACGATACTAATCACATGGAGATCGGTGTTGAGTATTTGGTGATATCTTGTTGTTTTGTCCTTCCGTTGCGTTTATTTTTCCCGTTTTATGGGAATGTTGATTTATGTTAACCCCTGCGTGGGTATGAGTTGCGAGAAAGAGTAATGTATGGTTGATGTGTATGTGTGGTAAAAGACCAAATCGGTCTAATGGTTCGTTAATTACTCATGTTGGTATGTTTTGAATTATGGTGTTTTCTCTATATAGCCTGGTAGATCCTCATGGAGGGGGTCTACGGCGCTGTAATATTCCCGAGTGGTTTGGGGGTGTTACAGAATATGGTATCAGAGCTTAGGTTGCGAAAACCTAGGCTGTCGGGTCGAGTTTTGTGTTGTCGGGCCTTGTCTTGTCATGTCTTGTCTTGTCTTGTCTTGTCTTCTCTTGTCAGATTTTGTCCGACTGAGTCGTGTCGCGACGCGTCGTCTAAGGTGTCTGCCGTGATTAGTATCGAGGTGCAGCCATCATTTTCGTGCGATCTGTGGATGTATGTCTCCCTACTTTGTTGTGTCTCGTGTTATGCGAGCTTGTGTGATTTTGTGTTATTATGTGGAGTTTAAAAGTGAATTGTGAATACATAATTCATGCTTGTTGATTCTCGTGTATGCTGGAATGAAAAGTGATACCGGTGTATAAATGTGTATATATATTGTGTGAATCGTTTCCTTTGAAGTAATGGCTTGGTGTGATCCCGCAAGGAAAGTTTGTCAATGTGATATTTCAAATTTTAATTATTTTTGAAGAGTCACGTAAATTTTATTTTAAAACATCCTTCAAGAAAGGAAAATTTTTGATTTCGTATGATGACCTCGAGACCGGGTTTTTTTAGAACTTAACTATCCTCTTGCATTGCAAGTTTTCAAATTTTGATTTTAAAACTCAAATGAGGTCTACCAAAAATTTACGCGAAACGTGGCTCTTGCTTTCGACTTTTTAATTTCATGATCGTCGGTTCGGAGGTATTTAGTGATGTTGGCATTATTATTTGGTCAATAATGCTCAAAATTGTGACTAAGTTGGTGGTGTGAACGTTAAGTCGTCCTGAATGCACTTGTTGTGAGAGTCCTCATTACTGAGAGGTATGATTTCAGTTTTAGATGTTAATTCTCTTGACGGTTGCTTGTGTGATACTGTAATTATATGGACAAATGGTATTGACGTGTTATTTGATTTGATGGTAATGGATCGTATTTGATAAAGTGATAAATTATGTCTGTTGTGTGTGTGTGTGTGTTCAAAAACGCTTTTCTGAAAATTTTATAAACTTGAGCAAGATGTGGAAAATCAAATTTCATAATGTTTTGACGGTTCGCTTAATCGACGGCTTCGTGTGGACTTTGAAAATCGTTTAAAATTGGCGAGCCGTCCTTGAATTTTCTAAAGGAACCCCGACAGTATTGAAAGAGTCGTTTTAAAGTACCTTTGAGCATTTTGTAAAATGTTACCGTCATTGATTATTGTGTAGTGTTGAGAGGATTTTCAAAAATGATTTTTGACGTGCTGTTGTATTTTCAAATGATTCGAGTACATGATTTTCAGAAATCTTTCACACCATAAAAATTTTTATTTTCAAAAATCAATACAATTTTTATTTTCAAAAATATATTGTGGAAGATGAAGAATCTTGCTCGATTTAATTTCAAACTCGGATTTAGAAAAGTTTTCTGAACTGAGCCAGTTATTGTGCGTAATCTTGAATCACTCCAAAATGATGATGTGTAGTGGCATAGTGATTTTGATAGTGCCGGTTGTAAGGAAATATTGTTTTGCAAATAATTTCAAATGAGACAGTTACAGTCTGTTGTTTAAAAGTTTTGATAAGAACCTGAGGTACCAAAAATACTTTCAAAGTTTTATTTTGAAAAACATACAAATCCAAGGATTTTCAAATGATATCATTTAAAGGGATACCTCGTGGATCTTCTTGTCGAGTTGCTATTAGCTGTCTTATGTGACATGTCAAGCCAAGTTGGCAATTTGGTATATTATTTTGCGATGTTGTGCCGTGGTATTGAGTGAGTAACTACTTAGTATATCGAGGGGCAAAGGGCACGGTCGTGACCGCGGTACAGATAGTCATGGAGATCAGATGCGGGACCAAGAGAAGATTTCCGGGAAGGTTGCTATTCTAGTACTTCGTTCTCGTTGTTTAGGTTTCAGGGACGAAACCTCTTTTAAAAGTGATATGGTGTAATACCCACATTTTTCGCTTTCATTTTGTTCGACTCTATCAACTCGTTTGTGTTTGTCGATATTTTCTGGACTTGTTCTACTCTTCACTTTTTGTTGTTTGAACGACTTGAGATATTGTTTTGGGTTAATCCATTTGTCGTTGTGACTTTTTCCGAATTCAGTTCCACTCATGTGAATCTTATGTAAATGTATATCATGTCGTTTTAACGGGACCATATATTGTCTTGATTCGTGCTATGGACTTCGGGGATGCTATTCGATTTCTGTTATTCGTCATAATTCGGATATGATTGTTCGACCGTTGTTGTTCGATCGTTTGTTGTCCGGTATTCGTTGATCTCGTATCATGATTTTTGAGCGTTCAGATCACTTCGTAATTTCCTTAAGTTCGGGGAATTAACTTCATATTCGATCTTATAAACCTTGGGTCGTCGTAATTTCATAATTCAACGATTAACTCGTGTTTTGATTGCTGTGCTGTTCGGGTTGGTTAATCATATTGATTTCGTTCATTGTGTTTTGTTATCATTCCGGTGTAGCGATATGAATGGTAGCAGCTGCGTGCTACATATGAGTCATTGCAGGTTGTCAGCAACGGATAGCGTGTGTTATCTGAGACTGTACCACGTTGATCATTTTATATTTAAGTTTTGGGGACGAAACTTCTTTTAAGGGGGGTAGAATGTAATACCCGAGATCTTTGTTCTAGTTTTGCCGAATTTTTTTTCTCTTCGGTCGAACGGGTTGATGTCGTCTGCGTCTTTGGAATCGTGTGCTTGCACTGTGGTTCGTTGAGTTTCGTAGCCTACTCGTTATTGTTTTGGATCTTAGTCGGTGCGTTCGCATGATCGAGACGTCGTAGAGTATCGAGCAGGGCAGTCGGAGGGCTGGCTGGGCCGATTACGGCCATAAGGTCTCCACACATTAGCCTGGGAGGACTCGGTTATGGCCGTAAGGTGATACGTTATCAACTATCCCAATCGAAGAGAAGTCAATAAAAATCGACATCAACGACGATGCAAAGTTGCATGCCCATGCATCATCATACTTGGGCGAGAAGAACACGCGAATTGGAGTTACGTTATTAATCGGAACTGGAGTTACGTAAACATGTCGACGAAATTAACATGCATGGACGTAAATCAAGCGTCCGGAAATGGGAGCAAATTGCGGCCAAATTAGTGTTGAAGAAGACTTGGTTGAAGCTCTTTTTCTTGAAGAATAATTCCTTGTTGAAAGTCTTGAAGGCATGGGATAGTTTTCAAAGTCTTGAAAAGGCATGACTAAAGACTTGAATTTAAGAGCATGAAAGGAATCTCCTCCCCCACACTTTTGAAATTTCGGACGAAGCATGCTTAGGGAGAAGACTTGAATTTTCGTTTTTTTTCTTGTTTTTTATTTCCTTATTTTTGTATACTACTATATATAGTAGTTCACGTTGTTGTTGTATGGATCTTAAAAGTTATAAACATTGTATTTCTCTTGAAATATATGTTGAACGAGTTCAACAAAACTTTGGTTATTATTTCGACGCGTCTCGAATTATAACCTGATCAATTCTCAATAGGTCTTGAGGAGAGATTATCTTTATCAAGTTATAGGTCTAATTCAATAAAACACATTCAATCCCATACACTATCCTACCTCACGGCCGAAACCATATAAATTCATCCACCACCTTTTATTTTCGTTGTTACTTTGATACTTGTGAAAACCGTGATAACCTTCCGTTATATTTTATACGTTTTACATACACTTATATACGTAATTCGTATCATAAGTGGTATCAGAGATATTCGTTTTGCGGTTCTCAACGTTACTCAAGAAGATGGCATTCACCGATGACGAAATAGCCAAATTGCGTGACGTTCTTCGAGGCTTGCCGGAGCCCCAAATCCATGCACGAAGAGGATACGACGCCATGCATGCACCACAACATGCGGATGAATTCAAGACAAGCGAACTTCCGGAGTTTGTAGGTGGCACCGATCCCGAGACTTATTTGGAGTGGGAAAGGAAAATTGAACGAATGTTTGAGTTCAAGGACCTCGATGACGGGAAACGATGCAAGTACGCGATTCTCAAACTTGGAAAGGGAGCTTCCCTTTGGTTTGAAAGAATGAAGAGACAATGAGTTCGGGCCGGTAAGGAAAAGATACATTCGTGGGATTCTCTAAAAAAGAAACTACGTAAGAGATATGTACCGGCTACACACAAGTTAAGTTTATATCGAAAAATTTCTGACCTCACACAAGGAAAGCTAAGTGTAGGAGAATACATCGAAGAGTTTGAAAACTTAACCTTGATGGGAGAACTTGAAGAGAGCGAAGAATTACGGATGTCCCGTTTCTTACGAGGCTTGAATAGAAACATTGCTAATTCCGTGGAACTCTACCCCTATCCCGACTTTGATACTTTGTGCGGACTTTGCATAAAGTTGGAAACTCAAAACAAGACAAAATTTTCAAAACCCGAATTCCCACCTAAATTCGGAAATACCAACTTTGGCACGAGTTCTAGCTCGTTTCCAAAAACTGTCACGGCGAGTCCACCCGTTACTACCATTCCAAAAACTCCTCTCACGCCAAAGGAAACAAGCTTATCTAAAGTTCGGTGTTTCAAATGTCAAGGATTTGGACACTATCAAAGTGCTTGTCCAAATCGAAGAATAGTGACGTTACGAGAAGCAATAGCCATCCGAGAAGAATTACTAGCTGAAGAAGAAAGAATTGGAGACGTCTTTAACTTGGAAGCCAACGAAGAAGAAGAAGATTGCGAGGCATACGATACCCCGAATTATGACACGAACCTCGTCCTTCGCATGTTACAAACGAAGGCGGCCCCGAGTGACATAGAACAACGAGATCAAATCTTTCACACGAAGTGTCGTGTCGGAGAGAAATGGTGTAGCTTGATCATTGATGGTGGAAGTTGTACGAATGTGGCATCAAGCGAGATGGTATCGAAGCTCGGACTAACCACTACGGCTCATCCAAGGCCGTATGCACTCCATTGGCTCGATGATGGAAATAAAGTGAGAGTATCAAGACAAGTGAAGGTCGGACTCACCATGGGTTCGTATGGTGATGATATTATATGCGATGTACTACCGATGGACGCATGTCACGTGTTGTTGGGAAGACCTTGGTTATTTGATCGGGACGTACTACATCGAGGGACGAGCAACGAGTATGAGTTACGAGACAAAGGTAAAAAATTGTTCTTAAACCTATGTCACCTCAAGCTATCCGAACAATGAGTTCAAAAAAAGTCGAAGGACCGAAGCTCATGATGTTTTCAAACGAAAAGGAAGTGGAACACGCCATTGTAATGATCAAAGAGACCCGAAACCTTGCTACAAAATCACACCACGAAGAAGAGATAGATACACTGTTGCATGAGTTCTCGGATGTCTTTCCCGAAGACTTGCCGGTGGGATTACCACCTATCCGCGGAATCGAACACCAAATTGATCTTGTACCAGGAGCTCCATTACCGAACAAGGCGGCGTATCGTTGTAATCCCGAAGAAACTAAAGAACTACAACGTCAAATTGAAGAATTCATGAGTCACGGATATGTCCGAGAGAGTTTAAGTCCGTGTGCGATTCCAGTCCTACTTGTACCAAAAAAAGACGGATCATGGCGGATGTGCATTGACAGTAGAGCCGTGAATAACATCACCGTCAAGTATCGGTTCCCCATCCCGAGACTAGATGACATGTTAGACGAGTTGCATGGCTCAGTTATATTCTCAAAAGTTGATTTACGGAGCGGATACCATCAAATTCGCATGCGAGAGGGAGACGAATGGAAGACGGCATTTAAAACGAAGAATGGACTTTACGAGTGGGTCGTGATGCCATTTGGCCTCACTAATGCCCCGAGCACTTTCATGAGATTGATGAACGAGGTTCTTAAATCTTTCTTGGGGAAGTTTGTTGTCGTGTACTTAGACGACATTTTAATCTACAGTCGATCCTTAGAGGAGCATCTTGAACACTTGCGGCACGTGTTTGAAACTCTAAGAAAACAGAAACTTTATGGAAAGCGGGAAAAGTGTACTTTTCTAGTCAAGAGTCTTGTCTTTCTCGGCTATGTCGTTTCTAAAGAAGGAGTTTCGGTGGATCAAGAGAAAATCGCGGCAATCAAGTCTTGGCCGACACCAAAAACTATCACGGAGGTACGATCATTTCATGGCCTCGCTTCTTTTTACCGACGATTCATACGGGACTTTAGTACCATCTCTAGTCCGATCACGGAGTGTCTTAAAAAAGGTCCATTTGCATGGAAGGAGGCTGCCCAAAGAGCTTTTGAAAAATTAAAAGAAAAGTTATGTGAAGCACCGATTTTAACGTTACCCGATTTTTCACAACCATTTGAGGTGGAATGCGATGCTAGTGGAGTTGGAATCGGAGCAGTACTTATTCAAGGAGGCCGGCCCATCGCCTATTTTTCAGAAAAGTTAAGTGGTGCTCGAGTTAATTATTGCACTTACGACAAAGAGTTCTATGCTATCGTGAGAGCACTAGATCATTGGAGTCACTATTTACGTTCGAAACATTTCGTGTTACATTCGGATCACGGGTCGTTAAAATACATTAACGGGCAAAACAAGCTAAGTCCAAGACATGCAAAATGGGTGGAGTTTTTGCAATCTTTTCACTTTTCATCCAAGTACAAAGACGGTAAGAGTAATATAGTGGCGGATGCACTATCAAGACGGTATGCCTTACTTTCTATTCTAGACGTTCGTTTGTTGGGGTTCGAGACTTTGAAAAATCATTACATTGACGATTTGGATTTCGGAAAAATTTTTACCCGTTGTAAAACAGGTCCGTACGAAGAATTTATTTTATAGGATGACTTTCTTTTCAAAGGTAATAAACTATGTGTGCCGAAGCATACGATTTGGGAATTACTAATTCGGGAGGCGCACGGAGGAGGACTAGCCGGTCATTTTGGTTCGGCTAAAACCGTAGAAGTTCTAAAGGAGCATTTCTTTTGGCCAAAGATCTATGGTGACGTAAGCACGATCGTGAGTAAATGCGTCACTTGTCACATGATGAAAAGTTCGTTCAAGCCAAGTACATACATGCCGTTGCCAATACCTTTGCGACCGTGGGAGGATGTCTCGATGGATTTTATTGTTGCTTTACCTCGTACTCAACGGGGCAAAGACTCAATCATGGTTGTCGTCGACCGTTTTTCAAAGATGGCTCACTTTATAGCATGTGACAAAACCGATGATGCAAGCAATGTGGCGGACTTATATTTCCGAGAAGTAGTTCGTTTACACGGAGTTCCAAAAACTATCGTGTCGGATCGAGATTCTAAATTCCTGAGTTACTTTTGGAATACTTTATGGAGAAAGGTGGGAACTAAACTTCTATTCAGTACTTCACATCACCCACAAACCGACGGACAAACCGAAGTGACTAATCGAACCTTAGGATCATTGTTGCGAGGATTGGTGAACAAAACACAAAAAGATTGGGACGTTAAACTTGCACATGCGGAATTCGCATACAACCGATCACCCGGTTTCGCCACGGCCCATTCACCTTTTGAAGTAGTGTACGGACTAAATCCACACATGCCATTGGATTTGATTCCCTTGCCGAGCGACGAATTGGTTCACAAAGACGCAAAATCAAAACTCAAGTCAATGATGAAGTTACATGAAAAGGTACGAGATCGAATTAAAGAAGTAAATGAAATTTACAAACGGAAGTCGAACAAAAATAAAAAGTCGAGACTATTTGATGTTGGCGACTTAGTTTGGATACATTTGAGGAAAGAACGATTCCCAAACAAACGCAAGAACAAATTAATGCCAAGAGCCGAAGGTCCGTACAAAATTGTGGGAAAAGTGAACGACAACGCTTACAAAGTAGAACTTCCGGGCGAATACGGAGTACACGCGACTTTCAACGTAGGCGATCTCTCGCCTTACCTTGACGATGATGGCATTACGGTATTGAGGTCAATTCCTTTCAAAGAGGGAGGAAATGATACGTTATCAACTATCCCAATCGAAGAGAAGTCAATAAAAATCGACATTAATGACGATACAAAGTTGCATGCCCATGCATCATCATACTTGGGCGAGAAGAACACGCGAATTGGAGTTACGTTATTAATCGGAACCGGAGTTACGTAAACATGTCGACGAAATTAACATGCATGGACGTAAATCAAGCGTCCGGAAATGGGAGCAAATTGCGGCCAAATTAGTGTTGAAGAAGACTTGGTTGAAGCTCTTTTTCTTGAAGAATAATTCCTTGTTGAAAGTCTTGAAGGCATGGGATAGTTTTCAAAGTCTTGAAAAGGCATGACTAAAGACTTGAATTTAAGAGCATGAAAGGAATCTCCTCCCCCACACCTTTGAAATTTCGGACGAAGCATGCTTAGGGAGAAGACTTGAATTTTTCGTTTTTTTTCTTGTTTTTTATTTCCTTATTTTTGTATACTACTATATATAGTAGTTCACGTTGTTGTTGTATGGATCTTAAAAGTTATAAACATTGTATTTCTCTTGAAATATATGTTGAACGAGTTCAACAAAACTTTGGTTATTATTTCGACGCGTCTCGAATTATAACCTGATCAATTCTCAATAGGTTTTGAGGAGAGATTATCTTTATCGGGTTATAGGTCTAATTCGATAAAACACATTCAATCCCATACACTATCCTACCTCACGGCCGAAACCATATAAATTCAGCCACCACCTTTTATTTTCGTTGTTACTTTGATACTTGTGAAAACCTTGATAACCTTCTATTTTATACGTTTTACATACACTTATATACGTAATTCATATCATAAGGTCCACAAGGTTACGGCCGTAAGGCTTGTTACGACCGCTAAGCGCTGGCCGGTTACGGCCGTTGTGACTCGACAGATTTCCCTGGGAGTTCGGTTACGGCCGTAAGGCTATGCCGATTACGACCGCAAGGTTCGATAGTTGCATACGCAAGGCTTCGGCCATTGCGTGCGCTAGCGGCAGTTGACCGAGTTACGGCCGTAAGACACTGCCAGTTACGGTCGTAACTCTATCGGGCATATATAGCCCTGTGACGGGCCAGACCTCATTTCTTACCCATTTCTTCACCCTTTTGGCGGCTGGCGATGGGAGAAGATGAGGAGAGGAGTCATTGGCCGGTTCTGACCAATTCCAAGGCATTTTGGAAGACCCTTTTCTATTATACCATCGGCGAATCCTTGTTCTTCGTCGAATCAAGGTAATTTCTTCCGTAGAATCCCAGTTGTGTGATTTTTGGGGGTTTTCTTCGTGATTCGTTGATTTTTTCCGTTATTGACGAATTGTTCATGGTAATCCCGTTGTATTGGTCACAATCTTCGGATTTTGTAACTTGTTTAACGATTTTTATCACCCGTGACTTGACTTCCGATTTTCTCGAAGAAACCCTCGGATCCTTGTTGTTTTGGGGTTATTTCGGATTCCGTTTAGCGTTATTGATTCGTGATGATTTTATTTTCATAGTTTTCGTGGAGCTGTCGAGTTCTTGTTCGTTCTTGGAAGTTCGAGGGCTACCCGACCGTGTCCATTCGTCGTTTCATTGCTCATGGTATCGAGGCAAGTATCTTGCCCATACATTTCGTGTTTCGTAGACGTATTCGTTGGTATTGGAACCAAATTACCGTTTGAATGTTTTAATGAACTTTTAAAAGGATTGGTATGTTCTCGATAATTTTTGTCTTTCAAAAGATAACTCGTATGCTTCGTGGATTAATGTGCTTTCGGAATATGTGCATTAGTTCCGTATGTTGGAAGATGTTGAACATATTTAGTGAATTTAGTAGACCGTTATTATTTGCCGAGGATTGTGTATTGATATGTGTAATTGTTCGGAGAATTTGTGACGTTGTGTGATATTATTTGTAACTTCTTCATAAGGAGGTTTTGGCGCTTGGTGTTGTTTGGTATTGGTATTTACTTGTTGTGGTGTGACATTAGTTGTGATTATACGTCGAATAAAGTGGCCGTTCTAGCAAAGTACTTTGCATTTGTTGCATATTCTAGCATTTGAATTATGGCTTCCTGTGGCGTTGTGGATATTTGTGTATGTTCACCTAGGGATGGTTCGATGGGCCCTCTAGGGATATGTATTGCTGTGTGTGTGCGTATCGCGAACTAGGGTTAACCATCCAGGGATGTCCAACGGGGCTCTGCGTGAGTCTCGTACCAACGGTTAACTTTGAAATGTTTTGTTGGAGAACTTTGATTTTTGGCGCATGGTTCATCTGATTAGAATGACAGTTCAAATGGTATTATACTTGGCTGGAATGGAACCAGAAAATGCGTTGTGTCTGATTCGTCCCTTGACTGTGATAATTTGGTATGGGTATGCGAGTCCTGTGGTTGCTCTGTGTATTGTAGCTCTGTGGTGTGTCGAGTTCGACCGTATGGTTAAGTTGCAAAGTTGTGCTCTCTGGTGTCGTTCTGTGAGATTGTTGTCATGGTAATGTTTGACACGGTGTGGTTTCCGTTGGGTTATTCTTGCAAGTATGTGATGTGGATGATTTGGGTCGTGGACCCCCGTGTTTGTAGTTGGAATGTTATGATTAAGTCATGGACCCTGTATTTTGTTATCGGAATCTTATTTTGGAATAAATGATTTTTGGGCTGTGTCCCTAAGTGTTTCGAAAGGCTTGAGAATTCTTAAACCCCATATGTTTTCAAAACTCCCGAGATCGTAAAATGTTTTGTAAGTTGTAAAATGGTTTTATTCCTATCTTTCATATTCAAACTGTTATGATCAAGTGAATTCTCTCGGGAACTTTATTCACGATTTCTATGTTCTTGGAGTATGATATATATGGCTTGTCTTTGTATTTTTACTTGCACTAGCAAAACAGTGGAGTTTTGATAACCCCCGAGTATTCGGGGGGTGGATGTCTGTATTGTGTCCAGATATTTGCAGGTTGCTTGGGAGTGATTCACAGGATCGTTACGAAGGATGATGGAAGACGACGATACTAATCGCATGGAGACCGGTGTTGAGTATTTGGCGATGTCTTGTTGTTTTGTCCTTCCATTGTGTTTATTTTTTCCGTTTTATGGGAATGTTGATTTATGTTAACCCCTGCGTGGGTATGAGTTGCGAGAAAGAGTAATGTATGGTTGATGTGTATGTGTGGTAAAAGGCCAAATCGGTCTACTGGTTCGTTAATTACCCATGTTGGTATGCTTTGAATTGTGGTGTTTTCTGTATTTAGCCTGGTAGATCCTCACGGAGAGGGTCTACGGCGCTGATATTACCGAGTGGTTTGGGAGTGTCGTTGTTGTATTGGTTCAGTCACATTTTATTTCCGCTGCAGTATTCTTTTCCCATTGTATGGGAGTGTATTGTATTTGACCCCTGCATGGGCATGTATTGAGATTGAGTTGTATATTTATTGAAAGACCAAATCGGTCGACTGAGTCTTTTAGCCTTAAAGGCGTTGTTGAGATGTATGATTTTATTACCATCCTGGTAGATCCTTGAGGAAAGGTTCTACGGCGTGTAATAACCATGAGCGGATTGGGGGTGTTATACGCAAAACAGACCTCCACCACCCGATTAATGGGGGATTAGGAAAATTCCACTATTTTGCTAATGCAAGTACAAGTTAAAAATACGAGTCATATAATTCATAAAAATAATCAGGAATCCTCAAGGATTCAAACAAAACGAAAAATACTTCCCAAGGCAAGAGTTTGAGTAAGGCTTCTCAAATTCAAAATATCACAAATCAAGAGAAAAATTGTAAAATGGTTTAAAATGCCCTCAGAGTTTTTAACAAAAAACCATTTAGGATTATCGAATCCTTCTCGTTTAAAAAACGAAAGGGGTCACAGCCCAAAAATTTTCTTTCTCAAATAAAACCAACAATAATTCACAGGGTTCATAGCCCATGCCACGTGTCCTCAACGGACATAAAGTCAGCAGAATATAACCACCCAAGATACGAAATCTTGGTAACACGTCCAAGGTACTCGACCTGGCAAAATACATCCAAAATCATATCCATAACACCGTGATCACATGCCACAGTTGGATCAATCACTTGTTGCATCCTAACCACATGATCACAAGCCATGTGTCACCGTAGGTTTTCTTAGGCTCTCACAGTTGGATAAATCACTTGTTGCATCCTGACCACATGATCACAAGCCATGTGTCACCGTAGACCTCGCCTATGTCCACATATTGACACACATAACACAGTACACCAAGGATATCCCAACAATTCACCCAGAGACAACAAACACTTAGCACGATATAATTGTCAAATCACAACACACCGAAACGAGAAAATATATGTATATATATTATCAAAGCACAACATCAACACCAAGCATATTCATAGGATTCACTTAACCTTTCATAAAACACACCGTTCACAAAACACACACGCGTTTTGAAAGAGAGCTTTTAACGAGGCTAAACCGAATCTTTGAAAGTTCATTTCAAACAACCAAACAAACACATCAAGATGATCACCAATCATCATATCCACAAAACAAGAAATGTATGAACAAGGTACTTGCCTTGGAATCGACATGCAAGTACTCCAATGAACACGGCTCGATCGGGACACTCCGAATACCTACAACTTAAACAAGACACAACGAAAACACTATCACAATAAGAATCAAGACCAAGAACAATGTAAATCCCACCAAACTATCAAAGGAAAACTCATTGGGACCTTTAATGGAACATTAAATGTTCAATAATTTCCAAGAACACTCGAATCGTCAATTGAGTTAAACAAACTCTAAATATGAATATACAATCCGTATAACACGACTAATAACATCATACTACACCAACCAATTTATCAAAATGGTACTAGGATCGAATTCAAGAGCAAATTTGCAAGAAAATCAACTCGAAGAAAAATCAAGAATTACCTCGATCCGACGAACAACAAGGGATTAGATGATGTTACAATCACCTAGACATCTCCAAAACACCTTGGAATTGAGTAGAATCGACCAAGAATTCGAACCCTAGTCTCACCCGTCCGACGGCCGCGAGGAGAAGAGAAGAAGGGGAGGATGTGGGGTGAAAAACCCGTCTGTCCCCTTATATGCATCAGCGATGCACGACCATCACGCACGAACAAGTGCTCATGTGTTTGGTCGTGCGCTAGGCCACTGCCCAGCTACTGACACCATGCACGAGCACCGCGAACTAGCAGTTGCTCGTGTGTCCTGCTCGTGCGTCCCTAGAGCTCACTACCGACTGTTTGCACACGAGATCAAGTGGATCTACAAGAGAAAGACTGATGGAGATGGCAAGGTTGACACCTATATGGCCAGGCTTGTGGCAAAGGGTTATACCCAAAAAGAAGGGATCGATTACCACGATACTTTCTCGCCCATAGATTTGATCAAGTCTATTCGAATGATGCTCGCTATAGTTGCCGACCACGATGACTAGATATGAAAGATGGATGTAAGGACGACTTTCATTAATGGATTCTTCGAAGAGAAAATATATATAGAGCAGCCTAAAGGCTCTGTGTTCGAGGTCGATATTCATAAGGTGTGCAATCTTCAGCATTCCATATATGGACTGAAATAGGCTTTGCGTAGTTGGAACCTTCATTTTGACGAGGCTGTCAAAGAGTTTGACTTCATGCAAAATAAAAAAGAACTTTGTGTATTCAAGAGGATTAGTTGGAGCAAAATCGCATTCTTAGTATTATATGTAGATTGTAACACCCCCGTCATACACAGAGATATTACAGTGCTGTAGATTCTTTGGGAGAACCTACCAGGATTAGACCGACATAAAACCACATTTTTTCTTATGATTTAAGACCAAGACATTAATACACATTAATAGTACTCGACTTTAACCATATGCATCACAACACCAAATGATACACTGTTCCGGAGAACCACGACTGATACAACAACATCACCAAAACAACTGAACAACATACCATACATATGACATGATGGTACTCGAGCAAGTACAAAACAAAACACGACTTCACTTAACCGTTGATGACCACAGACTCAAAATGGTACATGATATTATTGCTGCCCACCAAGATCGCGTCTGCCCTGTGCTGCCTCGCCATTAAGATCTGTACCTGAATACACAAAAATATATCCATCCCCGAAGGGGTCAGCAAATAGCCGGTACGAGTATTTGATACATGAGTATGTATAACGTGCAATAATAATAAACATAGGGCCGAGTACAGTAAAAATACCAGAGAAAAGAATAACCATCATTTACCAACGTCTCAACCATATCGTGACAGCGGCAGCGAAACCCACACCGTTATTCCGGAATAATACGTATATCATCACATATCATCATCACGAAAAACCACACTTGGTAACCCGCAGCCGTACCCCTTAGTATCGGTCCCCAAAGGCCCCGTCGAGCCGTCCCCGGGTTGGATTACCATCCGGGTGGTACATACCAACTCAGGAGTTGGCCGAACTACCTGAACACTACCATGTACCCCAGATCCCTCCTCATGTCCATTGCCACATACTTTGACGACGCCAGTTTCAAATCATCAATCATTACAACTATGCTTTTCAATCATAATCGGAAGTAATATCTCCAAATCGTTTTCAACAAAATATATGAAATGTCATCATCTCGATATAAATTTAAGAAAACCATCCCTTAACATTTTTAAAGAACCATTTCCTGTTTCTTTCCGAAAAACCTTTTGAAAAATCCTTTTTAAACATCGTTCGTAAATATTATTTTTAAAACCTCAAAACTCATTTATTTCTTTGGAAAATATTCCCAAAAATATTTCAAAATATCAATAAACATTTATGGAATTCAGAATAAATAATTCAATTCCAAAGACACATTTATACACTTTAAATTGCAAGAAAATACATAAACATAATCAAATACTCGCTTGGAATTCGACGGTTTAACTAGTTCGGTAAAACTCGGACAGGAGGATATCAAACTCAATTTTTAAACCTAAGATGATAAATATAGCAAGATGCATATTATCGATACTGATTCTAATCAATATAACACTTGAAATTCGAAACCATACTCTAAGAGGATTTTTATCGGACACCTAGCAGGCATTTCATGTATATGAAGTGATATAGTTGAGGGATTCGATTTCTACCCGCTAGAATTGATGAAAACCTCCAAAGAACACCTAAAAATCATCCTCCTATAATATAGAAACATGAACTAGCAAGAATCATTCAAAAAAACTTGAAGAACTTCGAGTTTCATACCTTGATTCAGCTAGGAAATGGCTGATTCTTAAAAAACTGATTTGATATCTTGATTCTATGATGTTAGAAACATGCTCATGGCTCAAATTTGAGTTCAACGCTGAAGATTTCTGGTGAGGGACGAAATAAGGTCGATAGAAGGTGCTGTAATGCACTAGAAATCAGCCAAGGGTCATTTATAGCCCTTTTAAGTCGGTTCTAAGGGCATTTTGGTAATTTACATCGCGACATATTGATACTCGTGTCTTGTTTCGACCATAACTTGCTCGTTCGAGCTCCGAATGACTCGCCATTTGAACCATTGGGAATATAACTCAATAATATATAATACTTTTAAACTTTAGAATTTTTAGATTTTTATAGAATTTATGGTGACTGATCAAAGTCAGTCCTTGCGCACAGTACTATACCGAAATATCGACTCTTGTTTCTATTAACACCCTTTTGGTACTCCATCCATATTTTGAATGTTTCTATGGTGTAATAATCTAAATCAGAGTTGTAAATATCTAGATTGATCAAACGATCCGGTCACAGTCATAGTATTACACCGAAATGTTATCAACATACGGTAACAATAGTAACATATAATGATATTGCAAATTCTATTATGTAGTGATAACAGGTTTGTGGTAAAACAGAACAACAAAGATAATATAACAATACGAAGGATTGCGTAAGTTCAACAAACGGATAAAAAAATCCATAAAAATGGGTCAAAGATTCGAAGTTATTTAGGGGTAAAAATCCAGGGTATTACATAGATGACATTCTACTAATAGAAAATGATGTGGGAATGCTCAGTTCTGTGAACGCTTGGCTTTCGAATATGTTCTCCATTAAAGAGTTGGGAGAAGCTACCAATATTATTAGTATTAGGCTCTGTTGGGATAGAGATAAGAGAATGATAGGTCTTTCCCAATCCCTCTATATAGATAAGATCTAAAAGTGATTTAAGATGGATGATTCTAAAAGAGGGTTCCTTATGATGCGACATGGAATAAAACTCACCTTGAAGATGTGTCCTCAAAGTGAGGATCAACAAAAGGAAATGAGTAATATACCATATGCGTCGGCCGTAGGTAGCCTTATGTATGATATGCTGTGTGAGAGACCTGACATTGCACACACTATGAGCGTGGTATGTAGATTTCAGGCAATCCCAGGTAGGGAACATTAGACCGCCTTAAAGAACATTCTCAAATACTTGAGAAGGACTAGAGATCTGGTTTTTATGTGTGGTGGTGGAGAACTGAATGTGAAGTGCTTCACTAATTCAAACATCCAAGGACAGAAAAACGACTCGATGTCTACTTTTGGCTACTTTTTTAGTCTTAATGGAGCAGCAGTGTCTTGGCGAAGTGCCAAGCAAAGCGCGACTGCTAATTCCACCCATTAGGCTGAGTATCAATCGGCCTCGGAGACCTATAAGGAAGGGTTTTATATTAAGAAGTTTCTGGGTGAACTTCAAGTGATACCATGTGCTGAGCTGCCTGTTACGATTTTGTGCAATGACGATGAAGCTGTAGCACATGCCAAGGATCTTAGGTTTCACAACCGTGCAAAACACATAGAGAGAAAATTTCATCTTGTGGGAGAATTTGTTGACAGAAGATACATTAAACGGCATAGAGTAGACTCAGAAGATAAGGTCAATGATCCACTAACCAAGCCATGTTCTTAGATGAGCTTGAGCATCATCCGGATAACATGGGTATTAGATACCATAGTGTGTGACATTGAGTGCAAGTGGGAGATTGTTAGGAATATGCCCGTGAATGCCACTCAGAGGATGTATGAGAGAGGATATTGCACTTGTTATTATGTAATTCTTAATAGAAGGCCATTGGTTGATTTTTTATTTACTGGTAGTCACTGGCATTCCTGACTCGTAAATATATAAATATATATAAACTAGTCCATGTATTTGAGAGCAAATATTCACTGGAAGTGTTGATGTCTCAAATACTTAATTGTTTGCAAGTCGATGAAACTTGACTGGGCGTTAAGTCTATGAGAAGACTTGTATGACATATTATTTGACTTTTGAAGTGCCTGTCGTCGCTAATGGTTAGTGGAAGTACATATTGTAGGTATGCTAATGGGATTAGTATACTCGAACCGACTCACCCTCGATTCATCACACGGATTTCACTCCGGGATAGTCAATGACGGAATCAAAAGATTTATACGCATTCTGGTATTCACGACATAATGGTTCTTGAATTATCCCTATCATTCGTTCTCAGTAATGTTACTGTTAGGAATATGCCCCCGAATGCCACTAAGGAGATGATAGAGTGATAGTATTGTATTGTAACTATGAATATTATATTAAATAAGGCACATATTATTTTTATATTATTGTATATCACAGGTATTGTGATTTGGTATATAAAATAATAATCCTTCCGTTTGAGAGCAAACATTCCACTCCTTATGGAGATAAGGAGATAGGCCGTAGAAGTGTTTAGGGCTCGAATGCTTAATTGGTTCGCGAGTCAATAAAACTTAACTAGGCAATAAGTTTATACAAGACTTTAAAAATATGTAACTTGACATGTAGTGTACCTGTCTTCACTAAGGGTTAGTGGGAGCACACGTCATATGTATGCTAATGGGATTAGTAAACTCGAACACGACTCACCTCAATTCAGTCACATGGATATCATTCAGGGATTGTCAATGACTGAATCGAAAGGTTGTGATAGGTATATGTGGACCTTTTACTTGAGGTTTCATTAGGAGATGTGCTTGTGACATTAAGTTAATCATTATAGTAGTTTGATCAATCGCCGTTTGGTTGGGTCAACCTCAAAATGCATAATTCAGTGGGCAAGTAGCAGTCTCTATGAATACCAAGATATGATTCGTTCTCCTGTTAGTGAGCAGGTAAATGTCCTATGTGGTTAATGGTAAATCAGATCATAACCTCTTTTTCTTTCTTACAGCCCCTCCTTTTTTTCTTGGTCATAGATGTCTCATTTTTGGTGTTTAACACCTCATGTGAGTGTTAATTTATTTGATACTACTCATGTGATTATATATTATAATGGGATGGTTGTTTTGACTTGTTGTTGAGTTGATTTATATTAAACCCAAGATGAGACCAAGAAAGTGTGTGGGAGTGCAGAGACACGATAGAAGGCAAAAGTGGGGAATTGAAAAAGAGAGAGAGAATAGAATGAAAAGAAAAGGAGAGAAAGAATTTCTTTCGTTTAATTTCCTTTGAGATATAAATTCTTCATCAAATTTAATTCTTTGAAAGTTAAAATTAATAGAAAAATTTATCCTTTCATCACTTTAAATAGCCATTGACCTTGGAAGTCTTGGGTGACGATTGTATATTGCCGGTCATATTTCCGACGCGTGATACGTAGAGGCACGATATTTTCGGTGCTTGAAAATTTCCAAAAGCACGTTCAATTGGATTCGTGTTCGTGCTCAGAATCAAGAAGATACCACCAAAGGTCTATGAGGTATGATTTCATAATTTATCTTCGTCAATTTATAATCATTTATACGATGCTTGATCAATCCATTTTTGGGGGTTTGGTTTATATCGGGTTTGACCGGTTTATTTTTCGCTGTGTAACTCGTTTTTAATCACCGAACCCAAGGGTGGTATCAGAGCGAGGTCTATGCGATCGTATATTCGATATTTGCATTTGGAATACTTGGTTATTTTATGATTTAGAATCATAATTATTTTAAATATTAATGTTTAATTGTTTATCTAAAACAAATTTTTTTAATGATTTTATGTTACAATATAAAATTATTTTTCTTTTGAAAAACTGATTTAAATGTGTAATATAAAAATTAAAAATATTATTTTTGGATTCGGGACGAGAGGACGAGCCAAAAAAATGGCCAGACCCGACAACTCGAAGTTACTGGGGGCTGCGGGGACTGCGCGGAAGCTAGCTGCCTGCCGAGAGGAGCAGGCAGTGGCCGAGCCACTGCTGGGCTGCTCGACCAGGGCTGGGCAGCCCCTTCTGGGCCGCAAGCTTTGTGTTTTCCGACTCCGTATTTATATTTCGTTCGATAAATTAATTTTTTGCAATTAAATTAGATTTAATTTGACTAAAATATAATTATGATAATTTTATTTTTTAAGGAAATTAATTTTATTAAATATATATTTTGTCCAGAATAAATTAATATTAATTGTTGTCTGAATTAATTGGATTAATTCTATTAGTTGTATTAATTTTATATTGACTAGATCAATATTTAAATTTATTATCATTGCCATTTATTTTAATGTAATGATTGCATTATTATTTAAATGGTGATGTAGTTCGGACTTGTTTATTGAATCTTTATTCGATGGGGTTGTAATTTCCGTTTGGAGCCGATTTTTTTTGATAAGTTTGTATATGATGCAAATTTTATAAATGTAATAAATTAGCTATGACGAATCGCCTTGAAGAAGAAGATTCAAGACTTGTAATTAGATTACTTGTATTTTTATTGAGTCGATGAAGCCTCGGTACTTAGGAACAGTCCATGAACTGTATGTTGTTAAATTTAGGTTGTGTATGTTCTCATATTGTACGACAAACAAACAAATCGACAAATCGCGCTTATAAATGGATTAATGTACAAAGTGTAACATATAATCGCGTTAAACTCCCACTTACAAACACTAAGTTGTAAAGGTTATGAGGTGTCCTACCCTCCCCCAAACTAATGAAAAATTGAAATCTAAGCCAAAATGTTATTCCTCCGAGTATGCCGGGGTAATATTTTTGTGGAAGGTTGATAAATTCTCAAAGTGCGCAGATGCCTTTTGTTGTGACAAATCAAACCCCTAGAATCCGTATGGATTTCCAGGTAATATTCAATTGTCAGACTAATAGAAGTTCACGGTTTAAACATAGATAGTTCAACGAGCTATAGAAATCGTATGAGTTGAGGGCAAGTGAACTAGGGGTAAAAGAAGATCGAATCATCCATTAGATGGGTTAGTGTTAGACACCACTTTATAAAGAATAATAGAACAAAAACCGAATGGGTTGCCCTCTAGTAAACTTTGTAAAGAACTCGATCAGCACAATGAAGTCCACTGTGACTTCCGGATTTCACATGGGAGTGTGTAAATGCCGATAAAATAGTGGTTGCCAAGTATGAATAAAGAAAGTCCTTAAATTCTTTACTCGGATCATAATTAAAAAATCACTAACGAATCTTAAATTATTCTCTACAGTTAAATAATATCTCTAAAAATGATAATGAACCCACTCGCTACACTACTTGAAAAGAATGCCCTGACTGGTCCGAACTATATGGACTGGATTCGGAACTTGAGGATTGTCCTCACTATGGAAATGCTGGGATACGTCTTCGAGGCAGACATCCTAGAGGCTTCCGCAAGAACCCGAGCCAATCAGGAAGAATTCGATACCCATGAGAAATGAGTAAAAGACGACGTAAGAGTGCGCGGGTACATGTTAGGCTCAATAAATAATGAGCTTTAATGTACCCATGAAAAGATGACGTCTTCAAGACCCATTTTAGCGCACCTAGCTGAGCTCTTGGAGAGCATAGTCAAACTGCTAGATATGAGATATCGAAGTATTTATTCAGTGCGAGGATGAAGGATGGAGAGAGAGTTGGGGACCATGTCCTCAAGATGATCTGATGATTGAGAGATTACAAGCTCTTGATCTTCAGATGCATGCATCTCTCCAAACTGACCTTATCCTGCAGTCACTTCCTGACTCCTTTTCCCAATTTGTCATGAACTTCAACTGTAATAAGATTGCGTGAAACTTAGCTGGGCTAATAAACAAACTGATGACTGCCCAGTCTCAGATGAAGACAAAGGGAAAAGAAGTTGCACTTGTGGTTTCTTCTGGGACTTGGAAGTCCAACAATAAGAAGAAAAAGAACAAAAGGCAGTTAGGTGCAATAGCCCAGATTGATAAGGGAAAGGGCAAAGCCCAAATGGTTTAATAGAGCAAGGCCCCCAAGAAAATGGATGTATGCCTCAACTGCGGTGAGCTAGGCCACTGAAGGAGGTACTATCCAAAGCTTGACCGTAATGCGCCTTTAGGTACGGAACTACTGGTTCTGGAAACAAATGGTACTGTAATTATATATTCTACTTCTTGAATACTTAATCCTGGTGCAAGTTCTCACATTTGTACAATGAATTAGGATCTGGAACGAAGAAGGAAGCTCGATTGAGTGGAGGTGATGGTCACTGTCGTAAGTGGACATAGTGTCGAGGCTTCTGATATTCAATCTCTTATGTTGAATTTAGAATTTGGTTTTATTCTCACTTTAGATGATGTACTTGTTTTTTCCAAGGGGCATAAAAATATTGTATCAATTCCGCTCATGGACCGAAAGGGATTTCACTTCTTTATAGTAGATGGGTCATGTCGAATTTATTTCAGAATTAAATTGGTTGGTACTGCTATATTATTAAATGGTTTATACTATTTGAATCTAAAGAATAAAACAACTGTGAACACTATAATTAGAAAGCGTGGTATGGATGAAACAGACCAAGCACTAAAGTGGCATCTTAGACTTTATCATATTGGTCAGATCAAGGTTCATAAAATGGAGAAAGATGGGCTTACGGGTCCATTGGAATTGGATCCCTATCCAACTTGTGAAGTTTGCCTTTAAGGCAAAATGACTAAGTTACCCTTCACATGGACTTTTGAAAGAGCTACTGAAAAACTTGGATTGATCCATACCGATGTCTGTGGCCCTTTTGAAGTGGCACGAGATGATTTTCACTATTTTATTACATTCACCAATGACCATACTTGGTATGGGTTCGTGTACTTAATGAAACATAAATCTGAAGCTTTAGATAAATTTAAGGTATTTAAAGACTTAGTTGAAACCAAACAGGTAACCGTGTTAAGACTCTTCGATCAGACCGAGATGGTGAGTACATGAGTACTGAGTTTGACGAGTTCTTAAAAGTACTAGGAATAGTGTTACAATTCACTCTTCCAGCTACTCCACAATTAAATGGGGTATTAGAAAGAAGGAACCGGACCTTGTTGGACATTGTTCGCTCCATGCTTAACTATACTGATCTACCAATTTATCTATAGGGTCACGCGCTCCTTACTGCTGCACATATGTTGAACAAATGTCCTTACAAATCCATTCCTAAGACTCCATATGAGATATAAAGAGGTAGGAAACCAAGTCTTAATCATATTAGGATTTGGGGATGTCCTGCTTATGTCAAGAAGACTAAAGTAGAGAAATTGGAAGCTAGGTTTCTGAAAGGTCATTTCATAGGATATCCAGAGGATTCCATGGGATATCTATTCTATATACACGAAGATCATAGGATCATTATTGCTTTACAAGCATAGTTCCATGACGATGAGTTCATTCAGGAAGGAGGCACATGTAGAAATATTTCTTTAGAAGAAATAAAGGAAACACCAATTGAGACATTTATGCAAGATATTGGAACCGAACCTTCTGAAATACAAACATAACCTCGCAAGTCTAGTAGAATTTTTCGATTACCTGAGGGATACAACTATCTGCATCAAGAGAAACTCGGTGTCTATGCGATGACAGAAAGTAGTCAAGAGAATGATCTTTCTACATATGAACAAGCGATGGTAGATGTTGACTCCATAAAGTGGCAAGAGGCTATGGAAGCTGAGTTAGACTCAATGCATGTTAATCAGGTCTGGATTTTAGTAGATCGTCCTAAAGGCATGGTACCTATTAGAAATAAATGGATCTATAAAATAAAGACGAATTGAGATGGCAAGGTTGATACCTATAAGGCCAGGCTTGTGTCAAAGGGTTATTCCCAAAGAGAGGGAATGGATTACTTCGAGACATTCTCGCCTGTAGCCATGATTAAGTCTATTCGCATGATGCCTGCTATAGCAACCCACTTAGATTATGAAAGATTCTAAGAGAGGATTCCTACCTATGCGACATGGCATAATACTTTCCTTAGAGATGTGTCCTCAAAGTGAGGAAGATAGAAAGGAAATGAATAAGGTTCCCTATGCTTCGGCAGTGGGTAGCCTCCTGTACACTATGATTTCCACTAGACCGGACATAGTCTATGCTGTGAGCATAGTGTTGGGATTCCGAAAATAAAACGAAATACGCAGCAGAAAAAATACGAATCCCAAACAGGATCGATCAAGTAACATATATACGAAAAAATAAATACGAAGATAAAGATCATACCCTTGAAGCCTTTGAAATAATTCTTCGTAAAATTGGATGACGATCACGAACCTCATCCCGAACACGAAATCCCTTTGTTCCAAGCACCGAAAGTTCGAACCCTCTACTTCACACGCGTCGGAAGTTGCCCGGAAAAATTTCGACGAGACTCCGTTCTCCAAGAACACGGCTAGGGAACTCGTAGGAATTTTTCTCTCAATTTTTCTTAACTTTTATAACACCTCTAAGATGAAAATTATAGAAAAGAAAAATTTCTCCTCTCTCCTCACAAAACTCACGTCCAGCAGCAAGAAAGTATGTGTATGTGTGTGTTTTTCAAGACTCATCATACACCATATGAGTTGGTTTTTATAAAGATATAAAACAACTCATTTATGTAATTATAAATTGAGAAAGAATCTCTACTTAACAATTATTCATGACAAGACAACACAAAACACATGCATGGTGATGATTCCATGTGATGTGGGGAGAGGGAGGGTGGCCCATGGTGGAAGTTTCCTAGAAAACGAGCCGAGTCACTCGGCTCGTACCGGACGCTCACAAACGACTCCGTTAAATAAACTCCGTTTAATCACCTAATGTATTTATATTAATTAATTAATCTAATTAATTAATAATATCAAATACAAATATATTTCTCTAAGAAATATAATTTATGAATTAAATTAATCACCCGGTAACTTAATTTTAATTCATAAGACCGCTATTTTGATTTATGTAATAAATCATAATTAGATATCCAATATCTAATATTTATAGAGAGATAATAAATTCACATTTATCCGTCAACGCTCCTGATGCGCGACTCCGTAGGTCCGTCTCAGCCGGCATTGGGAGGAACCAATGAGTGCGGGCGGACTTAGCCACTTAGCGGGCCGCATCTGTAAACCCCGATCGAGAACGAATGAAGGGATCATTCTAGAACCATTATGTCGTGAATACTATATACGTATAGACCCTTCATCGATGTCCGGTCAAGTCTTCGGTCACGGTAAAGTCAAACCCTCATCATTGACTAAACTCTATACATGTGTTAATGCAAATCAAGACCAACTGATCAATAGTGTATCTAATACTACTATATCAGAATGCTTTGGCCAAAGACTTATGATCTTATTTGCCATTAACCGTATAGGACATTCGCCTGCTCACTAACAGGAGATAGAATCCTTTTTTGGCGTACAGTAAAGACTGCTACCTGCCCGTATAGTCCGCACTTCGAGGTCGACTCAGTAATTAAGCAAATGAGTCTAACTACTCTAATGACAAACTAAACGTCACAGGCACATCTTCTACTGAACCCTCAAGTCAAAGGTCCACGTATACTATCACAACCTTTCGATTCGTCATAGACTCTCCGAGAGTGAATACCGTGTGACTGAATCGAGTATGAGTCGTGTTCGAGTATACTGGTCCCACCAATATACTTATAACTATGCTATCAAGACATGCACATGTCCTAGCATTAGTTATACAAATCTTATTAAAAACTTAATGCCCATTAAAGTTTATTGACTTGCGAACGATTTACGTAAATAAACTTTAAACACTTCCAGTGCATTTTCTCTTATCCCATAACGAGAATGGAATGTTCAGTTTATTTACATGGACTTCACTTCAATGTTTACCAAGTCAAGAATGCAATTGAAATACAATAAACAGTGAATGAATCGAATTGCCTTTTTTATTATTTATTCCATAATTACAAGTACAATGCCCCTACTCTCTCATCCCCTGAGTGGCATTCGAGGGCATATTCCTAACAATCTCCCACTTGCACTCAATGCCACACATCATGATATCCAATACCCATGTTCTTCAGATGTCTTTCCAAGACGGCCTGAGATAATGGCTTAGTCAGCGGGTCAGAGACATTGTCTTCTGAGTCTACTCTTTCCAATGAAACAACCATCTCTCGAACGATGTGGTACTTTCTCTCTATATGCTTGGTGTTGTGGTGAGCCCTCGGCTCCTTGGCTTGGGCGACAGCTCCATTATTATCACAGAATAGTGATATAGGCAACTCCGCGTTAGGCACCACTTGAAGTTCTTGTATAAACTTATGCATCCAAAATGCTTCTTTGCTAGCCTCTGAGGCAGCTTGATACTCTGCTTGGCAGGTGGAATCTGCAGTAGCGGTTTGCTTGGAGCTTCTCCAAGATACTGCTCCTCCATTGAGAGTAAATAAATACCCAGATGTCGACTTAGAGTCGTCATTGTCTCCTTGAAAATCAGAATCGGTGAATCCAATCACCTTCAGTTCTCCACCACCATATGTAAGAACTAAATCTCTAGTTCTTCTTAAGTACTTAGGAATGTTCTTTACGGCAGTCCAATGTTCCCTTCCCAGGTTTGCTTGAAATCGACTTACCATACTCACAGCGTAGGCTAAGTCTGGTCTCGTACACAACATAGCGTACATGAGGCTACCCACTGCCGAGGCATAGGGTACCTTACTCATCTCTCTCTTGTCTTCCTCACTTTGAGGACACATTTTCGTGGTGAGATGAATTCCATGTCGCATGGGAAAGAACCCTCTTTTAGATTCATCCATCTTGAATCTTCTCAGGATTTTATCGATATAAAGGGCTTGGGAAAGTCCTATCATTCTTCGCGGTCTATCTCTGTAAAGACGGATCCCTAGAATATAGGAAGCTTCTCCCAAGTCTTTCATGGAGAACGTTTTAGAAAGCCAAGCTTTCAAATCTTGAGCATTGCTATGTTATTTCCTATAAGTAGAATATCATCTACATATAGTACTAAGAACGCAATGTTGCTCCCGCTGATCTTTTTGTAAACACACGGTTCCTCCTCATTTCGTTCGAAGTCAAAGTCCTTAACTGCTTCGTCAAATCGAAGGTTCCAACTCCGAGAAGCTTGCTTCAGACCATAAATGGATCGTTGCAGCTTACACACTTTATGAATATTAGCTTTGGACACAAAACCTTTAGGCTGTTCCTTATAGATTTCCTCCTCGAGGTATCCATTTAGAAAAGCCGTTTTGACATCCATTTGCCATATTTCATAATCATAATAGGCAGCATGCAAGCATCATGCGAATCGACTTTATCATAGCTACGGGCGAGAAGGTATCATGATAATCGATTCCTTCCCTTTGGGTATAACCCTTTGCCACAAGCCTGGCCTTATAGGCATCAACCTTGCCATCCCCATCAGTCTTTCTCTTATAGATCCATTTATTTCCAATAGTCCTCATGCCAGTTGGAAGATCTACTAGAGTCCAGACCTGATTGGTATGCATCGAGTCTATCTCAGCTTCCATTGCTTCTTGCCATTTATCAGAGTCTACATCCACTATCGCTTGGTCATAGGTGACAGGGTCGTTTTCACTGCTATCAGGTGTGTCGTGGAGACCCAGTTCCTCGACATGTGTATAGCCATACCTCTCAAGTAAGTGAGATACCCTATCAGACCTTCGAAGTGGAGGTTGTGTTACAATAGGTTCGGTTCTTGATCCCCGATCGATGTCTCCTTAGGAGTTTCATTATGCTCTTCCAAAGAGATATTTCTACCCGAGCCACCCTCCCGAATGAATTCATCCTCAAGGAAGTGCGCTTGTAATGCCACAACGACCCTATGGTCTTCTCGGCATGTAGAATAGATAACCCATCGAGTCCTCTGGGTATCCAATGAAACGTCCTTTTATGGACCTCACTTCGCTTTGTCCACCTTAGCCTTTTTGACATAGTCGGACATCCCCAAATCCTTATGTGATTAAGGCTTGGTTTCTTACCCTTCCACATCTCATGGAGTGATAGGAACAGATTTGGAAGGACATCTATTTAGGATATAGGCAATGTTAGTAAGGTATACCCCCACGTAAATAGGTAAATCGGTGTAATTTAACATGGAGCGAACCATGTCCAACAAAGTCCGATTTCTCCTTTCAAACACCATTTAACCGTGGGGTTCTGGAGGCGTGAATTGTGAAACTATTCCATGTTCCTTAAGGAACTCATCAAACTCAGTGCTCATATATTCGCTACCTCGGTCCGACCAAGTGCTTTGATATGACATCCAGCTTTGTTTTTCAACTAGGGCCTTAAATTCTTTGAATTTAGCAAAGGCTTGATTTATGTTTCATTAAGTACACAATCCCATACCTAGTATGATCATCTCGTGAACGTTATGAAATATTGATATCCATCTCGGGCTACTTCTAAAGCACCACAAACATCTCGTATGCACCAATCCAAGTTTATCGGCACCCTTTCAAAAGTCCTGTGAAGGGGAACTTAGTCATTTTGCCTCTAAGGCAAGATTCACAAGTTGGATAGGGTTCTACACCCAATGGACTTAAAAGTCCATCTTTCTCCATTTTCTCGAACCTTGGTCCGACCAACATGACCAAGTCTAAGGTGCCATTTAAGAGCTTGATTAGTATCTTGCCTACCACGTTTCCTAGTTATAGTGTTCACTGCTTTTATTTTGCATGTTCAGATGATATAAACCATTCAACAATGTATTGTTCCAACCAATTTATTTCGAAAATAAATTTTACAACCGCCATTGCCAATGAAGAAACAAAAACATATCCGGTCCAATACTGAATGGATACAATGTTTTTATGCTCCTTGGGCATAACATGTTCTTCATCTAATGTCAAAATAAAACCGATTCTAAACCCGAAGGATTGATCCAATATCGGTTGCCTCGACACTTTGTCCGCTTCCAACAGTGATCATTATTTCCCGACTTCAAGTTTTCTACTGCTCCAGATCCCGATTCATAGTACAAATGTGAGAAGTGGCACCGAATCCGTAATCCATGAAGCGTAATATACGAGCGGAACAATTAGTTTCAAAAACAAAAGTTCCGTGATGCGCCATTAATCTTGGGACAAGTCCTTCGCTAGTGGCCCAGCTCACCGCATTCAAGGCATTTGTCCGTAGGTTTTGGACCGCCTAACTTTTGAACCTTTTGGGCCTTGCCCTTTACTTTTTGCACCCCTTTCTTGGGTTTGTCTTTCGTAGGTCTTTTCTTCTTGTTCTTGGACCTCTTAGGCCCGTAAGAAATCACAAGAGCAAATCTCTCGGTTTAGTCTTCATGTTAGATCGCAGTCACCAGCTTATTCATTAGCCCACTAATGTGCATGTAATTTCATTACGGTTGAAATTCATTACAAATCGCGTGAAAGAGTCGTAGAGATTGAAGGATGAGATCAATTTGAAGGGATAAATCCATATTAAAGTTGAGCACCTCGAGCCTCTCAATCATAGAGATCATCTTGAGGACGTGGTCTCCCACTTTCTCCCCTTCTTTCATCCTAGCACTGAACAACTGCTTTGATATCTCATATCTAGCAGTCCTACTGTGCTCTCCATAAAGTTCGGTCAAGTGTGCGAGAATCTGCCTAGCAGAAGTCATTTTCTCGTGCGCTCTCTGCAGCTCATTAGTCATTGAGCCCATCATAAAACCACGGACTAGCACATCATACTTGACCCATTTTTCATGGACGTCAATGTCTTCCTCATTACCCCTAGTCCGGATTGGAGTCGGTGGAATGTCCGCCTTCAAGACGTATCCCAGAGACTCCATACTGAGTACAATCATCAGATTCCGCAACCAGTCAACAAAGTTAGGGCCAGTTAGGAGATTCTTTTCAAGTAGTGTTGCAAGTGGGTTTTTAGCCATTTTAGAGAGATTCGGTTTCGTTTTCTGCAAAGATTTAGACAAGATTAAATTAGTGACTTGTTTAATTATGACCGAGTATAGAACTTAAGGTCTTGTATAATTCTTGTCTCGGCTCCCACTAATTTTATCGGAATTATACACTCCCATGTTATAATCTGAAATCATGGTTAGATCGACTTCTTAGTGGTGATCAAGTTCTTTACAAATTTTAATGACGCAACCTATCGGGTTTCTTGCCAATTAATTTACAGAAAGTGGTGTCTAACACCAACCCGTCTAACGGATGATTTGATCTTCTTTTACCCCTAGTCTTCATGCCCTCAACCTATCGGGTTTCTTGGCAATCCAGACTATCTAAGTTGTTGACCATCAACGTCTATCGTTTGACTATTGAATCTCACCCGCAACCTATCGGGTTTCTAGGGCGAAATTTATCACCAACCGAAGGCATCTAATGCACTCAAGAATTTTTCAACCTCTACCAAATGTACTACCCCGATAACTCGAAGCATAGCACACCACTGGTATCAATTTTCTACGAGTTTGATGGAGGGTAGGAAACCTCGTAACCTTTTCAAACTTAGTCTGCTTGTAGTGGAGAATTTCGCGATTAATGTTACACTTTGCACATTAATTCAATTATACGCGCGTTTGTTGGTTTGTCAATCATTCAAAATGAAAATGTAAAACAAGAACCTAGTTACTACCAACATATAGCTCATGGACCTAATTCCTAAGTACTGGGCCAAGCGAATGACCCAATAAATAAAAAAAATACAGTCTTCGATTCTTCGTGTCTTCGGTCTTCGTCATACCCAAAATAATACTTACATCATTGAAAAAATGCATCCTATACAAATTTTCTAGTAAAAATAAATAGGCTCAAAACGGCCTTTACAACCCAATCGAATCGAACAAATCAAAAACTAAGTCCACGAGCTATATCACCATCACATAAGGATTCCATACAACATGTAATGGCAACGAAATTAAACAATTAATTTTAATATAAATTAATCTAATTAATCTATAAAATTAATCTATTCAATTTCTACTATATTAATCCAATTAATATAAAGTGGCATTAAAATTAAATAATCAATTAATATATTAATCCAATCAATATAAAATTAATCTATTCAATTTTAATGGTATTAATCAAATTAATACTAATAATCATCATTTTAATTCGTTCGAAGTAATCCGGCCAAAAATAATATTCTCGTTTAATTTATTTCCCTTAACTCAAAAATATTCCAAATATTAATTTAGTCAAATTAAAATCCAATTTAAATTTTTGGGAAATAATTAAAACGAAATATAAACTTAAAACGGTCCGATTTTAGGCCCAGCCCGCGGCCCGATTCAAAATCGGGCCAAAAACCCGAGGGCTGCCTGGCCGAGCCACTGCTCGGCAGACTGGCCGATCATGCTCGGCCCCCTGGCCGAGCACTCTCAGCCCCTGGCCGAGTCATGGCCGAGCACGCTCGGCAGCCTGGGCAGGCAGCCCAGGCAGTGCTGCCAGCACCCTGCCGACAGCCCCGTTTCTTCGTTTTTCGGCCCGTTTCAAAAAACGTGATGCTACAACGAACAATTTAAAATCTACAATTATTCTAAACATGATTCTAAATCATAATCATCATCCAAAAGCATTCAAAATGCACAAATAATCGTATATACGGTATCATTGACCTCGCTCCGATACCACTGTTGGGATTCCGAAAATAAAACGAAATACGCAGCGGAAAAAATACGAATCCCAAACAGGATCGATCAAGTAACGTATATACGAAAAAATAAATACGAAGATAAAGATCATACCCTTGAAGCCTTTGAAATAATTCTTCGTAAAATTGGATGACGATCACGAACCTCGTCCCGAACACGAAATCCCTTTGTTCCAAGCACCGAAAGTTCGAAGCCTCTACTTCACACGCGTCAGAAGTTTCCCAGAAAAATTTCGACGAGACTCCGTTCTCCAAGAACACGGCTAGGGAACTCGTAGGAATTTTTCTCTCAATTTTTCTTAACTTTTATAACACCTCTAAGATGAAAATTATAGAAAAGAAAAATTTCTCCTCCCTCCTCACAAAACTCACGTCCAGCAGCAAGAAAGTATGTGTATGTGTGTGTTTTTCAAGACTCATCATACACCATATGAGTTGGTTTTTATAAAGATATAAAACAACTCATTTATGTAATTATAAATTGAGAAAGAATCTCAACTTAACAATTATTCATGACAAGACAACACAAAACACATGCATGTGATGATTCCATGTGATGTGGGGAGAGGGAGGGTGGCCCATGGTGGAAGTTTCCTAGAAAATGAGCCGAGTCACTCGGCTCGTGTACCGGACGTTCGTCAAACGACTCCGTTAAATAAACTCCGTTTAATCACCTAATGTATTTATATTAATTAATTAATCTAATTAATTAATAATATCAAATACAAATATATTTCTCTAAGAAATATAATTTATGAATTAAATTAATCACCCGGTAACTTAATTTTAATTCATAAGACCGCTATTTTGATTTATCTAATAAATCATAATTAGATATCCAATATCTAATATTTATAGAGAGATAATAAATTCACATTTATCCGTCAACGCTCTTGATGCGCGACTCCGTAGGTCCGTCTCAGCCGGCATTGGGAGGAACCAATGAGTGCGGGCAGCACTTAGCCAGCCTAGCGGGCCGCACTGTAAACCCCGGCGAGAACGAATGAAGGGATCATTCTAGAACCATTATGTCGTGAATACTATATACGTATAGACCCTTCATCGATGTCCCGGTCAAGTCTTCGGGTCACGGTAAAGTCAAACCCTCATTGTTGACTAAACTCTATACATGTGTTAATGCAAATCAAGACCAACTGATCAATAGTGTATCTAATACTACTATATCAGAATGCTTTGGCCAAAGACTTATGATCTTATTTGCCATTAACCGTATAGGACATTCGCCTGCTCACTAACAAGAGATAGACTCCTTTCTTGGCGTACGAAAGATCGCTACCGCCCGTATAGTCCGCACTTCGAGGTCGACTCAGCAATTAAGCAAATGAGTCTAACTACTCTAATGACAAACTAAACGTCACAGGCACATCTTCTACTGAACCCTCAAGTCAAAGGTCCACGTATACTATCACAACCTTTCGATTCGTCATAGACTCTCCGAGAGTGAATACCGTGTGACTGAATCGAGTATGAGTCGTGTTCGAGTATACTGGTCCCACCAATATACTTATAACTATGCTATCAAGACATGCACATGTCCTAGCATTAGTTATACAAATCTTATTAAAAACTTAATGCCCATTAAAGTTTATTGACTTGCGAACGATTTACGTAAATAAACTTTAAACACTTCCAGTGCATTTTCTCTTATCCTATAACGAGAATGGAATGTTCAGTTTATTTACATGGACTTCACTTCAATGTTTACCAAGTCAAGAATGCAATTGAAATACAATAAACAGTGAATGAATCGAATTGCCTTTTTTTATTATTTATTCCATAATTACAAGTACAATGCCCCTACTCTCTCATCCCCTGAGTGGCATTCGAGGGCATATTCCTAACACATAGTAAGTCGGTTTCAGTCAAATCCGGGGCACGAACATTGGGCTGCTATGAAGAACATTCTTAAGTACCTGGAGAGGACTAAAGACTTGGTTCTTACGTACGGCGGTGGAGAACTAAAAGTGGAGGGTTATACAGATTCAGATTTTTCGGGGGACATAGATGCGAAGAAGTCCACTTCCTGGTATATCTCTACTCTGAATGGTGGAGCAGTATCTTGGAGAAGTGCCAAGAAAAGTGCGATTGCAATGTCTACATGTCAAGCCAAATATAAAGCATCTACAGAGGCTGCTAAAGAAGCTTTTTGGATTAAGAAGTTCACTGAGGAACTTCAAGTGGCTCCTAATGCATAGAAGCATATGACACTGTTTTGTGACAATGATGGAGTTGTTGTACAGACTAAGGAGCTTGGGGCTCACCACAACACCAAACATATTGAGAGAAAATATCATTATGTTAGAGAAATAGTTCAGAAAGGGAATGTTATACTGCAAAGAGTAGACAGAGCAAATAACGTTGCTGATCCACTGACCAAGCCACTATCTCAGATGGTCTTAGAGCGACATCTAGAGAGTATGTGTATTAGATACCATAGTTTATGAAATTAAGTGCAAGTGGGAGATTGTTAGAAATATGACCTCGAATGCCACTCAGAGAATGATAGAGTGAGAGCATTGTATTGTAATTATGAATATTATATTAAATAAGGCAAATAGTATTTCTATATTATTGTATATCACAGGCATTGTGATTTGGTATATAAAATATCAGTCCTTGCATTTGAGAGCAAACATTCCACTCCTTATGGAGATAAGGAGATAGGCACTGAAAATGTTTAGGGCTCGAATGCTTAATTGGTTCGCAAGTCGATAAAACTTAACTAGGCACTAAGTTTATCCAAGACTTGTATAACATGTACTTTGACATATAGAGTGCCTGTCTTCACTAAGAGTTAATGGGAGCACACATTATAGGTATGATAATGAGAATAATATACTCGAACATGACTCACCTCGATTCGGTCACATGGACATCACTCAGGGATTTTCAATGACTGAATCGAAAGGTTGTGATAGGTTCACGTGGAGATGTGTTTGTGATATTAAGTTAGTCATTAGAGTATTTCGATTCAATCGAACCTCAAAATGCAACTTAGTGGGCAAGTAGCAGTCTCTACTGAATACCAAGATATGATTCTTTCTCCTGTTAGTGAGCAGGTAAATGTCCTATGTGGTTAATGGCAAATGAGAATATAAGTCTTTGGACAAAGCAATTAGAGCTAGTTGTATTTGATACACAAGAGTTCGGTAATCTTGGTTTGCATTAACAAATACATAGAGTCAAGTTATAATAGGGCCTGACATTATTGTGACCCTAATACTTGATTGGGACATTTTATTGAAGGGTTTAAACGTATACGGTACTCGTAAGAAAAAGGTTTTGGAATGATCTCTATCATTCGTTCTCAGTTGGGTTACAGTGTGAGCCACGAGACTGGCTAAGCGTTACTCACACTCTTTGGTTCCTCCCATTGCTGACTGAGACGAACCTATGGAGTCGCGGCACAGGATAGTTGATGGAATAAATTAAGGATATTCTCTCTCTATGAATATTAGACATTAGATATATAATTTAATTTATTAGATAAATGATATTTTAGTTTATTGGATAAAAGAAAATCGGCCAAGTGAATTAAATAAACTCTTGGTAATTAATTTAATTCATATTATTTCTTAGAGAATTAATATTTAATTAAATAATTAATTAATTAGATGAATTAATTATATTAATATTCAAACGTACCAATATTTAACTATCGAATTAGATACACGATGGTCTGTTTAATAGACCGAAAATTACCAGCCTATTTTTCTTTCTTATAGCCGTCTTCTCCCTCTTTCTTGATCATAGAGGTCTTATTTTGGTGTTTAACACCTCATGTTAGTTGTTTTTACCCAAAATATTATCCGGAGATGATATTGCTGGAATGGTCGAGTAACAAACAAATGCGAGAACACTTCCGCGGGAAAGTAAATAACACAAGATTTGCCGGGGTTGTTAGTCCCGAGCTTGAATGCTCTCGCGAGATGTTATTAATACCAAGACTTTGCAGTACAAATATTAATGTTAGAATACTATTACAATGAGTGTAATGATTCTAGTTATCTTAGCTAGAGGGCGTGAAGATTGCCAGAAGAACCAAATATGAAGCTCTGTGAGTTCTTGCTTTTGATGTACTATGCTTGTGGATGAATTTCACTATATGTGTGTATGTCTCTGTGAATGAAGTTCACCGTTCAGTAAGGTTGTTCTATCTGTACGTTTTTCACTGTTCTTAGGCCACTATTGGAGGCTTACTATTTATAGTAGGAGAGGTTGCTAGGTCCTCCCCGGTGATCGCGGGCGACCGCCGTATTCTATATTAGAATAATGTGGGTGATCGTCCCATCACGTGGGACTATTTTCTTAAAGTCCGAGGCTGCTGCTGGCAGCCAGATGTGCAAGCCAATGAGAAGTCCACACGCGTCCTGAGTCGCTGTCTAAGGAGGACCCACTTTGTACCTTTCGGCGGGCTGGTGACAGGCTGGGGTCAAAGGCCTTATCTTGCGGCTCCTTTTAGGGATTTGCACGTGGGTCTTCCTCCGAGATTCGGTCTTCGAAGACTCTGACGGGTGTCGGATTCACGTGTGGCATGGGACGATTGTCTACGGTTGGACACTATAGGCGATCGCCAGATGTCAACAGATGATCGCCTTGGACGTCAATCGCTAGGCGCTTGCCCAGCATCTGTCTTCTATGGCTGGCTCCTGACCATCATGTCGATCGCCATCGAGGTGTATTAATTGCCGTATAACAATTGCCCCCCAGCTCGCTCCGTTGTTGAAAACATGGGGTGAGGTGGCACTGTTGGCGATCGCCTGTTTTAGACGATTGACTCGTCTGCTTATGACAAGGACGATCGTCGCCTGGACGATCTGATTTCGAATCCGGACGATCTCCTTATGCACTGGAAATAGCGGGAAGTGGAGGTGGTCTCTCGAAATGTTGCAGGGACACTCGTCGCGCTACCGTTGGGGGAGTCCAACGGTTTTGTCAGACTTGTCGTCTAGCGTGCCCTCGAAACGACGCGTGCATGGGTTTTGAGGGCTGCATTTAATGTTTCCCCCTCCCGACGGTTGCACTTCAGCTCTCGGGATTCCACCTATTTGCACAGAGTTCCCTACACTCGCCTATAAAAGGGCTAGGGCCACTTCAGTTCAACTCTTTATACGCCCTTGCTTTTTAGATGAAACTTTGCCGAATTTCTTAGAAGATTCTTGTGCCGACCGACTTTCCTTCTAGGTAAGAACAAAAATTTTCTCTCCTCTTTTTCTAATTGATTCGAAACATGTCTGGAGGGGGATTGAATGTGCATGAGGCTGGTAGCTCCTCTGCTGCCCCGGCTTCGCCTGACCGGGAAGAAACCCCCGTGGCTCTTCATATGGAAACGGTCGTCGAGGCCATTCGTGCGGGGATTGCACCCGTGGAGATAGAAGAGCTTTTCAACGAGGCCGGCGCGGCGAGATCAGCGGCGGTGGCGGCGAGGCAGAGGGGCCCGCCGGTGGATGAGGATGAAGTGGTGAGGCTGTACTGGGAGCAGAACAGCGTTTTCGGCCGGGCCTTTTTGGACTTTGCCAATCTTATGGAGGGGATTGCCGGACCGTGTCCCGAGTTTGACTTCGAAGCATACTCGGTCGCCCACCCCTATGAGCCCGTGAAGCGGATGACGTTTCGAGCCGCGGACCGCTCCCCGTGGACCCTCGGTCAGATTCGGAGTTCGGTGACCAGGAAAGACTTGAGTCGCTAGAGGACGAAATTCCATATCCCTTCTGACGTCTCGCTGCACGTGCCCTCAGAGAACGAACGTGCCGACCAACCTCCAGAGGGTTTGGTCTTCGCCAACGAGATGATCCTGGAGGCCGGCTTGCGGTTCCCCTTGCCGTTCACCGTGTCGTACCTGCTGTCCTCCTAGAATGTGGCGCCGCTCCAATTGACGCCGAACGCCTGGCTACAGATTATTAGCACCTTGACGCTTTTAGGCGGTCATCGGTTGTTCCGTCTGCCCTCTGCGCTGGAAATGAACTATCTATTCAAACTGACTGCGCAGAAGGGATCGCTCGGCGGTTATCATATTCAAGGTCGCATGGAAGGGTGGTCCTTGGGGTGCCGAATAAAGCTCGGGGCAACCTGGAAAAATGGTGCTGGGTCGGCGGAGCGTGGAGGTCGGCGTCGAGTGATAAGCCAGAGGAGGAGTTTGCAATCCCCACCAGTTTTCGGGAGAGGAATCCGAGTAAGGGTTTTAACTCTCCCTTTGTTCGGATACATCTTGGACTGATCTAAATTTGTTTCCTTTTTGCAGGTTTCCTCGTTCCAGCGATCGGTGACCTTCCTTTCGACTTCTTGATCATCTGGGAGCGAATTCGCGGTCTGCCGGACTCCTACATCGACGTTCGCACAGTCAACCACGAACCTCATTGGTTGGAAGCTCGATTGTTTCGCTTCCCTCGCGATCTGAAGGTTCCAGGTATAAATTTTTACCTCCTCATTCCTGTATGACGATCGTCTGATTGAAGTAGATGTTTAACTTGGCTGAATTTTTCTTTGACAGAGATCCATTTTCCCCGATATTCCGAGCCTCCGAGAGAGATCTCAATGTCTAACCCTGGTCTGTTGGGTCGTCTTCACCAGGGAAAGAAGACGGGTCGTGCCCCTGCAACGACGTCCCGTCCTGTCCCTGTGGTTAGGCCTGCTACGGTGCTTATCGTCGATCCAGAGGCTCGGGAGGAAGAATAGCTCCAGCGCAACCGCAAGAGGCGGAGGCCGGAGGAGTCCCTGCCGACTGCTGACGCGGAGGTATCCATTTTGGAGCCGCCCGTTGCCGCGCCACCTATCTCTGCTGTTCTAATGGCGGAGGGGTCCAGCTCCAGGCCCTCAGCTGCCTTCCGGAAGGCCGCGGCGATTTCCGAAGCTAAAACTCCTCGGGGCAAGCCCTGTTTCAGCCGCGACCCCGAGTTGGTCGCCAGGTAAGAGCGGTTTGATCCTTCTGAGTTAGGATATTTGTGTAGGATGTATACTAAATCCTTTGTTTCTTTTTGTTTGTGTTGCAGGGTCCGTCTTGCCGATCCGGACGTCTCACCGATGGTTCTGGATTTCCTGGCGAGCAAATCCCCGCGCGAGGCTGTCGATGTCCCTTCTTACATCTCCCGGGCCATCACCTCTCTTCCAAAGGCTTGGACGACCGACCTGGACGCGATCGCGCGTCGGCGGTCTGGTGATTCCATACAGGCGACACTCGCCGTGACTCTCCAGGCGGCGACGATGGCCGTCCAGGCAGCTAAGGACTATGAGGGGCGACCCTCTACTGCTTGCCTCCATCAGGATCTTGAGGCTGCTCGGAACCAGAATGCCGAGTTCGCTAACCGGATCGTGTCCATGGAGAAGGAGTACCTGGAGATGGCCAAGCGAGCCAAACAAGACCTCGACCGGATGAAGCAAGAGCTTGGCCGGTCCAGAGAGGTGGCCGATCAGTTCCGCGACCAGATGACGGATGCTCGTCGGTTGTACGCGGCCTCGCAGGAGGAGGTGGCTGGGCTGAAAGCGATAGTGGACCGGCTCAACGGCGAGCTGGAGAAGGCGAAGGGGGAACTGGCCGCCAAGGTAGCCAAGCTTGCGGATGCAGACAAGACGACTGCGGGGTTGAAGGAGCAGTTAAAGGCGATCGAGATCGATCCCTACCTTAATGTGGGATACGTCGGTGAGTTCGCATATTATATGGCTTACGCCGACGCTATTCGTGCATCAAAGAAGGTAGGGATCGAGGTTGGCCCTATGATGGAAACCTTCAAGGCCTATGTACTCGAGCATCCGTTGCAGCCGGACTTCTCCCTGCTGATCCTCGACCTCACCGACTTAGGGATCAATTTGAGCTGGTATCCATTTCTGGATAAACTTATTTATCCTGATGCCGATGAGGGAGCGCGCGCCGATCCACCTGCTGGGTGCGAAGGCCAGTCGGGGGCGGCCTGAGTGATGGTGGAGTTGTTTTGTTTTCCTTTGCTTGTAATTTTCTGTTTTTCCTTGTATTGCCTTCGGGCTTGTATGTACGAACTTCTCGAATGGAATAAAATACTCCTTTTTCGTATCTGATTCTTTATATGTATGACCGCCTCTTCTGAATGTTTTCATATGAATCTATACAAGTGTTTACATAATTGCACCTGATGCTTTGTTTGTACGATCGACTGTCTGAATGTTCCGCATCACTTCGACTTTGCACAATTTTCTGAATAGCTTCGAATGTATTGGTACACTTAAAAATTCTTACTTGTAACTTTCTTGAACAAAACCGATCGTCATTTGTGTGTTTGAATGAAGCCGATCGTGTATGGTCCTTCTTCCCGATCGCATTTAGGAATAGCTCCACTTTGCCCTTTGTTTTCGTTTACTGAGTGTAAGTAAGGGAACAAAAATAGTATGTTTGGTGAGCTATCTTTAGTTTTGCCGATTCTTCGAGTGAGGTCGACTATTTCGACTCTGAGGAACCGTGCACGGTCGCGGAGTTCGATGAACCGACCTCCATAACCGTGTCTTTGTGTGCGAGGGACATTCCATCTGTAGGTCTGTCTCGCGACTCACTTTATTGTTAGGGTCCTCCATTAGGCTGCGCCCGCCTTATATTTAAATGAAAGGCGAGCGGTCTTGGTCTGGAAGAGTCCTTGCATGGGGCGTCGTCGGTTTATTCGACTCCACGTCCGTGGCTTGTTAGCACTTTTCTACCTCGGGTCGCCATGTTAGATGGCGACCCTCGACGGTATACATTGTGACGGGGTAGGGACGCATCGCCTTGTCCGGGTATATCATGTTAGATGATGTACTTTTTAGGGAGCACGAGCGTGTCTACAGATTTATTTGGAGGGTCCTTCGGCTACGCTCGCCTCGTATTTAAACGAAGGGTGAGCGATCGCAGCCTAAAGGAACCTTGCATGGATGAAGTTGTCGGTTCCATCGACCTCCAGGACCATGGCTGCACTTTTCTACCTCGGATCGCCATGTTGAATGATGATCCTCGACGGTATACATTGTGCTTTGGGGGGGTGGGGGCGATCGCTTGCATAGGTCTGTCAGGTTAGATGACGAACTCTTGTAGGGCGAAAGAGTCGTCCTCTTTTTAATTGTTTGTTTTCATCGAGGCGAATCATATAGATGTGATAGGAAAATCTCATTATACTCTTTGTACATTCGGTAACTGAATACAGAGTTTCACTGGTATTTTTTCTTCAAATGTACGGCGTTCCAGGGATATTGGTCCGGAGTGCCGTCTGTAATACCCGGTTGTAATTCATTCATTTTCATTCGGTAATTATCAGTCTGTAATTGTCACTTAGTAAATTTCACTCATTATTAATCACTCGTCATTCATGATTCAGTCATTTGCGCTCACTGTTGGCATGTTGTAACCGTAATCGTCATTTCATCTCCGTTTTTAGATCGAGGCGGGAGTATTATCATTTTCACCGTGTTTGGTAGTTTTGTACTGGGGGTATCATCTTTGGCTTGTGTTGGACTTGTTCACTTTCACATTCGTATGATATGTCGGATCATTCATCAGTCGTAGCGAAGAACCGGAAGTATCGGCTTTTTCACCTCGTCCGACATTGAGTTACGGCCGTAAAGATTGTAGGTTACAGCCGTAACAAGGGTTCGTTGTTTTCAGGCCATTTTGGACGAATGGGACTTACGGCCGTAAGGTCTTGTATTATGGCCGTAAGTTGAGCAGGTACGGCCGTAAGGCTTGGCCGGTTACGGCCGTACGTGTCCAGCAGGCTGCCCAGGCATTTTTGGCCGAAGGCGAGTTACGGCCGTAAGAAGGGGAGGATACGGCCGTAAGTGGTGTTCGTAAATTTCAGGTGTTGTCGGGCAAGGGTGACTTAAGGCCGTAAGGGTTGCGGCATACGGCCGTAAGTCGAGGAAGGTACGGCCGTAAGGCTTGGCCGGATACGGCGTCTGGCTGACGAGTGCTGGTCATTTTCGACGAAGGGGGCTTACGCCCGTAAGTTTGGCCGGATACGGCCGTATCATCCGAGTTACGCCCGTAAGGTGTGCGGGTACGGCCGTAAGGATGTCGGCAGATGTTTTTGACGAAGGCGAGCTACGCCCGTAACTCAGGAGCGGTTACGGTCGTAAGTCTGTCGGCAGGATTTTGGACGAAGCCGAGTTACGGCCGTACGAGTTGGCCGGTTACGGCCGTAAGGCCGTTGACCTGGGATGTTACGTCCGTATGAGGGCCGAGTTACGGCCGTAACTTCCGGCAGTATATGAGGACCCGGCCGGGACTTTTTCATCATTTTTCATCCTTTTTCTTCTTTGTTCCGAGAAAGAGACTTGAGAGAGAGATTTTGCCATCATCAATCATTTGAGTGTGTAATTTTCATCATCTTCATTCATTTGGGAAGCTTGGATACTCGTTTTAACTCGTGTTCATCGGATCGAAGTGGTTGGATCTTCAGGAGGTAATTTCTTCAACATCTTGGATTTCGATTTTGTGTTGAGATATGATGTTTTGGACGTTATAATCATGTTATATGAAGGGATATGTATATGATTACGAGTTTGTATAAGGATTCATTGGATGATTGAGGGATTATTCAAGAACACTTTGAATATCGAGTTGAAATTGGGGGTTTTCGATTAATTGTCGTTATAATCACGTTTTCGGATATTCATTTTGGATTATTGATCATTTGGAAGATGTTTTGTTGGTTTGAAACACTTCTTGGGGGTTTTGATGTTGGTATTATTGAGGTTTGGTTGTAATCAATCGTAGTTGGCCACAAAGTGTTCGATATAATGCCCCAATGAACTTGGTTTAATCATATCGACGTTTTGAGTTCGTTATATTCGTGTTTGATTCGTATATTGAATGGATTGTTGGTAATTGTATTGATTCAAGGTTGTTCGAGCGACCGACATTTCATTTAGGACGTTGTTCGTGGACGGACATTCTTCTTCGGTGTTGTGTAAGTTAACTCTTAATCGGTTAAAAGGACGTTCATTCCTTTGGTTGTTGATTACTCATAATCATAACTCATTCATCAAGGTATTAATCACATTGAGACTTGTAATTGTTGAATAATCATTTCATTCACGAGGAACGACGGTTCCGAATTATTTCATTGGGTTATCAATCACGTCACTATTATTTTTATCTCGGTGAGTCATCTTGGCCTTGTCGAATTATTATTCATTGATATTCATTGTGGTCATTCTCGTTCATATGACCTTCTGGGTTCATATTGCGTGGCCGGGTGTGGCTGTATGGAATTTTTAGTCGGGCACGCGATGGTCATGTTTTGGGTTCACCGATATATTGGACAGTGCACACGGTAAAGGTTAACTCCGTGAGACTAATTAGGTACAAGGACGTGTGTGTCCGGTCATTCGTCTTGTACACTTGCACAGAACATTACGGGCATATTATGATACTCCTCTTCATCGTAATTCATAACTAAGGATATTTCATAACTTCAGTTAAATCATGATTGTGTATTTTCAACCCTTGAGGATTGTTGTTACGTATGGCCCGGCCCGTTGGGGATTTTGGTTTAGTCACGGCAAGGCAAAGGCACGGAAGAGCATCTTGTGGCGAGAATCCCAATGATACGAGTAGGGGCCCCAGTCATTCCGTTGTTTTTCATTTGATCATTTCAGTCATTTCCGTCATTTGTATTTTCCGCTGCAAATTCCGTTTGAGATGTTTAATTGTTCAGGGTGGTGTATTTTATCTCCATATAAAATATACTAGTATTCGGTTTTGTCCTGGTGGGTTGTACTTAAACTCCTCATCGGAGTACTTGGTAATATAATGTGGTTCGGTACTACAATTATATTATTTAATTCATCATTTTCATTTGCCTGGTGGGTCCCAGTCGGGAATTCACGGCACTGTAATATCCGCCTAGTTTGGGGTGTTACAGAGTTGGTATTAGAGCGTGGTTTTGAATACTACCCTCCAAGTCATGTCTCGCTTGAAATCGTCGTCATCGGACTAGTATCATTGGACTTTCGCGTCACGTGTGACTTGTGCAAATGCCGAGCCAATCAGACCAAGAACTGTAAGATTTCTAATGCCATGGTATAATTCCTGGAAACAATCATTCATTCATAATTCATCAGTTAACAATCCTCAATCATCATTTTCATTTTGACCAGGACGGTCATGTTAACTCATTAATCACTCAATACATTTCATTACTCGGTTGTTGATCTGGAAGATCATATCATTAATCTTGTTAATTTGTTCAAGATAATCATTTCAATAATTTCATCAGATAATCATGTCACCTCAGTTAGTCATTCATGTAATCACTGTGTTAGAGCGTATGCTCATTTTCATCATCTCATGTCATAATCATAACGTGATATTCATGCGGGGAATATAATCATCATGTGACTTTCCTACAGGGTTTAGGGTTTTAGGGTTTAGGGTTTAGGGTTTAGGGTTTAGGGTTTAGGGTTTAGGGTTTAGGGTTTAGGGTTTAGGGTTTAGGGTTTAGGGTTTAGGGTATGGAGAGAGCAAGAAGAGGAAGAGGAGGACGAAGCCGTGGTGCGGGCCGAATCCCGAGAGCTCGTGTGAATACACGTGCGGATGCGAGAAATAATGCTAATTCATCGAGCAGCGACGCTGCCACTCATTCACTTGGACGTGATCATTCACTATCGGGGAGTCGGACCCGGGACACGGCTCAGTCAGAAGGTGTTCGGGTTGACCCACTTGCTTTTATGCAGGGCATGATGGCCCAAATGACGCAGATGGCACAACTTATGGAGACAATGCACAACTCAGTCAATCAAAATCAACAGGCTCCTCCGCCGCCACCTCAGAGGCAAGAGAGGAATGTGAGCAGTATCATCGGCGACATCTCTCGCCAAAGGCCACCTACTTTTGAAGGCTCATCTGAGCCGGCGGATATTGTTCATTGGCTCGAACACTTCGAGAAGTTATTTGCGATGGTAGAGTGTCCCGAAGGACAAAAAGTTTCAGTTGCGGCTTACTATCTGGGTAAGAGCGCTCATTCTTGGTGGTTGTCGTTGAAGAGGCCAAGCTGTCAGAGTTACTCACTCCCGACCCTCATCAGACGTGGATGTTCTCGCCATTGCCGAGAAATTTCAGGAACTTCTTCCGTTCGCCTCATCTATCATTCATTCCGAGGCGGATAAGATTAAGTATTTCAGCAAGAGGCTGAAACCACGTATGAGATTACAGTTGCTTAATCATAATTGCACCACGTTGGCCGAATTCATTGAGAAAGCTCTTACCTATGAGCTTACTGCTAAAGAGATTGCTAAGCAGCAACCTTCGTCTGCTAGCAAGAAATCGAAGAATCGTAATCAGTCCGACGGCAGTCAGGCCACTTTCAAGAAACCTCGTGCGGGCTCTGCTTTTTCTGAGCGACCTCCAGTGACGTCTAAACCCGCGGAATCTCAGTCTCGAGCGGCCAGTTCGGCCATCACCTGTTTTAACTGTGGGGATCTTGGTCATCTCAGTACCAAGTGTCCGAGACAAACTATTACGTGTCATAATTGTGGGATTGCTGGGCATAAGGCCCGTTTTTGCCGTAGGGACTCCAAACCTACTCATACGTCATCTCAGGCCCCTAAGCAGTCAGCCATTCAGAATCAGGCCACTCAATCAGCGTCGTTTAAAACGACAGGAGCGACTAAAGGTAGAGCCTATAGCCAGCAGACGGGAGCATCCGGTGTCGGGGCTAGAAAGCCCCGGATTTATGAGATGAAGAAGACCGATGGTCCAGAGGCCCGAATGATCTCAAGTACACTCGATATTATATCTCAACCTGTGTGTACCCTTTTTGATACTAGTGCATCGCATTCATTCATTTCCGAGTCATGTTTGAGTAGACTACGTCTGGGTAGTGCTACTAGTTGTGAGCCTTATGTCATTGGCCTACCTGATGGTAGACGAATTATCGTGTCGTGAGATTCGTAATGTCCGATTCAGTTTCATGGTCGTGTATGGCCAGTGGACCTAATCGTAGTAGATTTGCCGAGGGACGACGTCATCTTGGGTATTGATTGGATGGATCGTCATGATGCCATCATTAGTGTCCGTAAGCGTATGATCACTATCATTTCAGACGATGGGGTTGAATGTGTGTTTCAGGGAGGTAATCCCGGCTGTTCTGGTAAGGTCATTAATTTGATGAAAGCAGTGAGATTACTCAGTCAGGGATGTGTTGGTTATTGGTGCTATATGACCAAAACCGAGAAGTCATAAGTAATGTTGAGGGATATTCCGGTAGTGAGAGATTATGCCGATGTTTTTCCAGACGAGTTACCTGGTTTGCCTCCACAGAGAGATGTGGAATTCACGATTGAGTTGGAGCCCGGTACATCCCCGATATCGAAGGCACCGTACCGGATGGCCCCGACCGAAATGCAGGAGTTGAAGAATCAACTTGAGGAATTGTTCGAGAAAGGTTATATCCGACCGAGTGCGTCCCCGTGGGGAGCACCAGTGCTGTTTGTCAAGAAGAAAGATGGTTCGTTCCGTTTGTGTATTGACTACCGGGAATTGAATCGGGTGACGATCAAGAATAAGTATCCCTTACCCCGTATTGATGATCTCTTAGATCAACTTCAGGGAGCTTCAGTATTTTCCAAGATCGACTTAAGATCTGGATATCATCAGTTGCGGATCCGAGAGTCGGACATCGCGAGGACGGCGTTTCGAACACGCTATGGTCATTATGAGTTTGTGGTTATGCCGTTTGGATTGACTAATGCACCTGCGATATTCATGGAGTTAATGAATCGGGTTTTCATCAACTTTTTGGATCAGTTTGTTATTGTCTTCATCGATGACATTTTGATTTATTCTCGTGACCGAGAGGAACACGAGTTTCACCTTCATCAAGTGCTCGACGTGTTGAGACGAGAGCAACTTTATGGGAAGTTTTCCAAATGCGAGTTCTGGATGTCCGAAGTGACTTTTCTCGGACATGTAATTTCATCAGATGGAGTGCGTGTTGATCCTCAGAAGACGGAGGCTATCCAGGATTGGTTACCTCCGAAGAATGTTAAGGAAATCCGAAGCTTTCTCGGATTAGCCGGTTATTATCGGCGGTTTGTGGAAGGATTTTCTAAAATCGCTCAACCCTTGATGAACCTTTTGCGAAAGGATAAGAAATACACGTGGTCCGACGCGTGTCAACGGAGTTTTGAGGAACTCAGGAGCCGGTTAATGTCAGCACCTGTACTTTCCTTGCCGCAGGGGACGAAGGGATTTGTGGTTTATAGTGATGCGTCCGGACAGGGTCTCGGATGTGTGCTCATGCAGAATGGAAAGGTTATTGCCTATGCTTCACGGCAATTGATACCTTACGAGGTTAATTATCCAACCCACGATCTGGAGCTAGCAGCCGTAGTGTTCGCTTTGAAAATTTGGCATCATTATCTTTATGGCGTTACCTGTCAGATATTCACCGATCATAAGAGTTTAAAGTATATATTTACTCAGAAGGAGTTAAATATGCGGCAGAGATGGTGGTTGGAATTAATCAAAGATTATGATATCGAGATCCTTTACCACCCGGGCAAGGCGAACGTGGTCGCCGACGCCTTGAGTCGTAAGTCCGTTCAGGAGCAGATGCTTGCCCGTTTAACAGTTCAGAAGGAGCTTCAACAGGAATTCCTTAGACCCGAGATCGAGGTCTGGCTTCAGCGAGTTCAGGGACAGCTTTGTATGTTGGAGATCTCATCGTCACTTGAGGAGGCAATAAGGGAGAATCAGGGTTCGGACCCATCATTGTTACGCATCCGTGAGGATGTGGTTCAGGGGAAGGCCCCTGGATTCGTGATCCACGAGGATGGACTTTTGAGATTTAAGAATCGATTGTGCGTACCGGCGAATGACGAGTCGAAAAACTCGATTATGAAAGAAGCTCATACTACCCCTTATTCTGTTCATCCGGGGTCCAGCAAGATGTACAAGGACTTGAAACAAAATTACTGGTGGAGTAATATGAAGCGAGAAGTCGCAGAATTTGTTTCGAGATTCTTAACCTGTCAACAAGTTAAAATTGAACATCAGCGACCGGCGGGTATGCTGAAACCTCTCCCTATTCCAGAGTAGAAGTGGGAAGACATTTCTATGGATTTCATCACGAGTTTGCCGACGAGTCATCGTGGCATGAATACGATCTGGGTGATTGTGGACCGCTTAACTAAATCAGCTCATTTTCTTGAGATTAAGGATACTTGGGGTCCCGAGAGACTTGCCCAGTTATTCATCAAAGAGATAGTGAGACTTCACGGTACTCCTAAGAGTATCGTTTCCGATCGTGACGGACGGTTTCTGTCTCATTTTTGGAAATCAGTCCATCGTGCTATGGGAACTCAACTTAATCTCAGTACCGCTTTTCATCCTCAGTCCGACGGACAATCAGAGAGAACCATTCAGACATTACAGGACATGTTGAGGGCATGCGTCCTCGATTGGAAGGACGATTGGGAAGCCCAACTACTATTGATCGAGTTCACGTATAACAATAGTTGGCATACTTCGATCAAGATGGCACCTTACGAGGCCTTGTACGGTCATCGTTGTCGATCTCCTTTGTGTTGGGATGATTTATCAGAATCAATCGGCACCGAGCCCGATATGCTTATAGCTGCCCGTGAGAAGGTAGCTTTGATCAGGAGTCGTTTGTTGACCGCTCAGAGTCGACAGAAATCTTATGCAGACAATCGTCGTCGACCACTAGAGTTTGAGACGGGTGACCACGTTTTGGTCAAGGTATACCCGAGTCGAGGTATTTTCCGTTTCGGAAAATGGGGAAAGTTTAGTCCGAGATTTATTGGACCGTTTGAGATTTTGGATCAAGTAGGCGAGTTAGCTTATCGATTGGCTTTACCTCCGGCATTGAGCTGAATTCATAATGTGTTTCACGTCTCTCAGTTTCGGAAGTATGTTGCCGACCCGAGTCACATACTTCAGTTCGACGAAATCGAGATCGCCGATGATCATTCGTACGAGGAGCGTCCCGTACGAATTTTAGAGCGGCAAATCAAACAGTTGAGGACCAAGACGATCCCTTTGGTCAAGATTCAGTGGTCTAGACACAGAGTCGAAGAGGCCACTTGGGAAACCGAGGAGAGTATGCGGGAGAGTTATCCCGAGTTGTTTGGCCCTTAGTTTCGAGGACGAAACTCTTTTTAAGGGGGGGAGTATGTAATACTCGGTTGTAATTCATTCATTTTCATTCGGTAATTATTAGTCTGTAATTGTCACTCAGTAAATTTCACTCATTATTAATCACTCGTCATTCATGATTCAGTCATTTGCGCTCACTGTTGGCATGTTGTAACCGTAATCGTCATTTCATCTCCGTTTTTAGATCGAGGCGGGAGTATTATCATTTTCACCGTGTTTGGTAGTTTTGTACTGGGGGTATCATCTTTGGCTTGTGTTGGACTTGTTAACTTTCACATTCGTATGATATGTTGGATCATTCATCAGTCGTAGCGAAGAACCGGAATTATCGGCTTTTTCACCTCGTCCGACATTGAGTTACGGCCGTAAAGATTGTAGGTTACGGCCGTAACAAGGGTTCGTTGTTTTCAGGCCATTTTGGACGAATGGGACTTACGGCCGTAAGGTCTTGTATTACGGCCGTAAGTTGGCGAGTGCGGCCGTAAGGCTTGGCGATTCTGGCCGTACGTGTCAGCAGTGCCCGAGCATTTTTGGTCGAAGGCGAGTTACGGCCGTAGAAGGAGGATACGGCCGTAAGTGGTGTTCGTAAATTTCGGTGTTGTCGGGCAAGGGTGACTTACGGCCGTAAGGGTTGCGGCATACGGCCGTAAGTCGAGGAAATGCAGTGTAAGGCTTGGCGGATACGGCCGTCTGGCTGCAGTGCTGGTCATTTTCGGCGAAGGGGGCTTACGCCCGTAAGTTTGGCGGATACGGCCGACCGAGTTACGCCGTAAGGTGTGCGAATACGGCCGTAAGGATGTCGGCGAGATGTTTTTGACGAAGGCGAGTTACGCCGTAACTCGGGAAGCGATTCTGATCGTAAGTCTGCCGGCGAGGATTTTGGGCGAAGCGAAATTCTGGCCGTCGAGTTGGCGATTCTGGCCGTAAGGCCGTTGACCTGGGATGTTACGGCCGTATGAGGGCCGAGTTACGGCCGTAACTTCCGGCAGTATATGAGGACCCGGCCGGGACTTTTTCATCATTTTTCATCCTTTTTCTTCTTTGTTCCGAGAGAGAGACTTGAGGGAGAGATTTTGCCATCATCAATCATTTGAGTGTGTAATTTTCATCATCTTCATTCATTTGGGAAGCTTGGATACTCGTTTTAACTCGTGTTCATCGGATCGAAGTGGTTGGATCTTCAGGAGGTAATTTCTTCAACATCTTGGATTTCGATTTTGTGTTGAGATATGATGTTTTGGACGTTATAATCATGTTATATGAAGGGATATGTATATGATTACGAGTTTGTATAAGGATTCATTGGATTATTGAGGGATTATTCAAGAACACTTTGAATATCGAGTTGAAATTGGGGGTTTTCGATTAATTGTCGTTATAATCACGTTTTCGGATATTCATTTTAGATTATTGATGATTTGGAAGATGTTTTGTTGGTTTGAAACACTTCTTGGGGGTTTTGATGTTGGTATTATTGAGGTTTAGTTGTAATCAATCGTAGTTGGCCACAAAGTGTTCGATATAATGCCCCAATGAACTTGGTTTAATCGTATCGACGTTTTGAGTTCGTTATATTCGTGTTTGATTCGTATATTGAACGGATTGTTGGTAATTGTATTGATTCAAGGTTGTTCGAGCGACCGACATTTCATTTAGGACGTTGTTCGTGGACGGACATTCTTCTTCGGTGTTGTGTAAGTTAACTCTTACTCGGTTAAAAGGACGTTCATTCCTTTGGTTGTTGATTACTCATAATCATAACTCATTCATCAAGGTATTAATCACATTGAGACTTGTAATTGTTGAATAATCATTTCATTCACGAGGAACGACGGTTCCAAATCATTCCATTGGGTTATCAATCACGTCACTATTATTTTTATCTCGGTGAGTCATCTTGGCCTTGTCGAATTATTATTCATTGATATTCATTGTGGTCATTCTCGTTCATATGACCTTCTGGGTTCATATTGCGTGGCCGGGTGTGGCTGTGTGGAATTTTTAGTCGGGCACGCGATGGTCATGTATTGGGTTCACCGATATATTGGACAGTGCACACGGTAAAGCTTAACTCCGTGAGACTAATTAGGTACAAGGACGTGTGTGTCCGGTCATTCGTCTTGTACACTTTCACAGAACATTACGGGTGTACTATGATACTTCTCTTCAGCGTAATTCATAACTAAGGATATTTCATAACTTCAGTTAAATCATGATTGTGTATTTTCAACCCTTGAGGATTGTTGTTACGTATGGCCCGGCCCGTTGGGGGATTTTGGTTTTCAGGTCACGGCAAGGCAAAGGCACGGGAAGAGCATGCTGACGGCGAGGAATCCCAATGATACTAGTAGGGGGCCCCAGTCATTCCGTTTGTTTCAGTCATTTTAGTCATTTCCGTCATTTGTATTTTCCGCTGCAAATTCCGTTTGAGATGTTTAATTGTTCAGGGTGGTGTATTTTATCTCCATATAAAATATACTAGTATTCGGTTTTGTCCTGGTGGGTTGTACGTAAACTCCTCATCGGAGTACTTGGTAATATAATGTGGTTCGGTACTACAATTATATTATTTAATTCATCATTTTCATTTGCCTGGTGGGTCCGAGTCGGAAATTCACGGCACTGTAATATCCGCCTAGTTTGGGGTGTTACACTGTCTGGGTGTTCAAGTTCGCAGGCTCCCCTAGTTAGCCATTTAGATATTCTGAAGGGGCCTTCCCAATTCGGGCCAAAGACTCCTGTGTGGGTCTGGACCTTTTTGAGGACTAGGTCGCCCACTTGGAACCGTCTTTCCTTGACCTTCGAATTGAAGAACTTCTCGGATCTCCTTTTGTGGATTGTGTTCTTCATTTCCGAGGTCAGTCGCCGTTCTTCGAGCATGTCCAAGTCGATTCGTCGGGCTACATCATTGCCCGTCGTCATTTCCTGTTCAGTTCGGTGGCTGATCTCTGAAGGGATCACTACCTCTGTTCCGAAGGCGAGGGCGAATGGGGTTTCGCCGGTTGAGTTTCGGGTCGTTGTTCGATAGGACCACAAAACATCTGGGAGATCGCTCGCCCATCGTCCTTGTCTGGATTCGAGTCGTGCTTTGATCATGTGTTTGGGGATTTTGTTTACAGCCTCTACCTGCTCGTTCATCTGAGGGTGATAGGGGGCCAAGAACAACTTTTTGATTCCCCACTTCTCGTAGAATTGCATGACTTCTAAGCCATCGAACTGCTTTCCGTTGTCGGAGATTATTGCCTGGGGCAGACCGAATCGGCATATGATGTTCTTCCAAATGAACTTGATTACTTTCTCTTGGCCGATCTTGTTGAGCGGCTCAGCCTTAGCCCATTTCGTGAAATAATTGACCCCCACGATGGCAAACATACAGCCACCTGATGTTGTCGGCAAGGGACCTATAAGGTCGATGCCCCATTGGGCAAATGGCCATGGGTTGTACATTGAAGTGAGCTGCTCGAGGGAGAGCTTGAAGTTTGGGCCCATCACTTGACACCTGTGACACGATCTGGCATAGGCGATCGCATCTTTTTTTAGTGTAGGCCAGAAAAAACCTTGCCTGGTTATTTTGTGGATGAGAGCTCGCCCGCCAGCATGGTTTCCATAGATCCCGTCATGGATCTCGGCTAAAACGAGCCAGCCTTCCTCCGGCATGATGCACTTGAGGAGGGGAAGGCTGAAAGCTCGCTTGTAAAGCCGGTCGTCCAGTAGGGTGTATCTGGTTGCACGAAGCTGAAGCTGGCGAACTTTGATACGGTCGTCGGGGACCGTCTCGTCCTTCAAGTATTTAATGAACGGAGTCATCCAGTTCTCTTCGGCGATGGTAACTGTGGTAATCAGGCTTCTGTCGGTCGCTGGTTTTGTTGATTTTGTGATTTGGATGTTAGAGAAATCGGCCGCCCCATCTGATGACGCTAGTTTGGATAGGGCATCGTCCTGGGAGTTGTGCTCTCTTGGGACTTGTTCGATTAGCACTTCCTCAAATTTCGTGCACATTTCGGCGACCAATTCTTGGTATTTGACCATCTGTTCGCCGCGCGCCTCATATTCTCCCTTAACTTGGTTCACGACCAAGAGGGAGTCCATGAAAATGTGGAGGCGGCGAACGTCCAGGGTGAGGGCTAGATCGAGCCCGCCGACCAAGGCTTCGTACTCAGCTTCATTGTTGGTCGCACGAAACCCGAAACGCACAGCATTTGTGAAACTTTGGCCATCGGGGCTGATGAGCACAATCCCTGCCCCTGCTCGCGAGTTGGTTGCCGAGCCATCCACGTACAACTTCCAAGAAGGACGGCCGACCTGGGTCGGACTGGGAGGGAATGTTAATTCCACCACGAAGTCCGCCAGAGCTTGGCCTTTGATCGCCGTGCGAGGAGCGTACGTTATATCGTATTGGGCGATCTCCAGCGACCACTTGAGGAGTCTCCCGTTGGTGTCTGGCCGGTGTAGAAATTGCCTTAGAGGGAGAGTCGTTAGAACCTCCACTTGATGTTCGAAGAAGTAGGCTCTTAGCTTGCGAACACTCATGACTAGAGCGTAGGCGATCTTCTCCAGAGGCGTGTAATGCGTTTCCGCGTCATGGAGTGCTTGGCTAACGAAGTAGATCGGTAAGTGGACTTGCCCCTCTGCTCGCACTAAAACAGCGCTCAGCGTGACATCGGAGGCCTCCAGGTAAAGAAATAGCTTTTCGTCGGGGATCGGCTTTGCCAGGATCTGAGGGTTAGATAGATATTCCTTGATTTTGGCAAACGATATTTGACCCTCCTTTGTCCATGCGAACTTCTTGTTCTTTATGGTCGCGAAGAATGGCTTGCTTTTATCCCCGAGCCGAGATATGAAACGGTTGAGGGCAGCTAGACAACCTGTGAGGCATTGCACCTGCTTGACATTCCGTGGCTCCTGCATGTCGAGGATCGCCTGGATCTTGGTGGGGTTCGCCTCGATCCCCCTTTGGCTCACGATGTGCCCCAGGAATTTTCTGGAGCTCACCCCGAAGTTGCATTTCTTGGGGTTCAACTTTATATTGAATTTCTCAATGATGGCGAACGTCTGGCAAGGTTATTGAGGTGATCTTCCTTTTTTAGGCTTTTGACCACGATGTCGTCAATGTAGACCTCCATGGTCTTGCCGATCTGGTTGGCGAACATCCCATTGACTAGCCGTTGGTAGGTCGCCCCTGCATTATTTAGACCGAACGGCATCCGAACCCAAAAGTATATATCTTTTTCCGTGTGGAACGATGTGTGTTTTATGTCTTTCTCCGCCATGGGGATCTGATGGTACCCGGCGAAGGCATCCATGAATAACATCATTTCGCAGCTTGCTGTGCTATCGACCAAGTAGTCAATATGAGGCATCGGAAAGTGATCTTTTGGAGATGCCGCATTGAGGTCGTTGAAGTCGATGCATAACCTCCAGGAGTTGCTCGGCTTTTTGACGAGCACCGCGTTGGCTACCCATTGTGGCTCGTCTGTAGCTACTCCGATTAGTTTGTTATCGAGTAGCTTTTTGACTTCTATATCGAGCGTCGCGTACTTCTCCGGACCGAATTTTCTACGTTTCTGGTGAACAGGCTTCCTTGTCGGGTCGATCTTTAGATAGTGGCAGACGTGTTCAGGACTTATGCCGACCATATCTCGATGCGACCAAGCAAAGACTCCGATGTTCTTACGTAGTAAACTGATCAAATCTTCCTTTAACTCAAGACCTATGCTTGCGCCGATCTGTACTTCCCGCTCCGAGCGAGCTGGGTCTATTGTTACACTTTCCAACTCTTCGCTGGGGACGGTCGCCTCTCGTTTGAAATGATTTCCGGACTCGATCCTTGGATCGATGTCGAGGCTTGGCTCTAAACCGATCCTTGGCTCGATGTCATCCGTTAATCGATGTGAGATGGCGTCCTCTGAGTCGGGTTGGTACGATGTGCTTGGCTCATCGATCTCCATTGGTTGATTGTTGATCGTCTCAATGTTACAAATAGCATGGGAAGTATTGAAAGAAGTTACGACGCAGGAGTAATTCAAACATTTCTTAGCCATTAGTTGGTCCCCTTTTACAGTACCGACCGTCCCATCGGCAGTGGGAAATTTGATACAGTAAAAAAAAGAAGAGGCGACCGCTTCGAAGGTTTCTAGAAATGGACGACCTAGGAACCCATTATAGATGCTGGGCCTATCTATGATTACAAAGTTTAGGTTCCTAGTAATCCTAACCTTGGGATCGTAATAACATGTTAGCTCGACAGAGAGCTTGATCTTTCCATGGGCTTGGACTGTGCTGTCGCCGAACCCTTGGAGCACGGTGTCAAATGGATTGATGAACTTGGTTAGGTTGCCAAGTTGGTCGAGAGCGGATTTGAATATGATATTGCAAAAGTCCCATTGTCCACCAGCACGCGGTCGACCATTTTCCCAAGGATACATGCAGATATCACCAATGCATCCTCTTTGGGGCACCGCAATCCCTCCCTATCCTTGTTGGAAAAGGTGATGAGCGCGTCTTTGGAGATGGTCGGCTCTGGGGGTACCACGACATGGACTCCGGCGAACGCCCTCAGTTCGGCCTTCCGTTTTCTGTTCGACATGGTGGAAACCGGGGAAAGTCCTCCGAGGTTTCCACCTCCCGCCTGAAGCATATTGATCCGGCCGCCAGGGTTGATCGGAGGGATTGATTCATCAGAATACTCCGGCTCGTTCTGCTCAATCCTGGCGACCGGATTGGGAGGGATTCCATCGTTCTGTCGGCGTTCGCACCCTCCGGTCCTCTCTGCTCGAGGCTCTAGCTTGGTAACCAAGTTATCCAATTTGCCTTCCTCAAACAGTCTCCAGAGTTGTTTGAGGAGGTCGCGGCACTGGCTGGTGTTGTGGTCGGGACTCCTGTGGTAGGCACAAAACTTGCTGCGGTCTAAATGACCGTGGTCCCTTATCGGCTTCGGTTTGCTAAGCCACTCGCGCCCCTTGATGGCGTTGAAAATGTGGGCCGGAGATAGATTGAGGTTGTGGAGGAGATGGACCTCCACATCCTCGAAAGCTTTGAATTCGCCGGGCGGCATCGCAATATCCTTTCTGGGCTTGGCGACCGCCTTTCTCGGGATGGAAGTAGGCGTCTTTCCTTCCCCGGCAGATCCCTCGCCTAAGCGCAGGGTGAGCATCTTCTGCCTAGCTAGAAAATCAGCGGCCCTGACGCGGAAGATTGCATAGGTCGGGGGGATGTCCTTCGTAAGATGCTTGAACATGGGCGAATGGCCATAGAGTCCCCCTAGGACTGAGTAGAGAGCAAGCTCATCGCTAATAGGTTCGCCGGTGAGGACTATTTCATCCACCCGGTCGATGTAATCTTCATCGGGCTCATTCTTCCCCTGCCTAATTTTCATCATGCGGTGGGGGCCTTCTGGCCGAGCAACTTTGGCGGCGAAATACGATGTGAAGTCGTTCGCCAGCATCTCAAAACAATTGATTGAGCAAGGTGGCAGTGAGATGTACCACCTATGGGCGAGATCGCCCAATGTCAATGGGAACATTCGGTACTTCGTCGCGTCCGATGCTCCACATCCGGTCATGTAAATCCGGAATTTGCTCAAATGGGTCTCAAGATCCGATCTCCCCTCATATAGAGGTGTTTGAGGAGGATCGATCTTCGGTTGAACTGGGGCGAGCTCGATCTGGGCCGCAAGTGGCTCACTCGGTCCAACGATCGATCTCTTGGCGCCGGCCCCAGTTTCTAGGAGCGCCTTTATTTCGTCGAGCTGGCGCTGCATGGCGGCCATCGCCATAGCCTGACTGCTCGCTGATTGGCTCTCGGAGCGGGAGCCAAGGCGATCATGTACTGATCTCCTTGCCCTATGGTAGGTGACGAGTTCTCTGCCACCAGGCTCAATTTTTGGGCGAGCGGGGGCCCGCTGGCCGGCTTGTCTTCTGGGAGTTGGATATGCCGAGCTCCTGGTGATGGATTCGGACCCCGATGTCTCCCGGCTGGGGCCCGAAAGCCCGGGTCGCCATGAGGGATCGCTCCCTAGGCGGCTGAAGATGGAATCATCCCACCTCCTTTTCCTGCGGCTCGGGGCTTTCCGACGATTTCTCGACGTATAGCCCCTTGAGTTTCCACTTGCCTGCTCGGTGGATGGCTGACGGAGTAATGGTGGGCGAGTCGCATGCCCTCCGTCGCTCCCTGAGGATGGCCATAGCCTCCTCGATCTATTCCGCAGTTTGGAACTGATCGAGTGAGAGGCTGGGACCGTCCCTCGAGGGCGGGAGTGAGAGCCTAGCATCGCCGCGGTCGCCTTCCGCTATAGGTTGGGATTCGATCTGGGCCGGAATGAGAAGTCCGGCAGATCGCAGGGTTGCTCTTTTTGAGGTCGTGGCAGATGTCATATTTCTGAAGGCTTTTCTTTGAAGAACAGTGAGTGTTTCTTCAAGTATATGCCTCGGAGAACAGTGAGTGTTCTTCGAGACGGTCGGAATAAAATGAAGGTTAAGAACAGCCCCTCCTTCTAGCGCCAATTGTTCTTATCCAAAATATTATCCGGAGATGATATTGCTGGAATGGTCGAGTAACAAACAAATGCGAGAACACTTCCGTGGGAAAGTAAATAACATAAGATTTGTCGGGGTTGTTAGTCCCGGGCTTGAATGCTTTCGCGAGATGTTATTAATACCAATACTTTAGAGTACAAATATTAATGTTAGAATACTATTACAATGAGTGTAATGATTCTAATTATCTTAGCTAGAGAGCGTGAAGATTGCTGGAAGAACCAAATATGAAGCTCTGTGAGTTCTTGCTTTTGATGTACTATGCTTGTGGATGAATTTCACTGTATGTGTGTATGTCTCTGTGAATGAAGTTCACCGTTCAGTAAGTCTGTTCTATCTGTACGTTTTTCACTGTTCTTAGGCCACTGTTGGAGGCCTACTATTTATAGCAGGAGAGGTTGCTAGGTCCTCCCCGGTGATCGCGGGTGACCGCCGTATTCTATATTAGAATAATGTGGGCGATCGTCCCATCACGTGGGACTGTTTCCTTAAAGTTCAAGGCTGCTGCTGGCAGCCAGATGTGCGAGTCAATGAGAAGTCCACACGCGTCCTGAGTCGCTGTCTGGGGAGGACCCACTTTGTACCTTTCGGCGGGCCTGTCGGTAGGTGTGAGGTTGGTGACAGGCTGGGTCAAAGGCCTTATCTTGCGGCGTCTTTTGCGGATTTACACGTGGGTCTTCCTCCGAGATTAGGTCTTCGAAGACTCTGACGGGTGTCGGATTCACGTGTGGCACGGGACGATCGTCTACGGTCGGACATTATAGGCGATCGCCAGATGTCAACAGACGATCGCCTTGGACGTCAATCGCTAGGCGATTGCCCAACATCTGTCTTCTATGGCTGGCTCCTGACCATCATGTCGATCGCCATCGAGGCGTATTAATCGCCGCATAACATTAGTATTAATTTATTGATACTACTCATGTGATTATATATTATAATGGGATAGTTGTTTTGACTTGGTGTTGAGTTGATTTATATTAAACCCAAGTTGAGACCAAGAATGTATGTGGGAGTGCAGAGACACAGCGGAAGGCAAAAGTGAGGTTTAGAAAAAGAGAGAGAAGAGAAAGAAAAGAAAAGGAGAGAAAAAATTTATTCCGTTTAATTTCTTTGAGATATAAATTCTTTTTTAAATTTAATTCTTTAAGAGTTAAAATTAAAAGAAAAAATTATCATTTCATCACTTCAAATAGCCATCGATCTTGGAGGTCTTGGAATGATGATTACATATTTCTGGTCATCTTTCCGATGCGTGATACATAAAGACACGATATTTTTGATGCTCGAGAATTTTCAAAAGGTCGTTCGATTAGATTCATGTTCGCGTTCGGAATCAAAAAGATATTATCAAAGGTCTACGGAGGTATGGTTTCTTAATTTATCTTCGTCTATTTATAATCGTATATACGATGCTTGATCGATCCATTTTTAGGGTTTGGTTTTTATCCGGTTTGAACGGTTTATTTTCTGCTGCGTAACTCGTTTTAATCACCGAACCCAACAGTTACAGTGTAGGCCGTGAGACTGGCTAGGTGGTGCTAACACCTTTTCCTCCCATTGCTTAATGAGACGGACCTACCGAGTCGCGCATTAGGAAGATGACGGGTTAATTTGAGCTTATTTTCTCTTATTGGATTTTAGACATTAGATGTCTAATTTAATTTATTGGATAAATTATATCGGTCTGGTGAATTAAACAAATTACTGGGTAATTAATTTAATTCATAAATAACTATTTCTTGGATAAATAATATTTTAATATAATAATTAATTAGATTAATTATTTGTATTAATTTTATTTGAGACGTACCGAAGTGTATTTATCAGACTAGACACACGATGATCCATTATGGACCGAAATGCACCATTTCTCATTTTTCACCTTAGCCGCCTCCCTTATTTAATTATGAGGATGATATCTTTTATCCTCTTAAGTGCATATGTGAAGTAATTTCCAGACTTAAGGACAAATTATGAGATAAAATGTAATCTTATCATTAGGTGGAGTTTTGTTTTATAAATTGAAATTTTTTCGTCATCCTCCCACCTTAATAAAAACCACACGGCAGCGTTGGTGTGACATAGATGGAGAAAGTTTCCTTTTCTCGTTCATCAGTTTTCTTAGAGAAAAATCTAGAAAGAAAAATTTGAGAGAAAAAATTTATTTAACACTTAGAATGTTATAATTAAAATTAATAAGCTCCTATATATATTTCTAGTTGTATTCTTAGAGAATGAATATATATAAATTTTTTCGATCATCTCCCGGCGCGTGGCTAGTAGAGATGCAATGCTTTCGGCTTTTGGATCATCGAAGACTTATCAAATCGGATATGTGGTTATCGCCATCAACATCAACATTCAATCAAATGACAATGGGTTTATTGCAGGACAAGTTGCGTTGAAAGCTGAATCGAGCAAAGTGGCTAAACACGAGAAAGCTTGCTTGGAGAATCAACACGTGTTCATCCCCTTTGCCTTTGATACATTTGGTTTCTTAGCTCCTGAAGCAGCGAAGTTTTTGTCCAGAGTTCAACGGGTGGTGCAAAGTAATTTTTCGGTCCTCAAGAAACATAACTTCATTTTTAGTAGGATTAGTTTTGCCATTCAAAAGGGGGTTGCGGCGCAACTTGTTGCCCGTTTGCCTGCCATCTTATTGTAATGTGTTATTACTTATTCTATTGTAAGTCTATCAAATGACGACAAGGGTATGTTTGCATATCTTAATTCTTGTCCATTTATATATGTATATATAATGCATGATCGGTCCTCTTTAAAGGTTCAATTAAAATTATTTTGCTTCCACTGCACCTTCGTTTTAGGATCAAACCCCAATATCACCAATTTGTGTGGAATTCTGATAGATCACACATGATCATGTAGCTAATCAGTTTCACATAAGTTCCCCTCACTATGTGCAAAGTCCAATCTGAACTACTACACATGGCTTTATATGTAGGACTGAGAATACTATACATTACAACCGACAAACCAGTATAATTGTGGAATGTTGCGATAAACAAAAGTGACACAGAGTATGCTTTGTGTATTTGAATCCTGTTTGGGTTTGAGTTTTATCAGAGTTAAGTGTGTCTGATTTGTATATTGTGGTGAAAGACCAAATCGGTCTAATGGTTCATTATTTAGCCATGTCGGCATGAAATGTGATGTATTGTTTATGTATTTATCCTGGTAGATCCTCAAGGAGAGGGTCTGCGGCGCTGTAATATTTCCGAGTTGTTTGGGGATGTTACACACGGGAGAGGCGAGGCAGTGAGAAATGAGGGAGTTAGGGTAGGGTTAGGATATTAAAGGGAGTGAGGAACGGTTAGGATTAGATGTAGATAATACATCTTGATCGGACAACTCCCATTAATAAGGGTTGCCATGGGCTTTGGGCCGGGTTCGGGCTAGGATAATTAAAATATTATAACAGGTCGGGTTGGGCCAAAATATTATAACATTCTACACCTTTTTGGACCAACCAATCAAATTGCATTTTTGGGTTTCGTAGAAAACTCATCGTTGCCTAGCTCCGGGGTTACCTACACTTACACTCAAAGTAAATAAGATAACGAATTCACAAAGAAGACTAACTCACAAAGAGATCCCTTAAAAACACAAAGTTAAAAAAGATTATTCTACTGAATCGAAATTCATTCTTTTCAAACAAAATTTAAATTTAACGGGAAGCCACTTAGTACCCATCCGTACTCAAAACACACAGTTAGCATAATAAATATTTGATCAATAACACAAAGAAATATAAAATTACACAAAGCACACAAATACCAATATATTTTCAAAAGCACAAACGCATTAAGGGAAATGTACGATATAAGCAACACATAGGTTTGACGGGACACCACTCCACCTCAAACGCAAAACACTAAGCATGTTGCTCCACCTGAAAAAGGAGTGGAGGTTTACACAAAACCGCCAACACATGAAAGTTGCAAAACACAAAAGGTTGGTCGACCGGACCACAACACCGCAGCCAGCATAAAAATGTCAAAGAACACAAAGTTCAAGGGAAAAATAATCACAGAGATTATACTACCTACATCCACAAAGGGTTAGAACCACGAATAACTCACATAAGTCACACAGACACATAAATCAGACAAAGTCACAAAGACACTTCACAGCCCACTAAGGACTGAAAAAGCATAAGGGTCAACTAATATACATCACTGAGATTGATACCAAACGAAGCCAGGTTAGCCTTATCATCAGTTTGATTTTTATCCTTTTGTTTCCTCTTAGGACAATTACTAGCAATATGACCCTTTTTACCACAACTATAACAATTCCTTGAGTTCTGTTGAAAAATAGAATTTCGACCATCATTCTTAGTGAAATAGTCATAGCAATTTTCATTCCTAACCATCGAAATCAATTCGCAATTCAAATTATTACTCACATTATTTTTTAAGTCTAATTCCTTACTCTTTATACCGGACACAACAATATCTAAAGATATGTTATCTCTACCATACTTAATAACATATTTAACATCATCATAAGACTCAGGAATAGCATTCAAAAGGACAATAGCAGGGTAGTCATCAATATGTTTATCACCCGAATTTTTAATATCTCGAACTAACTTGGTATACACATCGAGATTCTCATCAAGACTTTTTTCAGATCAAGTTTAAAACAGAAGATTTTTTCAAGCAAAAATAGCTTATTTGGCAAAGATGTTTCAACATATAATTCTTCCAACTTTTCCCAAAGTTCCTTAGCCGAATTTTGTTTACCAACTTTTCTTATCACAGAGTCAGACAAGTTCAAGATAATAGACGAGTAAGCAAACTCATCCAATTCAGCCTTTTTATCGGAAGCAGTATTATCATAAAAGGATTGATCAATAGCTTTAAAACTTTTTGTTGTAATAAAATGCCCTTCATCTTTTGTTGCTAGATTTGGAAGTCACCTTTACCATTGAAAGGTGCAATATTGAATACCGAGAAAGAACCCATTATAACAGACAATATAGGAAAATCCCGAAGATTCAAGAAATAGCACAAAGTAAAGAGAACTGATGAGAATCAACTTCACGGACTTTATTTGAATTTTGTGATTAAAACCCGTTTAAATTAAAACTGGGATCCGCAAGCTCTTGACGAAGATCCGAGGGACACTTCCGGTCCTGGCAGCGCAAGATTTAGTGCTTTTGGACTTTAAGGTTTTAATTTGTTTGTATTTTAATTAATACGGAAACGAGAGTCCACCCAAAATGAATCCAACCAGTTAACGCAACGAATAGTCCGCAGAAAGCGGAATGGCAAGTAACAAAGAATTCAAAGACAACAAATACGACAATAGAACCGCGGCCAGCAACAATAATTAAAGAAGAGGTTCAAGCCAATATACCTGAGCAGAAACTCGGATGGGTTATTCCGTATCACCAAGATGCCACAGGACCCGATACCCGACAAAATGGGCTCCGATACCACTGTTGGGTATCGTGGCCGTACAATTCAAATAAGCAGGATCGATTATACAAGCGGATTAACGAATATAACTACTACAAATTATATTCAACGGGATAGGGTTTAAGGATTACAGGCCAACTAAATGAACCTTGTAATTATAACTAATATAATTAATCCAATAAACCCGAACAAAAAATGTAGCCGGTAAGATTTCCAATTATCCAGAACAAATCTGAAATACACAGAGCCGATTCCAGGTTAATAATAATAATAATAATAATAATAACAACCAATTGGTATATATATATAGTACAATATATATATATATATATATATATATATGAATACCAAATTAAATGCACAAAATCACAAAGAACAGCAATTAATTTGAGAATAGATAAGGAATCAAAAAACCCCTTTCGATTTAAGAAAGTAGCGGCTCAGATCTTCCGAAGCCCTAGCAATTTGACACCAGATATTCGTTTCCACGGAGGAGGAATGCCGAACCACCGCCGGCCGACCACAAAGCCCGGAAGCACCTTCACTTAACCCAGAAACCTCATAAATCAAGCCTCGATCTCACTCACGGTTCTCACAACAGAGATTATTCACGATTTCGCTCGGATTCTCAGAAGGTTCAAATTGGTTTTTCTTGGTATCACAAACTCCATCCCCTGCCGAGCCTTTTATACACATAAGGAGGGAATCGGACATGGAGGATATCACGGGATTCCCTCATGTTGGTCATCGGCTCACGGGGGGACAAATGATGAGAGAATTGGGAGCAGAATCGGAGTGTGTTGGAGGAGTTGACCGAGAAGGAAAAAGGTCACAGGAGAGGGGGAGTGAGATAGAAGAAGTGAGAAATGAGGTGGTGAAAAAAGAGGGAGGGAGGGTCGGGTTAGGATATTAAAGGGAGAGAGCGACGGTCAGGATTAGATGTAGATACATCTTGATCAGACGGCTCCCATTAATAAGGACTGCCGTGGGCTTTGGGCCGAGTTCGGGCTGTGTAACGCCCCGACTTTGTAGGGGTAATTATAGGGGAAAATAAGTAAAAAGGTAAATTTCGGCGAAAAATAATTTCTTTTGAAAATATTAAAATTCTCGTCTACAAAGTCGAGTCGCTACTCTGACTAAATTAAAACAAAGTCGAGTCGCTACTCTGACTAAATTAAATACCTTTTAATTAAGGCAACAACACGTCATAGATTAGAGATAATAATTTCGGCGGAAGAACAAATTATAAATTGTTAATTTCTAATCAAAAGTTTCCTCAAATAAATTTCAAAACATGAGACAAAAAAGAAAAATATCATTTAATAAAATTTCATCATATGCCCTCTCGGCTAGCTCCTTCGTCCATGCGGCTCGGTTTAACATGTGGGATCAATATAGGTGGGATGAACTTCCTTCATCTCGTGGAAATTACACATATCACAGTAATATACAATCTCATGGAAAGCATTTAAATGATTATTCTATCAATAACATTTTCCTCAACATGAATACATACACACAATACCACATATAACATGAATCGAGCACGCATGTAATAATTGAGGTTGTGCAGGTATCTCCACACAACATATATCTTAAGATAGCCTCTTTACACGTACACATGTGAGCCTTATTTACAACATGTATCGTCAATTTTAAACATTAATATAATATCACATATACAATCCAATTAAAGCAATTAAAGTGATAGTGAAAATTCCCACCTGAATAAATGATGCTGCTTGAACATGAATATGAAGATGTTCGACTCACAATTCTAAGCCCGTAAATCCTCGTTAATATCTGCATATAATAATGACTTTAATCATTATAAAATACTATAATGTAATGGCTGAAAATGAAAATAAATATATATTGCATAAAATTGAACGGATTATTATTATTAATTGAAGAGTTAACATTATAGATGTTTGGGTCAAAATGGACTGATGTGAAGATATAAAAATTTGTCTGGGGTCAATTCGAAATAATTAAAAGGTGTCTGGGGTTAAATCAAAAGTTATTGGAAAAATGAGGGCTAAACTGAAAAACCCTAAAAATTCGCGGGTATAAATACCCTACCCTAGACTCCAGCCAACACAACCCCATTTCTTCCTCCGTCCCTCACTCTCTTTCTCCAGAAATCTCTCTCTAAAATTCTCTCTCTGCACCGATTCACCCTCTCTCTAAAATTTCTTCTCTCGGTCGATGACAAATCTGGCAGAACAACACACTCAAGGTCCGACACACACACTGCAACTTCGGGGCTCCGGCGGTTGATGTGGTTCGTCCAGCCGAAAAGATGATGTTGGCGGTTGCAGCGGCGGTGGTTCCTGGCGGATAACTCGGTGATAGTCCGATTCCGGTCAGGAAAGGTTCCGGCCACGGGTTTCCTAGATTCAGGTAAGTGAAAAAAATTGAGTTTTTAATTTGTAATTGGTATGGAAACGGGATGGATATGGTTTCTGATTTTCGAATTTGAGTTCGGGTTTTTGTGTCCGGTGGCAACTTTCGGAATTCTACGAGCGGCGGCAATCTGGAGTGGTCTGGGGGCTATGCTCGAAGATTTCAGGTAAGGGTTGTATAATCGGGTTTTGAGTTGTAAGTGTTTCACGGCTGGAATTGAAAGAAATACTGGAAATTAATTTCGGATTAGGTTGAAGGTTTTGATGGCACTAAAATCGGGTATTTGAAAATCATAAGCACACCAATGATATTCCGACATTTCACCCAGAGACAACAAATATCTAGCACGACATAATCGTCAAATCACAACGCACTGAAATGAAATAGTATATATGTTTATATATTATCAAAGCACAACATCAACACCGAGTGTATCCATATGAGTCACTTAATCATTCACAAAACACACCTTTCACAAAACACACATGCGTTTTAAGGAGAGCCTTTAACGAGACTAAACTGATTCTTTTGAAAGTTCATTCCAAACAACCAAACAAACATACCAAGACGATCAACAATCATCATATCCACAAAACAAGAAATATATGAACAAGGTACTTACCTCGAAACTGCGATCGCAACGAGACGATGGATGGGATGCGGTTGAACATCCCCGAACTCCCGAGCACTATCAAGAACACGATAGTACCACGAACACTACGAGAATAACACCACACGAATTATCAATCACCAAACGGGATTCAACTCGGAATCCTCGAGCACCTATAATCCTCTTGAAGAAACAACAAAAACATGATTACGACGAGGGTCAAGCTGAAGAACGGAGGAATCCGAGCTTCATCTGCGTTTGAATTTTATGCTTTCATTTATTCATTCTGTATTTTCAATTATTAGTATGTCAGGCTAAAGCCCTAATCTAGGGTTTTGATGAAACCTATGTTTTGACGAATTTCTTGAGATTATCCAATTAATTACCTTTTTATTGAGTTTTCCCAATTGTGTTTAATGCTTGCAATTATCTGGCCAATAGTTGTATTGATTAAATCATTCACTTCGAATCGGGAGAGGAGATTTGGTGAGGAACTATTGGTGAGGACCGTTTTATTGTGTGAGATAGGAATATACTCATAGGAACTACGTGGCCTTTGGGAGATTTCATGCTTTTCGCCTATTGACGAATTAATTCACCTAGGGATAGAGTGCGTTATTCGCCTTTAGATAAATCTATTGACCTCGGGAGAGGCGGTAGAATATATTAGCAATCTCCGCCTTCAATAAACTGGGAAAATTATTTATTACGGATAATCGAGAGTAAATTCGGATAAACTAAGGTGGATTCATGATCCTAGACTTATTCATCATTTGATTTATTTTATTCAATCTATCGTTTTCTACTGCTTAGTCTTTTAGTAATTCTTTTAGTTATTAATCGCAAAACCCAAATTCGATTGTTCAAATAAAATTGGAATACGCAAAAATCGGTAGTTAGAGATTCAGTCCTCGTGGGAACGATACTCTACTTATCACTTTATTACTTGTAAACGATGACGTGCACTTGCGTGTAAGAAATATCGCAACAACGCCCAAGGTACTCGACCCGGCAAAACACATTCACAAATCATGTACACACCAGTGTGATCACATGTCAGGGCATCTCACGGTTGGATCAATCTCTTGTTGTCTCCTGACCATATGATCACATGCCATATGTCACCGCAGGTATTCTTATCATCTCACGGTTGGATAAATCACTTGTTGCATCCTTACCACATGATCACAAGTCATATGTCACCGTAGATTGTCTTAGGCTCTCACGGTTGGATCAATCACTTATTGCATCCTGACCACATGATCACATGCCATGTGTCACTGTAGACCTCGACCATATCCACACATTCACACAAGTAACATATCACACCAAGAATATTCCAACAATTCATCCAGAGAACAAATATCTAGCACGACATAATCGTCAAATCACAACGCACCGAAATGAAATAGTATATATGTATATATATTATCAAAGCACAACATCAACACCTAGTGTATCCATATGATTTACTTAATCATTCACAAAACACACCTTTCACAAAACACACACGCATTTTAAGGAGAGCCTTTAACGAGGCTAAACCGATTCTTTTGAAAGTTCATTCCAAACATACCAAGACGATCACCAATCATCATATCCACAAAACAAGAAATGTATGAACAAGGTACTTGCCTCAAAACCACGATCGCAATGAGACGACGGATGGGATGCAGTTGAACAGCCCCGAACTCCCGAGCACTATCAAGAACACGATAGTACCGCGAACACTACGAGAATAACACCACACGAATTATCAATCACCAAATGGGATTCAACTCGGAATCCTCGAGCACCTATAATCCTCCAGAAGAAACAACAAGAACATGATTACGACGAGGATCAGGACCAAAAACAATGGAGATTACAACAAACTATCGAAGGAAAACTCATTTGAACATTTGATCGAACATCAAATGTTCATTACACCTCAAGAACACCGAAATCACCCTTCGGGATGAAACAAACCGAAGATATGGATATACAATCCATAACACAAGTTTAATAACAACATTTAACACCAATCTAATTATCAAAATCGTATGGAAAATGAAATCAAGGACAAAACTCCCAAAAAGGTCAACTCCAGAGAATCAAGAAAATACCTCGGATTAATGACGAAGAACATGAATCGATATTGTTAATCCACACCAAGAACTTGCGGAGGATGATATCTCTGAGACAAATCACCCAAAAATCGCCCTTAAATCTCCTAGATCATGAGGGAGAATAAGAAAGGAGAGGAAATGAAATCCTCTCCTAAAAACCCGCTCAGATATACCCTGACTGACCTGCATGCCGCGGCGCAGGTCGAATGTGCCACGGCCCGCGGCTGAAATGAGTTAGCAGCATTTTTTGCCGTGACGCGGCCCAGACCTAACATCCCGTAGCCCGCGGTACAGCCGCGCCCAGTTCAGCCCCTGAAAAGGGTGCCTAGGCACAGAACATATGTGCTTAGGCGCACACTGTTTGTGCCTAAAAGTGCCGAAAAATCACGATACGTGATCGAATAACCAACTCGAAGTTCACAATACGTCTAACAACATTAAACGGACTTATGGAAACACGAAATAATAGTATCGGACGAGATTCGCAAGAATCGAACTCAAGTGCGGAAAAGTCGCTTAAGAACACGGAACTCAACAAAATGACATTGAAACAAACTCGGATGACAAAAAGTGCAGAATTAAACATTCTCGGAATGACGAAACGGTCACAATAGAGTCTCTAAGATGGACTTCCGCCAAAAAAAGAAAATTATCAGAAATCGAAATTGCGGATATTACAATCTATGAATACAATGACAAACTTATCCAAATAAGATTGAAATACACGGTTCATGAGGTCTATGAATACCGCTGACGCATTAGTCAAACCAAATGGCATCACTATAAACTCATAGTGTCCATATCGAGTTCGAAATGCTGTCTTCGGGATATCGTCATCCTTAATCCTCAGTTGCTGATATCCGGATCTCAAATCTATTTTCGAGAACACTCCTAATCCTCCAAGTTGATCGCAAAGGTCCTCTATTCTAGGAAGTGGATATTTATTCTTTATCGTGAGTCGGTTAAGTTCACGATAGTCTATGCACTTCCTCAAATTTCCGTCCTTTTTCTTCACGAAGAGTACTGGAGCACCCCATTGAGATACACTAGGCCAGATAAATCCAGAGTCAAGTAGTTCCTAAAGTTGCACTTTCAGCTCTTGTAATTCCTTGGGCGCCATTCTATAGGTGGCTTTCGATATTGGTGCCGCTCCTGGCACTAAATCGATCGAGAACTCAACTTGACGATTCAGCGGAACTCCCGATAGGTCTTTGGCAAAAATATCTGGATACTCCTTGACAATAGGTACATCAGTTACCGTCTTCTTTGAAGTTGTTTTCCCCATCACATTCACCAGGAATCCTTGGCAACCACGCTTCTCCAACATCTTCACAACTTTCATGGTTGATATCACCTTCGGGGTACTAGAGTGTCTTACTACCTCGAATACAGTCTTTACATCAAAAGACGGACATAAGGTTACCCTCCTTTCGGAGCATTCAATTACAGCTCTATGTTTGTCTAACCAATCCATACCCAAAATAACATAAAAAATCACTGAGTTCAACTATGTGCAATTCGGCTAAGAAGCTATGTTCGTTAATCTCTATCTTCACATTGTTAGTTATAGAGCCTACACGCACTACTCCCCCCTGCAGGCATGCTAACTAACAGAGATCTAGGGGCTTTACTACTTCTACAACCAATCATAGTACAAAGGTTCCTAGAGATGAATGAATGAGATGCACCCGTATCAAACAACACCAAAGCAGGAATATTTGCAACTGACAACATACCTGACACGGTTTGGGGTTCAGTCTCTTCTTCAGCCTCGGCCATGCTATACACTCAAGCTTTGCCTCCTAAGCTTTGACCTTGCCCACTATTGCCTGTGTAATACCCAGATTTTCAGTATAAATTTTTCGCATTATTTTATTTGAGATATATTGTATATTTTGGTGTCTATACAGTATGGATAAAATAAATTGAGAACAGAGATAGTTATACTTATGTAATTGACGTTTTTGATTGACAGTTATATAGAGGATATGGTGTATCGAATTGAGCTGATATGGATATCAGGTGTATCGTATGAGAATATTTTTGGGTTGAGTATATGTGTATTCAGTATACCATATGTTCGTATCCAGTATGTCGAGACAGACCAGAACAGTTGGATTTTAGCTAAGTACAGAAGGCCATTACGTACGCTAAGCTCAAGGACTTACGTACGCTAAATTCTACGTTTTACGTACGTTATGTATAAGGCATTACGTACGTAACAAGAGGAATCGGACAGGATCCGGATATGATCGGCAGGTGGGGCCCGGTGTCGGAAGTTTTTCAGCACGGATGTGGATAGGTGAATCAACGGATGGATTTACGTACGCTATACAGGTGTATTACGTATGAAATACGAGTGTATTACTGTAGCAAGTCAACGTACGTATTACGTACGCAATGAATTAATGTTACGTACATTAGGAGGTAGCTAGCCGAGGACTCGCTGGATGGCCGATCATGGTCGGCAGTGACTCGCTGGGCGTAAGGACTGGCCGATAACGGCCGTAAGGTTGTGGCTGGGTACGGCCGTAAGGGCCTATCACGTACGTAAGCTGGTGCCGGTAACGGCCATAAGGCTGTTGGCCAAAATGGACAAGCGGGTAGTCATGGCCGGTTACGGCCGTAAGCCATCGCCGGTTACGGCCGTAAGGTACCGACTGGTCGCGGCTATTTAAAGGCCTAGGCCGGGTCACTTGGCATTTTCACATTTTTTTCTTCGTTCTTTTCACGATTCTTCATCTGAGATTGATGGATTTGATTGGGAACATCATAAAGCAACATGTTTTGGAAGATTGATTCATGTCTAACATCATCTTTTGCCCGGATCGAAGGTAAGAACACTTGAACTCTTGGTTTTGAGGATTTTTGAGGTTTCATGGTGTTTTGGCCGATTTGATTCGTTTTAAATCAGATTGTTGATAGAACTTTGTTGTATTCTCAAAGTCATTCATTACTCTTAAAGTTTTGTGGAACAAATTCGAGAATTTCTCGGTTAATAGATTAAATTGGATTATGCCCTCAAAGTGTCCGATAAAATGCTTCAATGGGTAGAACTTGGGAAGTTCTATACATTTTCGTAGAATTGTGATTGAATTGATATCGTTGTGATTTAGGAATGAACTTTTTGAAGGATCTTGGATTGGGACTCTTTTCTTTTGTTGATTTCTTCGCACCGTGTTAATCAAGACAAGTGTTTACTTGTGTATTTCATCTTCTAAGAGGTATGTTGGATAATCCTCTCTTTGAATTTGGATTTTTGATGTTGTTGTCGATGATTAATTCGTGTGGTGCTAGTTTATGGAGTTATTGTGATGATTCTTGGTATTTATGGGAATTTTGTTAAGGGAAGATAATGAATTGATGTTCACTGTCTTGATTATGTTGTTATGATTATGGAATTATAGTATTCTCAATGTTCTTTGTAATAATGTTGCGATTCTTGATGTGAGGAAGGTCGTATATTGGAGGATATGATAATATGCGTCTTGAATTATAAATAAGGATTGTTTAGATGTTAGAACACATTGGATTATGTCATTTGAGGATTTTGAATGTGATGTCGGAATAAGTTGTGTTCTTAAGGAACTATTGGATTATATGAATTGATGAACATATTTTAAGAGGTGTTGGTGTTTTAGATATTAATATGGAATATTTATATCTAGAACTAATTTATGTGTTTTGGTACAATATTCGTATAGGAATACGAATATAGTTCCGTGTTTGATAAGATTACGATTCACTTTTGAGTTTGAGAATTCATACATATTGAACAAGTGTTCAATTCGGATAATGAAATTATTTGACACCCTTGGAATATGATTACCTATAATGTCGAACTAATCGGATCGTCCGGATTGATGATGATAATCGGTGATTGGTTTTTACTATGAATTTACAAGGAGGAAACTTGTATCTGTATTTTGAATCGGTAATGCTTAGACACTTGGTCAAATTGATTGTTGATATGATTTTCGGATTGTGAATCGTATTATGGTTATGAGTTCATGATCGATTGATTTGGTTGTTCGGATTGTGGTTAATCGGGATATTGTAGAGTTGTGTTTGTTGATCGGTTATTGATTGTTATTTTTGATCATCAAGTTACGGATTGTATTGTGGATATGAGTTCGTAGTTGTTGAGTTGGATTATTTGGTTTTATGTATATGATTGAGGTTTCGTTGAACCGTTGAGTTTGTTGGTTGGGTATATCGGTTATTGATTTTTATCGAATGTGTGTTAATCGGTTATTGCACTAGGTTGTGATGTTTTGATCGTGGATTATGATCGTTGTGTTGCGGTTAAGGCTGAAGAGTTCGTAAATTGCTCTTGGTCGGGGCTGAGGAGCTCGTAGACGAAGGCAATGGATTTTGGTAATGGCTTCGTGATATTGGTATCGAGGCAAGTTATACTTGTTCAGTTATAATATTTAATGAATGATTTCGCTTTCATTTCATTTATAATTCATATAGCAATGATATTATAAATATAAATTGTCGGGATTGTAACACCCCGATATATTCGGAATAATTACAGCACCGTAAATCTTTTATATAAGAATTTACAAGGCTAATTTGAGAAATACGGAAAATAATACTAAAGTGTCATTAAGGTTAAATTCAAAACCAGTTCAACAATTCAAATGAGTCCATTATTACAAAACATCCCCAAAATAATCAACAATATATGCGTACTCGAGTACTGAAAAATAACCAGAAAACAAGACAATATGATCCACATCACTGAGCCACTTCATCGTCATGTCGGTACTGTAGTTGCTTCCCCGCTCCTCGGCTACTTGAACATCAAAACAAATGTCCACCCCCGAAGGGGTTAGCAAACGATGCTAGTACAAGTATCATGATACATAAATCAACAATGCATCAAAAACATACAAAACGGACTTCCGTCATCGCAATTCAACGATGCGAATCCTCACGATTCCATCAACACAATACAGGGTAATCCAACGATCCAGCGCCCTCAGTACAGATCCCCATGATGATCCCGTCGGACCAACGCATGGTGGAAAACCCATCCAGCGATCCAGCGCCCTCAGCATAGATCCCCATGATGATCTCGTCGGACCAACGCATGGTGGACATCCGATCCAGCGCCCTCAGCATAGATCCTCATGACCCCATCGGATCATTTACAACATAGACAATGCAAGTATGCATACACATATGCAAATCGACATGTTCATCGATATGAACAATCAAGATATCAATAACGAATACCACGGCAATTCAGAGGAAATAATCTCATGTTCAACAACATGAATAAACCATATGCATGATCAAAGTTCCAATATAAACCAATTTCAAAATACGATACTTGCCTGAAATATGACAAGAATTAAATACTCCCACGAATGTCACACGTCCAAAGGTCGCCTCCCCTCGATCGATCACCTTGTACAAGGGAATAACAAGGAATTCAATAAACCTCCCAAAACTTATGCACGAGTACCGAACGCCTTAAGTTATAATCGAGTTATCAATTACAGACAATCGGTTCTCGGTCCTATTTTCCAATGAGTACTAAGTTTGGAAAAGGCATGCGAATTCAAGAGATCGTAACGGCACAAAGTCGGTGTCTACAATTCCAAAGACATTCATCATATCATTATATCCCATGTTCCATACTCTAATTTCGATTATTAACTCGAATGCTTGGTTCGGTAGCTACAACGATACATAATGAGATAATCACGTACAATCTTGTTCTAGGTAAATTCAACTCTATGATTCTTGTTCTTCCGCGGATAATTCTTCTTATCAAATTCTTCATTCAAAATGATTGGTCCAAATATCCTTTAATGGTTCTAATCATCCAAGAAGATTAACAACGAGTTCATCCAAGGCAAGAATTATAATTGAACACACTTTACGTTCAACTCTACGAATTTCTTACACAGGGGTAATCCTCAACACTATGTTCATAAAAAGAGTGTTACGAAAGCATCAACAAGGTGTGTTCATCTCAGAAATTTCCATTCTTGAGGTTGATAAAGATTATGGCTCAACTATTCACCTTGGAAACCTTAATTCAACCAAAACAATCCTCCTAAACATGGTGTCGCATTCATTACGACATAATAAGCTCAATAATCTCTGGGAAAAGTTCATAACATAACTAAGAACATGGTCCCCATCTTGGTGTAGAGTTAACATACCTCAAAAAGATGGAAGAACAATGAAAATCTTGAAGAAACTCTTCAATGGAAGCTTGATCACCAATCCCCAAGGTCTAAGCTCCCCAAAATCGGATTAAGATGATGATATGAGGGATATGAAGTGAGGGATAATTTCAAGAACACAAAAATCGGCCAAGGTAAGAGTTAGAAAAGAAATGGGGGTCGAGTCCTATAAATAGATTTTAAACCATTACGTACGTTACCCAAAGTCCATTACGTACGTAACAGTATTAGCGTACGCTATATTCGAACATTAGCATACGTTATCATCTGGACAGAGCTCACTGAACTGTTTCTGGTATTGGCTTATGTACGTTACCATACAGGCCTTACGTACGTAATATCTAGGACCTTAGCATACGTTAAAAATCCCCCTTAGCGTACGTTAAGTACGTTAACTTGCTTAGATGGAAAACTGTCCAGGTTCATGCGGATCCTCCCACGAATCTCCCCTGGCCCCCACACGCCGACCCTTGTCGGATCTCGAGTTGACTGAGCTTACGTACGTTAAGCTCAACAGCTAACGTACATAATATTGCATTCGTAGCGTACGCTATGATCATTATTTAGCGTACGTTATCACGTGCAGAATTATGCATGCATGCAAGGAAAAATACAAAGGTGTAGGGATACGAATACGGGAAACCAATCATTGATTAATGCGTCACAAAGTCGAATCTTACAAGATCGAATACAGGATAAATATACACTAAGTATCCGGGCATTACAGGGAAGATGGTTTGTATATTGTGCTTTGGTTTGGGTTAAATCATAATGTATAGGGTTTAAACGTGTTGGTGAATACGGAGATGTGAGTTGTATTTGGTCAGTTATATGGAATATCGGATATCGAGGATAGTTATCGTGTCGATATTGATGTCGGGATGGTGGTTTGTTGGTATAAATGGACTATACCTATTTCAAGATTATTCGTATAACTATGTATTCGTTCAGGGATGTTCGTGGAAAGGATATTGTCTTCGGCTTTGAGGTAATTTAATATTTTTCAGTTATAAATATAATTATTATGTTGAGTTGTTGTATATGTTGTACGATGATGTTTTGTATATTGGGATTCGTATTGATTATTTCGTTGAGGGATGATGATCCCAGGGCTGATTGTATTGAGATCGTTGATCGTGTTGATCATTTGTCGGGGATTATGATCCCAGGATTGTTGTTTTGGATATTGATTAGTCATGTCGACTTTTCTTTGTCATTTTGTCTTTGTTCACTTCAGTGAGTCTTTTGATTGGATATGTGATTCTTTGAGTTTCGTTGTCATGTTGCATCGTGACATATCTAGAGTCATATCTGCATGCCGATTGGTTATTGTGTAGGATTTTTAGCTGGGCACATGATGGTTATGCGTGGATGTTTCCGCATTGAACCGTGCACATGAGACGTAGTTCGTGAGGCTAATTAGGTACATATCCCGCGTATATCCTGGATTCCGTATATGGGGTGGACATGTGCATGGACACATTTCCGGATCGGCCATACTGTGACGTCCATCTTTTGAGCCATATTGTTGGGTCGTTCATAGTCTATGTATGATTGGATATGTTCAACGATTTGCAACTGGTTGTTCATACGCCCGAGGGGTATGTTCGACAATCGGGTTTATTTCTTTGAGATCCATTATTGTTGATCGTTTGGAGTTTACCTTGTTGAGGGTATTCTCGGTTATTGTTGATCGTGTTGGAGTTTACCTTGTTGAGGGTATTCTCGGTTATTGTTGATCGTGTTGGAGTTTACCTTGTTGATGGTATTCTCGGTTATTGTTGATCTTTGTTGATCGAGTTTACCTTGTTGAGGGTATTCTCGATTATTGTTGATCATGTTGGAGTTTACCTTGTTGAGGGTATTCTCGGTTATTGTTGATCCTTTGTTGATCGTGTTTGGAGTTTACCATATTGAGGGTATTCTCGGTTATTGTTGGTCTTTGTTGAACGTGTTGGGAGTTTACCATGTTGAGGGTACTCTCAGTTATCGTTTATCCTTTGTTGGTCGTATTAGAGTTATCATGTCGATGATCTTCTCGATTGAATTATTGGTTGATCATTGTTATTAATCGTATGAGCATTCGGACTGTACGTCGATGTTTCAGGACTTGTTATCATTGTTTTGTGGTAGTTGATCTACAGATATGTTGCGTATTATTGGTTTATCCAGGTTGAGATTTGCTTGTGTAATCCGACGGACAGGATTTGGCACAGATTGGATTATTCCGCACTTGTGAGTTATGATGATGTTTTGATGATACTTGGTATTATTTGAATACAGTACAGATGATTGTTGTTAAGTTCATTTTGTCATTTTGAGAATGTGAAATGTGGAATATAGTAAGGATCGATTTGATACGGATTGCTATGAATTGGTAAGGTTATGACGGTAAGATTACGTTGGTAGTATTCTTACTATATTATTACATTGGTATGTAATTATTCATGATGATGTGATCGATATCATTTTTTAGTATTGCGGCTGACCCCATCGTGGGCTTTATTTTTAGGTACTCGGAGATCGAGCTAGTAGCGGTCGTGAAGAGATGAGTTTCTCGGGTGATTCTGGATGTGGCATGTTTTTGAGTATTGAGTATTCTTTTCTGGTTGTTTTTATTCCGCTGTAATTATGTATTTTTGAACTGCATTTTATCCGCTGCGTGTGTACTTTAGAATGGCTTTTCGGTATCTTTACCAACTCGTGTGTACTTTCAAAATGGCCTTTTGGCATTTTGTGAACTTGGGTTATTTCATTAAACCCTTTTTCTTAAATTATTCTATCGGTATCGTTAAACCCTTTTGGCATTTTTAAACGTTTTTAAAATATTTTTTAGCCTGGTGGGCTCCGACGCGGGACCGACAGCGCTGTAATATCCCAGATGGTTTTGGGGATGTTAAAGAAGATGGTATCGGAGCTTGGGTTTTGTGAAACCCGAGCGTGTGTGTTATGTGGCTCTACCAGTACGGTAGTGGCGTGAGTTTTGAAATTTTTTTTTCTGATTTTTGAGTCAAACCGATTTTTGGAGGTTCCAAAATTTTTGAGATCTTTTCAAATTGCTATTTGTGACATTGGTGTGTGTTGGTTGTGTTGAGACTTCGTATGGGAGTCGTGTGCTAGTATCATGGTAGATCATCGGCTTCACGCACCTGTAAGTATATCATTTTGGTTATTCGCTTGTGGCGACGATTGATTGTTTTCGTGATGAGTTGGAAATTTTGGGTTGATCTATTGTTTGTGGCAGGTTGCAAGTTTCGAGGACGAAACTTATTTTAAGGGGGGTAGTATGTAATACCCAGATTTTCAGTATAAATTTTTCGCGTTATTTTATCTGAGATATATTGTATAGTTTGGTGTCTATACAGTATGGATAAAATAAATTGAGAACCGAGACAGTTATACTTATGTAATTGACGTTTTTGATTGAAAGTTATATATAGGATATGGTGAATCAGATTGAGCTAATTTGGATATCATGTGTATCATATGAGAATATTTTTGGGTTGAGTCTATGTGTATTCAGTATGCCGTATGTTCGTATCCAGTATGTTGAGATGGACCGGAACAGTTGGATTTTGGCTAAGTACAGAAGGCCATTACGTACGCTAAGCTCAAGGACTTACGCACACTAACTTCTACATTTTACGTACGTTATGTATAAGACATTACGTACGTAAGGATCCGGATATGATCGGCAGGTGGGGCCCGGTGTCGGAAGTTTTTCGGCACGGATGTGGAGAGGTGAGTCAACGGATGGATTTACGTACTTTATACAGGGTGTATTACGTACGTAATACGAGTATATTACTGTAGCAAGTCAACGTACGTATTATGTATGCAATGGATTAAGTGTTATGTACGTTAGGAGGTAGCTGGCCGAGTCGTGGCCGAGGACTCGCTGGATGGCCGATCATAGTTGGCAGTGACTCGCAGGGATGGCCGATCACGGTCGGCAGTGACTCGCTGGGCGTAAGGACTGGACGATAACGGCCGTAAGGTTGTGGCCGGGTATGGCCGTAAGGGCCTATTACGTACGTAAGCTGGTGCCGGTAACGGCCGTAAGGCTGTCGGCCAAAATGGACAGGCGGGTAGCCATGGCCGGTTACGGCCGTAAGGTACCGACAGGTCGCGACTATTTAAAGGCCTGGGCCGGGTCACTTGGCATTTTCAAATTTTTTCTTCGTTCTTTTCGCGATTCTTCATCTGAGATTGATGGATTTGATTGGGAACATCATAGAGCAACATGTTTTGGAAGATTGATTCATGTCTAACATCATCTTTTGCCCGGATCGAAGGTAAGAACACCTGAACTCTTGGTTTTGAGGATTTTTGAGGTTTCATGGTGTTTTGGCCGATTTGATTCGTTTCAAATCAGATTGTTGATAGAACTTTGTTGTATTCTCAAAATCATTCATTACTCTTGAAGTTTTGTGGAACAAATTCGAGAATTTATCGGTTAATCGATTAAATTGGATTATGCCCTCAAAATGTTCGATAAAATGCTTCAATGGGTAGAACTTGGGAAGTTCTATACGTTTTCGTAGAATTGTGATTAAATTGATATCGTTGTGATTTAGGAACGAACTTTTTGAAGGATCTTGGATCGGGACTCTTTTCTTTAGTCGATTTCTTCGCATCGTGTTAATCAAGACAAGTGTTTACTTGTGTATTTCATCTTCTAAGAGGTGTGTTGGATAATCCTCTCTTTGAATTTGGATTTTTGATGTTGTTGTCGATGATTAATTCGTGTGGTGCTAGTTTATGGAGTTGTTTTGATGATTCTTGGTATTTACGGGAATTTTGTTAAGGGAAGATAATGAATTGATGATCAATGTCTTAATTATGTTGTTATAATTATGGAATCATAGTATTCTCGATGTTCTTTGTAATAATGTTGTGATTCTTGATGTTAGGAAGGTCGTATATTAGAGGATATGATAATATGCATCTTGAATTATAAATAAGGATTGTTTAGATGTTAGAACACATCGGATTATGTCATTTGAGGATTTTGAATGTGATGTCGGAATAAGTTGTGTTCTTAAGGAACTATTGGATTATATGAATTGATGAACATATTTTAAGAAGTGTTGGTGTTTTAGATATGAATATGGATTATTCATATCTAGAACTAAGTTATGTGTTTTGGTACAATATTCGTATAGGAATACGAATATAGTTCCGTGTTTGATAAGATTATGATTCACTTTTGAGTTTGAAAATTCATACGTATTGAACAAGTGTTCAATTCGGATAATGGAATATTTGACACCCTTGGAATATGATTACCTATAATGTCGAACTAATCGGATCGTCCGGATTGATGATGATAATCGGTAATTGGTTTTTATTATGAATTTACAAGGAGGAAACTTGAATCCGTATTTAAGATTGAATTTGGAATCGGTAATGCTTAGACACTTGCTCAAATTGATTGTTGATATGATTTTCGGATTGTGAATTGTATTATGGTTATGAGTTCATGATCGATTGATTTGGTTGTTCGGATTGTGTTTAATCGGGATATTGTAGAACCGTTGTGTTTGTTGATCGGTTATTGATTGTTATTTTTGATCATCGAGTTACGGCTTGTATTGTGGATATGAGTTCTTATTTGTTGAGTTGGATTATTTGGTTTTATGTATATGATCGAGGTTTCGTTGAACCGTTGAGTTTGTTGGTTGGGTATGTCAGTTATTGATTTTTATCGAATGTGTGTTAATCGGTTATTGCAATAGGTTGTGATGTTTTGATCGTGGATTATGATCTTTGTGTTGCTGTTAAGGCTGAAGAGTTCGTAAATTGCTCTTGGTCGGGGCTGAGGAGCTCGTAGACGAAGGCAATGGATTTTGGTAACGACTTCGTGGTATCGAGGCAAGTTATACTTGTTCAATTATAATATTTAATGAATGATTTCGCTTTCATTTAATTTATAATTCATATAGTAATGATATTATAAATATAAATTGTCGGGATGATGGTTTGTATATTGTGCTTTGGTTTGGGTTAAATCATAATGTATATGGTTTAAACTTGTTGGTGAGACGAAGATGTGAGTTGTATTTGGTTAGTGATATGGAATATTGGATATCGAGGATAGTTATCGTGTCGATATTGATGTCGGGACGGTGGTTTGTTGGTATAAATTGATGTCGGGACGGTGATATTGATGTCGATATGAAGATAATTATTATGTTGAGTTGTTGTATATGTTGTACGATGATGTTTCGTATATTGGGATTCGTTGAGGGATGATGATCCCAGGGCTGATTGTATTGAGATCGTTGATCGTGTTGATCATTTGTCGGGGATGATGATCCCAGGATTGTTGTTTTGGATATTGATTAGTCGTGTCGACTTTTCTTTGTCAGTTTGTCTTTGATCACTTCAGTGAGTCTTTTGATCCTTATTGGATATGTGATTCTTTGAGTTTCATTGTCATGTTGCATCGTGACATATCTGGAGTCATATATGCGTGCCGTTTGGTTATTGTGTAGGATTTTTAGCCTGGCACATGATGGTTATGTGTGGATGTTTCCACATTGAACCGTGCGCACGGACACATTTCCTGATCGGGCGTACTGTGACGTCCATCTTTTGAGCCATATTGTTGGGTCGTTCATATTCCATGTATGATTGGATATGTTCGACGGTTTGCGACTAGTCGGGGTTATTTCTTTGAGATCCATTATTGTTGATCGTTTGGAGTTTACCTTGTTGAGGGTATTCTCGGTTATTATTGATCATGTTAGAGTTTACCTTGTCGAGGGTATTCTCGATTATTGTTGATCGTGTTGGAGTTTACCTTGTTGAGGGTATTCTCGGTTATTGTTGATCGTGTTGGAGTTTATCTTGTTGAGGGTATTCTCGGTTATTGTTGATCGTGTTGGAATTTACCTTGTTGAGGGTATTCTCGGTTATTGTTGATCCTTTGCTGATCGTGTTTGGAGTTTACCACGTTGAGGGTATTCTCGGTTATTGTTGGTCTTTGTTGATCGTGTTGGGAGTTTACCATGTTGAGGGTACTCTCGGTTATCGTTGATCCTTTGTTAGTCGTATTGGAGTTATCATGTCGATGATATTCTCAATTGAATTGTTGGTTGATCATTGTTATTGATCATATGAACATTCGGACTGTACGTCGATGTTTCAGGACTTGTTATCATTGTTTTGTGGTAGTTGATCTACAGATATGTTGTGTATTATTGGTTTATCCAGGTTGAGATTTGATTATGTAATCCGACGGACAGGATTTGGCACAGATTGGATTGCACTACACTTGTGAGTTATGATGATGTTTTGAGGATACTTGGTATTGTTTGAATACAGTACAGATGATTGTTGTTAAGTTCATTTTGTCATTTTGAGAATGTGAAATATGGAATATGGTAAGGATCGATTTGATATGGATTGCTATGAATTGGTAAGGTTATGACGGTAAGATTATGTTGGTAGTATTCTTACTATATTATTACATTGGTATGTAATTATTCATGATTATGTGATCGATATCATTTTTGAGTATTGTGACTGACCCCATTATGGGCTTTATTTTTAGATACACGGAGATCGGGCTAGTAGCGGTCGTGAAGAGATGAGTTTCCCGGGTGATACTGGTTGTGGCATGTTTTTGAGTATTGAGTATTCTTTTCTGGCTGTTTTTATTCCGCTGCAATTATGTATTTTTGAACTGCATTTTATCCGCAACGTGTGTATTTTAAAATGGATTTTCGATATCTTTACAAACTCGTGTGTACTTTCAAAATGGCCTTTTGACATTTTGCGAACTTGGGTTATTTCGTTAAACCCTTTTTCCTAAATTATTCTATCGTTATCGTTAAACCCTTTTGGCATTTTTAAACGTTTTTTAAATGGTTTTTACCCTGGTGGGTTCCAACGTTGGACCCACGGCTCTGTAATATCTCGGATGGTTTTGGGGATGTTACAGTCTCGGCCTTTTCCTTTCTTCGGACATGCAGAGGCCATGTATCCTTCCTCACGGCAGAAGTAGCACCAATTCTGACCAAGCATACATGTACCTTTATGTCCCTTGCCACAAGTAGCACATGTAGGTTTATCGGATTGCGGTTTCGCCCCCAAAAATACAGTCTTAGCATTCTTCTTACTACCACTCCCTTGATCGTGCCACTTGCACTTGTTATTTGCTACGACTAGTGGTGCTCTTGCCTTCTCCACATCCAAACTGGCAGAAATGTCCCCGATCCTTGCAACTGCTTCATTATAGGTCAGACGCCCATGACCAGCTAAGTGGTGATGAATCCTATCACGTAGTCCATCTCGGAATTTCTAAGACTTCATGTCATCCGTCTCGACCATGTGAGAAGCAAAACGACACATGTGGTTGAACTTGCGCTCATTGTCGGTGAACGATATTCCTCCTTGGCTCAGATCGAGGAATTCCTTTTGCATCTTGGTTTTATACGCCCTCGGGTAGTACTTTTCCGTAACTGTTTCCTTGAACGGGTCCCAAGTGAACGCATCTTTCTCGTCTTGGGTTTTGAGTCTCCACACTCCAATCCACCATGTCCTAGCATCCTCCTTAAGCTGGAACACGGAACATGACACCTTCTGAGCATAGGTGCATGCCATGTAGTCGAAGATGCCGTCTAAGTTCAACAACCACTCTTCTATTGCTGCTGGTCCCTCACGATGAAGAAATACCAGTGGCTTGAAATGATTGAACCGCTTGATAACTTGAGCGTGCTCAGGATTGTTAGGCGGTAAAATGGTTGCGCCTTGAAGCAATGTGGCCAATCCAGCCAAAAGCTGATCTTGGGTGGGTTGAGCGTTGCGGTTTCCACGGTTAGCCATGAGTATGCCAATGAGTTGTAAAACCCATTAGTCAACGCAGTGCGATAAATAAAGAATAAGAAGATACCGGTAGAACGCATATAATAGTCGCAACACATAAAAATAATGCAATAAAATAACTGATATTCATTATATAATATGTTTTATAGAAATGAAACTGGAAATCTCAACATAATAGTTATAAAATAAAATAAACTAAGCCTACGGCTATTCCTCATCGTCACTGCTAATAATCTCTATAACATGAATAGGGGGCCGCGGCTCAATCCATGAAGTAACATCATCATCAGACTCGACGTCTGCCATCAAAACATCCTTCATATTCTCTGCGAGGTCTACCTTTGAGCTCTCATCGGGAACTTCCTCTGGATCTTCCTCAGGGTCTTCTTCAGGATCCTCTTCAGGGTCTTCTTTGGGATCCTCTTCTGGGTCTTCTTCATCCATAGATTCGGAACTCCAATTTGCAGCTGGTATCACCTCTCGAGCATACATATCTAATAAACGCCCAGCTACGAACTGGAAATCATCTGCGGTCTCTCGCTCTTCTGGTGATCTCTTTATGGACTCTTTCCAAAGCTGGAAGATGCAGTAACTCCAATCATCGGGTAACTTCCCCATTAGGTGGTCCAGCTGTTGCGTGACGGGATCTCATTTCCCAGACCACAACCAATTGCTCAGCCTATTGATGACATAGTGTGGTGCATTTTCTAGTAAACTCGGATCGTCCCACCAATGTTTGCGTCCCAGAAGACGCGAGCCAAAAATACCAGAAACCCTCTTACGTGGCATCCTCCTAGGTTTGGCCATTCTAAAAATTCATACATACATATATAATTATGTAAATAAAATTAAAATGACATATGCATGAATAATGACTAAAATTTGGTACCTTGGACGGAGTGACGAAGTGGCGAAGCTGAGAGCATATGATACTTTACATTTTAACAAGTCTACAGAAAGGTAAAACCCGCTCTGATACCACTATGTGATGCCCCGACTTTCTAGGGGTATTTATAGGGGAAAATAAGTAAAAAGGTAAATTTCGACGAAAAATAATTTCTTTTGAGAATATTAAAATTCTCGCCTACAAAGTCGAGTCGCTACAATGACTAAAATAAATACCTTTTAATTGAGGCAAAAACTTATAAGTTGTTAATTTCTAATCAAAAGTTTCCCCAAATAAATTTCAAAACATGAGACATAAAGAAAAACATCATTTAATAAAATTTTATCATATGCCCTCTCGACTCGCTCCTTCATCCATCCAACTCGGTTTAACCTGCGGGATCAATATAGGTGGGGGTGAGCTTCCTTCATATCGTGGAAATTACATATATCACAGTATTATACAATCTCATGGAAAGCATTTAAATGATTATTCTATCAATAACATTTTCCTCAACATGAATACATACACACAATACCACATATAACATGAATCGAGCACGCATGTGAATATTGAGGTTGTGCAGGTGTCCCCACACAATATATATCTTAAGATAGACTATTTACACATACACAGGTGAGCCTGATTTACAACATGTATCGTCAATTTTAAACATGAATAGAATATCACATATACAATCCAATTAAAGCAATTAAA